>CM076582.1:685465264-686013759 GCA_034641835.2 Pinus albicaulis | reverse complement strand
AATAGTCACTTTATCATCCTTTACTTTTTTTAGGGAAGGTTATTCATTTTTTGGAAAAAAACCATAGCATCATCATCTGCATATATTGCACTAGTGCACAGACTATTTTTCGGTAATTTTCGGATTAAATCACTATTTTTTATTATTTTTTGAAATGGACGAAGACAAAAAAACAGTGATGTTTCAGTACATTTTATCATCCTTTGATTTTCTTTTCAATGTGATCGTCAATAAGAAAATTGAGAGTACCCTTTTGAAGTAGACAGGGAGAGGAAGTGCAGTATGATTTTTTTGAATTTTTTGGTGTCCTCATTTGAAAGTTATTGAATTTTCATTTAGTGCAATTTTTCGAACAATGAAATTCCACAATGACACAGTTTAGTAAAAAATTAATAAAAAATTGAATTTTTTAATGAAACTCCACAAATCTCATATCATCAGAAACTAGATTCAAAGATGAATCTAATGGTACTTTGTCCGACATATAATTTTTTTTTTTTGTAGGTGTTCTGCCCCTCCGAAGTTGCAGGTTCCTGAATACTGCAGAATTATGTTTGTTTTTCGTTGACCAGAAACTCTCGGACGAGATAATCTCTCGGACGAGAAATTTCTCAAACTCTCGACCGAGAAATTTAAAACTAGTTTAACCCGCCTAGAGTTAGATTTACCGCGCGTGGAAACTCTGGACTGAAAGTTAAAAAACTCTCGGACGAGAGTTTTCACCCCAAGAGTTTTCCGAGAGTTTAGAAAACTCTCGGCCGAGAGTTTATAAAACTCTCAGCTGAGAGTGTAGAATGTGATTAGTATTCTCGTTGAAGAGGTAAGAGAGAACAAAACTAAACAAATTATTATGCACACATGCAACAACCTAAGCATAATAAAATGAAAAAAGTTGACACTTGTCAAATCCAATTATAACGTGATTTGTATCACTGTTAATGAAACTCATGTTACCCACTATTGATATGTGTCACACCCCTACACCACGGGTGTCTTCCAACCACGTCTTGTAGGCAGGTGTGGCACTGTCGTACTTTTTCTTTTTCTAAATACTCAAGTACCCAGACGTGCACTATGATTTTTTTGAATTTTTTGGTGTCCTCATTTGAAAGTTATTGAATTTTCATTCAGTGTAATTTTTCGAACAATGAAATTCCATAGTGACATAGTTTAGTAAAAAATTAATAAAAAATTGAATTTTTTAATGAAACTCCATAAATCTCACATCATCAAAAACTAGATTTAGAGACGAATCTAATGGTACTTGGTCCGACATATAACATTTTGTTTTTGTAGGTGTTCTGTCCCTCCAAAGTTGCAGGTTTCTCAAAACTGCAGAGTTTTCTGAGTTTTTCGTTGACTAGAAACTCTCGGCCGAGAAAAACTCTCGGCCGAGAAATTTTTAAAACTCTCGACCGAGAAATTTAAACCAATTTAACGCGGGAAAACTCTCGGCCGAAAGTTTTAAAAACTCTCGGCCGAAAGTTTTAAAAACTCTCGGCCGAGAGTTTGCAGCCAAGAGTTACAGACAAAACTCTCACGAGAGTTTTATTGCAAGAAATTGCCGCAAACTCTGGTCGAGAGTTTTTTAAACTCTACGAGAGCTTCTGCGCCGAGAATTTTAGACCACAACTCTCGGCCTAGAGTTTTCAAAACTCCGTCCGAGAAAATACCGAAATATTTAAATCTCTCTGACGAGAGTTTTGAAAACTCTCGGCCGAGAATTTAGTTGATTTTTCTGGGCGTAGAAGTTAAAAATTTCTCCCGAATTCTATCTCATGCCAAAAAGTGTTTCCCAACTTCAAGGTTTTCACCCGCATTCTCTCGCCATGTTTTCCATAACCAAGACCCAAATAATTGTGGCCCTTCCTCAACAACATTTGGCTCAACTATGCCTTGTACTCAACTATGCCTTGTACATGTTTGCCTTTAACCCTTTACTTTCATAGCACATATTCATCAAAAATTTGGACCTTATTCCTCTAGTGTGTCTCTCAAAAGCACATACACATTCATTTTGAGAGGAAATTGAAGACAGAAACCAATAGCTAATTCTTCTAACTAACCTTGACTAAAATGAGCTAAATTGTGCTTTGATACCAACTTGATTTGAATATGGAAAAACTAGTTTTGTTGGGCTATCTCCCTCATTAGTTAAATAAAAATGTGTTTAGGATCGTCTAAAGTTAGCAAATTGGGAAGGGGTTTATGTGTCAAGCTTTAAGTGTATTTTGTGAGAAATTTATGAGTTAATTAGCTTTTAAAAACTCATGTGTACAACAAATAAAATGCAAATTTTTTATTTTGGAATTTTTTTTCCCTCAATCCAGATTCCGATCATTGGACATGTAAGAGGAAGAAAGAGGGAATTCACTTTTCAAATTCTAGACCTTGTCTAAACCAAAATAAAATAGAGGTTCGGTTTTCAAATACATTCACTTATTTGGAAAATTTCTAGCTACCAAAAGTCCATATGCCAATATACCTCCCAAGAAATCCATTTATTACACCACTGGTTAGTTTTTTGTCTTCCTATATTCTTTATCAACCTCTTCTAGTGATTCTTGAAATGTGGATACTTAAATCCTTCCTAAAAATTTGAGCTCTAAAACAAGAAGACATACAAGGTCATTTTAAGTCATTCCTCTATCCAATTATAAAAACCAAGTGAATATTTCTACATATTGATTTCTGTCCCATAAACTGTACAATATAGGTGGAGTTTCCTCGCCCTAAGCGAGATGTTTAACAAACATAATAATAGAGAAACAATTAGTGACATCACCAAAAGATGTAGCCTCTTCAAGGTATCATATCCTCTCATCAAGGTCAAGAATCTATTCACCAAAAATGTCCTATGGAAATGATGGTTTAAGAAACAAAACCAAACAAAAACCTTCAGTGAGAACAACAAAATCTAAAACCTCTTCAAGGTCTTCAATCTGCTCGTAAAGTTAAATTGTGTCTTGATCAAGTCCAACAACAAAGAAACATTCAGTGACAACACCAAAATCTACAACTTCTTCAACGTCTTCTAAACTATCTTCAAAGTCAATATTGTGTGCATCAAATTCCTCAGCAAGGTCATCAATGGAGTCATCAAAACTACTATTTCAAACTTCAATGCAAAAAATAAGTCAAAAGAATTCAATTTCTCCTCCAAAACCTTCTTCTCTGAGCAAAGCTAGCATGATGTCATCGAGAAATTCAGTAATTCCACGAGGAAATTCTATCAAAGTTAAAACAAATCCTTTTCATCCATATTTAATGCCTACTTTTTCAGGTGGAACACCTCCAAATTTAAGGACCACAATGCCATAAAATACAACTTTACCTAATAGGTGTAGACCTAGAACCCCCAACTTTGCGTGACATGTACAATTGAAGATCTTATGGTAAGCAGTGTGAGAAGAGAGTCATGGTCACTAAGTTGAGCAAGAGAAATAGTTTGGTATGACAACCTTACTTGTGATAGGTCTAGCTAGAAGACTACCAAACTACATGGTAATGGCATTCAAAATGTGAAAATTCCCATTTCACTTGGAAATAAGATGGTAGAGAAAGTTATAGATGAAAGGAGATATCTATCTATGGTAAAGAAATCAAATAGTTCTATCAATTCCACCTTGCAACTCTAAGAGACATTGAATTAAATTTCATCTCAAGAAAGGGCTTTGGGAGGACACTCTCAAAGCCAACCTTCGTTATGGCTTTGAAACACATGGTAAGTATCAAGACTTAGCAACCTTATTTGCATAATTTTTTCTAGCATGGACCTTAATGTCATAGCCTTATTTTGCCTAAAATGAATGCAAATTTCCTTGCAATTTGGCTTGCAACATTCATAATTCATGCTCATGGAACATGATTGTGTTGCAATTGTGATAACATCTATTGTGTGCAGAAGCTTTAATAAAAAATGATCGAAAATGACATTTTTGCTCTGTTTTTTTCAATATTTAAGGAAAAATACACCAAGTAGCTTCTAGCCTCATATGACCATCATGTAAAACTCATCTCAAGATATTGTCCAAGTAAGAGCCACCAAAAGCAAGCAATCTAGTATACATGACTCTCCAATTTCAATTAGCAGCAATGACAGTTCTAAGTATGGTGCAAACATTGCTCCAGATCCTCAATGGGGCATGCTTGATGACAATAATTTGGGGAGTGAGAGAGGGAGATGGTAGGAGAAAAAATTCAAGGAATCCACGGGAAATTGAAAAATATATAACTAATAAGGTGGAAGACACTTTGTAACCTAAGAGAGAAACCTGTTAGAAAATGGGTGAAGTTGGTATTACACACCCAATTGGATAACCTCGAGGAGAAAACATTTCTCCCACTTTATTTGTTGGCATAACCTAGTAAGTGTTATTCACTAGCATGTATTTTGTAAAGGCCTTGACCTAGTTCCCATTCAACTCCATCCACCAGGCTGTAGAGGATTCCAAGCCTAATTTCATGAAAAGTAAGTTGGGGATGATCACATTGACCTGCTTGATGACGTGTCTATGAAGATTAACTACCTTGAACTATTTTTTTGCGTAGGGAAAGAGACACATTCCCATGTCTCAGCATGAAAACATTCTTTGATATTGTTAATGCCTCTAGTGTTTACTTCTACAAGTTCTATAGGCAGAGTCTGTAAAGGGCCAGGTAGCCTCTGGATCTCATCTTTTATGAAAGGTGACATATCTAGTAAATGCCCCTACAGTCAATCTCTGGAATGGATCTAAATAGAATTTCTTCATTTTAATATCCATAAAACACGACAACTTTAAGGTAAACTATGTACATGTGTCATTTCTCCCACAAACTAAAGTGTATAAGTGGTAAATTTTATACCAAGTGTGCTCCCACCATGTAAAGCGCAATTTGGTGAACTTATCATTTTTATAATTTCTTTTCGATTAAATTTAGTTTCACACATGATCAATTATTGCTTTGAAAGTTGTGTTCTACATAATTTGTGTACACTAAATTACAAATTGATTTTTTGAAATCTATTTTGTGTAAATGTCTACCAATAGATATATATCATGGAGGATGAACGACGAAGATCAGCCGAATCCCATATGGAGGTTCAGGGATCGGGGGATGTTCACGGTATTTAAGTATAATCTTAAATATCCATACATGTGTGTACATATGGAATTGATTTTTTGTTAACTTTGTGAGTTAAATTAGTTGTTAATAAGCTTCATATTTTAATTTTTAGGAGGTAAGAGGAGAAGGGTTTCTACTCCAGCCATGGAGCATGGCCATGGTTCAACCGGTCGAGGTATGAGTGGTAGCAGGTTGCGTGAAGGGGGTGATATTTATTCCCCCGAAGGCCAATCAACGACTGCTGGTTCTCAACAGGGTCATTTTGGGTCTGGTTCTCAGCAGCGTCATTCTGGGTCTGGTTCTCAGCAGGGTCATGTTGGAGAAGATGTTAACCAACAACGTCAAGGTTGCCATCAATTTCAATATTTTTTCATTAAATTTGTACAAATTTTTTTACATGTGTTTTTTCTAATATACGAAATTATATATATATTGATGCAGAGGCCGAAAATGTTCGAACTAGTGGTCAAAATAGACGCAGGGCAGCCCGCTACATTCAAGAAGAATGCTGTCAACCCAGCACAACTTATCCGGCCGAGATTAATGATATACCATGGGAAACCAACATGGCGGAATGCACCTTACAAAGGTGTGAAAGACTTCATGCAAAATTGCAAAGAGATCTCGTGGCTTTGTCTCTACCTGCTGAGAGTCGACAAAGCCTTGAAATAGTTACACATTCATTGGGTGAAATGGTAAATGTGTACAGAAATCTTGGGCCAACGACTGATTCATTTGTAGAAATGATGAGAAAGAGAAAAGAAACAGTGACGGGTCTCGATAAATGGGAGGACGTAAAACAAAAAGTTACAAAAGAAGTGGCCAAGTCAATGTTTAATTACAAGGAAGGGCCAAAAAGAAAAATGTTGAAGGTGCAATATTTCAAGCACCCAGACATAGCTCGTTATTTGTATGATAGGCACCTTGCGGCCTATGGAAGGCTTCCATGGAACGATGAGGTTCCTGTTTATTTTGCACAAATGTTTTATGCAGAATTTTTTTTGGGTATGAAACCCAACTACAATGACCTTCCTTTAGAATTTTTTGGCCCCGGGAGAGGTCGATTATATCAACGTAAGGGCGCTAAGCGAGATGTGGAGTTGCCTCGCCCTGAGCCGCCATTGGTGAGTCAACCGTTTCGAGTCGAAACTCTGCGATCAGAGATGGATGCGACTTCTCAAATAAGTCGAGAAGCAAGGGATGTTATGATCGACAATGTTCATAGCAGATTGAGTGGAGTCGATCTTTGTTTAAATCGACAAAGAGCACGTGAAAATGCATGTGCCAATTTTGTTTATTGTACAGATGAGGAGATTTACAACATGAATGTTGAAGATCTCCGAACATATGCAATAAATTGTCGCAATGGTTTGCAAGACCTAATTTTTCATGAGGAAGAGGGCACCGAAACGGTATGTGTTAGTGACCTTAGGGTTTGAAATTATTTTTACATATACATGTGTACAATTTGTAATAAATACATGTGTATGTACATGTATACATTTATTTGTATGTGTACATTAATCTAACAAAAATGTATGATTATATGTTAAAACACCATTTGTAGTTCTCACACATGATGTGTGACAAAAATTTTAATATCACGTTTGGGACCTCTGGTTCAAACAATGCAGATGGGTCTGACCATCAAGATATGTTGGCAAATGTTAGTTTTTTTTAAGTGACTTTAAAATAAATAATTGTTGCCACACATGTACATGTATGTATATATATAATTTGATAAAATGTTTTAACAGGTACCAATTCCGTCTGATGTTTTTGGGATGGCGGTACCTTCTTCTTCCTTGGGAGATGTACCTTCTACTTCCTTGGGAGATGTACCTTCTACTTCCTTGGGAGATGAGCCACAAGTATGGACAATTTTTCACAAGTTTAAAATTTATGTTTAAAAGTTATATATATATATATATATATATGTGTATATATATATATTCTACCTCAAAAATTTCCTTTAAAAATTGATATCTATATATCTATATATATATATATATATATATATAGAGAGAGAGAGAGAGAGAGAGAGAGAGAGAGAGAGAGATCTATATTTTGAGTTATTTAAATTTTTTTGAATTTAGGTTCCTATAGAAGATTTTTTTAATCCGCGGACTCTAGCGACGGAGATAGGAACATCCACAGCATTTGAACAAGTTGTCTTTAGTTCATTTTTTTAATATTATTGAAAATAAGTTTATATATGTACACGTGCATTTTCATTTGAAAGTTTTTAATATATATATATATATATATATATATATATATATATATATATATAACTGTACATGTATATTGTACAGTTTACCACTGCAGATGTTCCTATGGGAGAACTTGTTAATCAAATGGAGAGGGAACCTTATGAGGTATTGCATGATTTTTTTGTTATATTTTGTTTTTTACATGAAATTCTAGATATATATATTCTCATTCATTTTTAAAACATCAAATTTTAATGTTCAAGTACATGTGCATTGTGTATGTAGGTTTCCCATTCACATGATAGGGCGCAGACTGAGACCCTAGTAGGGAAGACGCTAGATCCGTCTCTATTTGATGGACATGATTTGTAGATTTTATTTCAAAATTTAGATGGTATTAAAATTTGTTAAACTTGATACAGTTTGATACTTGTGAGATTTAAAATTTTTGGACATATTTTATTACATTGTTAATATAATTTGTTTTATTTAATTTTTGGATGGTTTTAGTACTTTTGGCATGTGAATGTGAAGTAATGTTGTCATCTATAAATTAATGTTGTCATCTGAACTACATTTGGCATGTTATGTAATGACGTGTTATAATTTGTTTTGTTTTTTAAATTTAAGTTTTGGATGCTTGGAGTACATTTGGCATGTGAAGTAATGTTGTGATCTATATTTTTTTGTTAAATTAAAAGTTAAAAGTTTTGGATGGTTTCAATCTACATTTGGCATGTGATATTTAATGTTAAATGTTTTTATTGGATAGTTGAATTATAATTGGCATGTCATGTGAAGTTTTTAAAACTCAAGTTTTGGATGGTTTCAATCTACATTTTGCATGTGATATTTAATGAACTTTAAATGTTTAATGTTTTAATGTTGCACGATATATAATCAAAAGGTTTTTAAAACTTAAAGTTTTGTATGGTTTCAATCTACATTTGGCACATGTGGTATATAATGTTAAATGTTTCTATTGGATCTAGTTGAACTATAATTGGCATGGCATGTGAAGTAATGATCTATATATAATCAAAAAGTTTTTTAAACTCAAGTTTTGAACGGTTTCAATCTACATTTCGCATGTGATGTTTAATGTTTTAATGTTGCACGATATATTATCAAAAGTTTTTAAAATTTTAAAGTTTTGGATGGTTTCAATCTACATTTGGCACATGTGGTATATAATGTTAAATGTTTCTATTGGATAGCTGTTCACTATAATTGGCATGGCATGTCAAGTAATGTTGCACAAATCCCTTTTGGATGGTTGAAGTACATTTGGAATTTTAAGATTGCTTTTGATCTCTACATGTAGTCTTGTTTGAATGAAAAAATTTCCAATAGGAAGAACATAGCTTTTCAATGCAACTAACCATGTATCAATCGAGCTCTAATTGAAAAAAGAGTTTAAAGAAGTAGATATATGTACAAATTATCCCTTTAATTTTGATTGGAAATATAAGTCTAGTACATATATATGTTTGTTGAATTTGGGTCAATGTCATTAATGCACTCAAATAGGTAGCCTTGTCGATTTATTTACATTGTTGAAACTTTTTACCAAAAAATCCAACTAGTTTTTCATCAATGCACATAGAAAAACAACTTGGAACAATTAATTGTGCATTCTAGAACATATCTATCCAAGACAAGTAACATTTTTCATCAATGCACATTGAACATATCCGACCATTGGACAAGCAGATTTTGTACTAGATTTTCAATCGGGATTAGAGATGTGGGTCAAATCCCACCAAAAGTCAGAGAAGTGCTCTGAGTCTCTTGTCTGAAAGGAATTTTCGTACAAAACTATACTGCAGATGATTTATTTACATTATGTCCATACTTTTTACCAGAAAATCCAACTAGTTTTTCATCAATGCACATAGAAAAACTAGTTCCAGTTAATTGCATTCTAGAACATATATATTGAGTACGTAAATAATTTTTCATCAATGCACATAGTAAAACTAGAAAAATTAATTTCATTCTAGAACATATATATATATATATATATATATATATCCAATACATATAACATTTTTCATCAATGCACATGTATAGAAAAGCTACTTTCAGTTGATACTAGAGCACGTGCTTGTACCAAAACAATTTGTACATGTGAAAACACTTGCACAAATAACATAAGAAGCTCAATTTTTAGTTGAGTACTGGAAGTTCTAAAACATATTTAATCCAAAGAGAATAAATTGTTGGACAATTCACTCAAAAAAATTCTAATGGAATTCCATCTTCAATAATCCGTTCATGATCGGATTTTGACATTTTCCATCTCTTAATTTTCGATTTTTTCTTTGATTGAACTTCTATCAACTTTATGCGTGCCGCACACACCAAGTGACTATATTGACAACTTATGGAATCAGGTTCATAGTCTTCAAAGTAAACAAAGTCTCCACTTTGATGAGTTTGTCTGAAAAAATAACCTTTCAGTATAATAGACCCTTTGTCATATTGAAATCCGTGATCATTATAGTTTTGTAATAATTTCATTTTTTGTTCAGTGCAACGCATCAAATAATACTTCACATTTTCATCGTTGTCAATAGGTGCAATTACAGCAAAAACATCTCCTGCACAATAAAATAAACTTAACAAAATTATACATATTTAAATTTATTTCTAGATTTTTAAATCATTAGAAAGTAATTCAAATGTTACCTTCTCTAACAAGATCAGAAACTCTATCACCATCGGATGATATTGTAGTTTCCTCTAATTGCATTTCTTCAAACATTGCAACAGACATTTTGCCCTTTGTATTTAGCTCTGTATGTTTCCAATCGTTCACATACATTTTGTTTTCACAAACGTCATTGGATTTTGTGTTGTCTATGCAAACATCACAAAAACAAGAATATTTTCTTTTATCCAATGCAAACACATTTTTGGACAACTTTTTTTGAATTGAATGCAATTTTCGAGTCCCTTTTATTGTTTCAACGTAATTTCCAATTGATCTATCTACGTCCTCGATTCCAATATGCCAGAAAAACCTTTATATGGAAAATTAGAAAAATAATTTGTAAATATGATATCAAAATACAATTAAAAATAATCATTGCATGATAAATGTGCAATGTTTAAAATTAGATTTCCAATATAAATTAAATTGAATGTACCTTCGCACTTCTCTTGATGGGTTTTTCTCATGGCTTAGAGCAGCGATGCACCATTGAACAACTTCTTCAGCGTTCACAAATCGGCGTGCAGAGTGGTTCATTTGATATCTTCGAAGTACTCGTTTTATGCATGCTCCCGCACCGTCATGTTCTCCTTTTCCATGGCCAGTCTCGAAGAAATTCCAACAATGTTTAATGCAGGTTTTCTTATGAAGACAACACAACCAAAAGAATGATCGTGCATATTTGAATTGACCTGTGCATCCATCTGACCATATCCAATGTTCATTGAAAGTTATTCCACGATTTTTTAATGAATCATAAATTCTTCCAAAACAATGTTGTACAAAACATGTATCATGTGTACGATCGTCACTGATATAAAAATGATATTCTTTAATGATATGTCGATTTTCACTTGTGCTTTCTATATGATCGAAATTTTGTTCAGCATGTCTATATAGAATATGGATGAGCATGGAGACTTGGTCAGAGTGATAGTATTCACTCTGAATTTCTTTTTGTGGAACAAATGTGTAGTTTTCTGCAAAATCAATCACTGACAAAATGGTCCCTGGTGGAAAAAATTCACGAGATTTTTTGAATTTCAAGTCTTGCCATCGAGCTCTATGGGAATTCTTGGTGTATTTGTAAATTTCTGCCTCAAACTTTCTCAAAAAGTCTATCAGAAAAATTTCGTCTTCTAGCAATTCAATTCTTTTAACACTATTTGCACCTTGAATCATTGTATTGATATATTCATATCTCTTCCATTTCACTTTCATGTTGGACAATGATTGATCATTTATATCAATATGATATTTTTTTTGAAATTTAGTCAAATTTCCACAATCATCGCATTTTTTACCACCAACACATTTCTTTTTGTAAAATAGTTCATCGCTTTCTCTTTCACATAGAATTTGAGATATGAAATCACTGATAGTGGAAGGAGGAGGTGAATCCTTCCATAATGTTCTACCGAAATCAAGGAATGTGTCATAATATAACTCAAATTCCACATGATAATGGCAACAACAAGTGTCGCGTACGGTGATAGGTTTTACATACCATGGTTTTTGTTGAACAAAAGCACTGAGTGAAACATGAATTTGATGATTCTCTTTTTTGAACTTGTTGAATAACTCTATCTGAGTGGTTTCCAAGAGATGTTTTTCATGTTCTTCGTACTGATTTCGTGCTATTCTTCTTCGCATCACATGTCTTGCAGCTGGTGAAACACGCGAATTGTTCTTCCAATATTCATATATTATTTTTTTAACATTTTCTCCAAGTCTATCTTTGTATGGTTGCCTACAAATAGCTCTCCAACAAGCGAGTTCATCATTTACATATATTTGCAGCCGAAATTTTCGATGCTTGTGCAAAGTTTTTCGCGAGGTTCCCAGTGCTTGTGCCATAGATGTTACCAAACGATTCTCTTGAGTACTTGATGAAACCATTGCCATCTGTATTCCTCTATGTACAATTGAAACATCTTTCTCTCTACATCTCTTAATTGACTTTATAGCACTACTCATATTTTTTATCACATCTTCCTTCATTTTTTTATCTTTGGTTGATTTTCGAATACCCAATAGTGTCGTAGCTTCTTTTAATTTCCTTAATGATAGGAGACCTTTCAACATTTGAGCCTGAACTGTCACCCGCTCATTTAAGAAATACTTTTCAAAAATGCAATTAACACGATATCGTATAACATGGTCAGGTTTTTTATCTCCATATGTGTGAGTGTCAACATTTTCTAACATCTCATTATCGATAGTGATTTCATCTGTACATATTCAAAAAAATAGTACATATTCAATAAATAACTAAATTAATAAATATATCTATAATTTCAATGATATGTGCATGTGTTTAATATATATATATATATTCAATAAATAACTAAATTAATAAATATATCTATAATTTCAATGATATGTACATGTGTTTAATATATATATATATATATATATATATATATATACCTTGTGATTCAATTTCTTTATTTGGATTTATTTCAATATTTTCACTATCTTCAATCATTGGTTCAATATCTCTTTCACTTTCTCTTTCAAAATTTTGTATCTCATCATCAATGTTTTGAGGAATATCTATGTTTGTTTACATTAAACAAAATATTTTTCAAATTAGTTCATCAAATAAAAATTAAGCTTCACATTTTACATTAGGAAAATTTTAAATATATCAATAGATCATAATATTTACATTTACATACCTACTTCAATTTCTGCTTGAGGTTGATTTTCTTCTTCAATATTTTGAGGAATATCTCTATCTGTTTACATTAAACAAAATATTTTTCAAACTAGTTCATCAAATAAAAATTAAGCTTCACATTTTACATTAGGAAAATTTTAAATATATCAATAGATCATAATATTTACATTTACATACCCGCTTCAATTTCTGCTTGAGGTTGATTTTCTTCTTCAATATTTTGAGGAGTATCTCTGTTTGTTTACATTAAACAAAATATTTTTCAAACTAGTTCATCAAATAAAAATTAAGCTTCATATTTTACATTGGGAAAACTTTAAAAAAATATTAATAGATCATAATATTTACATTTACATACCTGCTTCAATTTCTGCTTCAGGTTGATTTTCTTCTTCAATATTTTGAGGAATATCTCTGTCTGTTTACATCAAACAAAATATTTTTCAAACTAGTTCATCAAATAAAAATTAAGCTTCACATTTTACATTAGGAAAATTTTAAATATATATCAATAGATAATAATATTTACATTTACATACCTGCTTCAATTTCTGCTTGAGGTTGATTTTCCTCTTCAATATTTGAGAGGGCTTCTAACTTTCTTTTGCGAGATTGTCTCATCTCTTCTCTACGTTCCTCAGGGTCTCTTTTTCGATCATATTTTCTTGCACAAGTTCTTCGATTTCCCATGATAATAGGGTATGAAGTTCAAAAAATTTCCTTCAAAAAATTAGACAATAACTCAATTACAAAAAATATCACAAAAGATTTAATTTAAAAAAATTCAGTGTAAATTTTTTGCAAAAAATACATATTCCAATCCAAAAACTAATGATAATAGGTTAGATGACCAAAAAATGGTGTACCATATTGCCCCCCAGCATGCGAGCGTTAGGAGCTAATCGTATGATTGAAGTACATTGTAAGAACTCAATCATTAGACATCAAAGGGGAAGTCAAAGAGAGATAAGTATAAGGTAAACCAAAGTGTTGAAAGAACCAGACCCTGAGGAGGTGACTTGCAGGTGCGACAAGTCTTGTTGAGTGAGTACCTGCTATAGGCGGCAGGGGAGGCATACCTATGCCTGCCGAAGAAATAGTACAAACAATAAGGCACCAGGAAAACCATGGAACACAATAATAAAGAATATGTTGGCATAAACATGAGCCAGATAAATAACATGATAATGAATCTCATATACATATTGTGCCTGGGATAACATCCAGGACTTGTACAACAATAACTAAGTACATGAGATATAAATGCAACCTAGATGCCCCTGAAAATGGGAAGGGGCTCTAAAAATATGACTGATACATGCAAAAAAATGGCGTTGCAAGCGGCTAAGGCCAACATCATCAAATGTATGGAGCTACATCGAAGGTTGTGATGAAGAGGTCATCCGAGTGTGTGGGGGGCTACCTGTAGGGCCACCCCCTCATGAGGGCTGGGACATCTCACACACACTTGGGAATCATCGATGTCATCTGCTGCATCATGGAGCCATCTAGTATACGAATCTCGATCATGCTGAAAGGAGATGGAGCTGAGAAACAATCAAGTCAAAGGGAAATAAAGAGTCCCTTTGCCTGATCCAAGGCATCGAACTAGAGTGGAAGTTGCAACCAAGGTACACCACCCTCTAGACCTGTCTTCTGAAATAAATGAGCTGATGTCGACAGAAGGAGGTCTGCCATAGGTGAGGAAATAAGGGATCCTCACCTTGGGCATGAGAGAAAATAGTAGAGTAACTGAAAGACTGACACCAATGATGATGATGAAATGGAGGGGAAAGAGTAGTGAACGGATGACTTCCCTTGTTAGAGCATAAAGGGCACGGATGACCTGGCAGAAACTGACACAACACCATGAGGGATAGGGGAAAGCTGGACTGAAGGCCATAATGTGTGACATAAGAGAGGGACCAAGAAATGAATGATGGGGGATTGTGGCGAGATGTAAAAGGGATTCAGGATAGACTCCATGAAAGCAATGATGATTCAACTCGGATGCTTTAAACAAGGGTGACTTGATGGTGTTTCCACATATAAATAGGGGCTAATAGGGACCATAAAAGCATGAGTACCAGATGGTGACTCATGGCGATAGTAAACACGAGCATGGAAAAGTATGGAGGCAAGATGGTGCCCCCAGTACAAGTGTTGCAAGTGAAGAAATTCGATTTTTGAGGAAGGGTGAAGTGGCGCTTCTTGGGAAAATGTGTCTGAATGAAGTATCAAATCACTAAAAACTAATAGATACCCATTTTAGGAATCATTGAGAGCTTTCCAACAGTGTGAACGGTTTGGTAAATGGAGATACGGTTGGAGTGCGACGAGCAAAAGAAGAAACAAGGGTTTCTCTTTTAATAAGGCATTTTCCCTCCAAATTCATTCATTTGCATGTGGAGCTGTGGTGAATGTGGAGAGGAGAGAAGACCCTAAATCTTGCAGCGATCGTAGCGGAAAAACCGACCATTGGAATTAGGAGCTGTCAGTTGCAGGTAAGAGGCCTAACCCTACTCTTTCTTTTCAGTGGATTAAAAGTTCAGATTAGGTCCCTAATGCTCAGTAAAAGCCCTCTACTCCTCGTCACAGCCAGGTCACACTTTTTGGGGCAAGAACTATGACCTGGGTAGCAGGTTTTGGCCAGATAAGTGTGACCTGTCCCAGGTTAGGGCCTAAAAAGTGCGACCTCTCTGGGAGGGGTGTTTTAGTGCTGTTTTTTGGCTGAGCACTAGGGTTTTTTGATGAGAAACAATCTTTCCTTTCTGCATACTGATTAATATGATGGCTTTGTGCATGTATGGAAGAATTACAGATCAACTGGAGAGAGAGAGACCTGGGTGCATTGTAGTGGGAGATCCGGGAGGATCAGGGTGTCCACAGTGCTTTGGCCCGGTTTGGGGTTCTGAAGTTTGTGGAGAACCCTCTGATGAGAGCGGGGGAGCCCTTATTGATCGAGATTGTCAGCTACTAGGAACTGGACCATGAGATATTTATAGTGCAAGGGCACCAGATCGATTTGACGGTCTAGGATATATATTTCCTGACTGGTCTCCCACAGCTTGGGATGGTAGGGAATACTCAGCTAGTATTACTGTGTGGGCAGAATATCATAGATTTTGTAGAGCACCATTGTCATCTAGGTCTCCAATTCAAGGGGACTTGGATACCCATTGGGGATTTTGAGGGGTTAGAGACCCATGCTTTGGCCGCAACAGTGCTGTGGATCCTGGGAAACTAGGCACTCCATCACATTACGGGGGGACAGATGATGTTGGTGGAGAGTGTTTTGAGTGGGACCTACTATGGGTGGGCCTAGATGATGTTCTCATCATTGAAACGACAGTTGTCTCTGTGTAAGTGGCAATGTTACATGACTATGTGTATGGTACAGTTTTGTGCTCTTTCTTCTTTGAGAAGATCTCGACACTTCGACCTCACATAGAGCTCCCAGATGGGGGGCCAGAGAGAGCCTAGGATGTGCGGGTGGGGGTGATTGATGTGCAGAGGAGGAGGTGGAGTAGTTGGATGTGTTTTTTGTCATGATTTCTTTGTTCATTGGGATCAGATGTCGTTGTATATAGACAACTATCCCTATAGTGGGATGAGTTATTGTGGGGACCCCGATCTGCCACGTCCACCTAGTTGTATATGGGGACCAGATGGTAAGTGCCACATTGCTAATATTTTATGTGTATGTAAAGTTTTTATAATATTATATGTAGTACTGATTCTTTTACTTTTGGTATGTAGATACAACACTAATAAAACAGGTCGGGTACATGGGGCATCCTTCAGTATCAGGGGCCGCAAGATCTAGTGGACCAAGGGCACAGCAAAATGAGGATGCAGCAGCCCTTCTGGAGAACATCCATCATAGATGTGAGAGGCTTATGTCCAGTGTTTTGGAGCACGGATGGCAAGACTTAGATGATCAGTACATAGAGCCATGTATTGGTTTACCCTCAGAATGGTGAGGGGTCATGCGACGCATGGCGATGGCCGGACAGAGTGTTCATGATCTAAAAGCTGTGAGGGCAGAGCCATTGGCTCGGGATCCTCTAGATAGTGATTAGTGTGTAGGGGCGTGTGGTGCCCCCATTTTTGAGTTTTTGGTAACATGCTATAGGCATGTCATATGTATCAGAGTTGATGAACTCTAAAACATTTTATACGACACATACTATGGATATGCATCGTTTTGATATTTTTATGTTATTTTCTTGTGTTAAATGTGTGTGTTAAATGCCAATATAGAATATAGTTTGCAATGGTATCTACGTAATGATTTTGTGCTCTAGGTACATGACTGAAAGTAGTGATTTCAAATTCACGCATCAAAATCTTCACTAGTAAATATCTTCTAAACAGGATAGGATTATGTACATGATATACACCATTCAATTGCATGACAAGAAGCAAGGTATCTAAATGAACATGAAGGTGGAGGATGTGATGTGAAAGGGAATCGGCTAATAAACCTCGTACAACATCATATTCGGCCTGATTATTGGTAGCAGTACCAATGCATACACCATTTGAAAGAACAAGCACCTGCAAAGGGGTAAAAATGGCCCAACCTACCTAGGCTAAATTCCATGAGTAGCGACTTGCACCATTGGAAAAATCGATATAAGGTGTTGATGGGGGGTCCCTCTAAAAGGTGCCACAAGAAAATAAATGGGAGGATAAATAAAAATGCTAGAAACATGAGCGTATAGTAGAAATCGAATGCACTCTACGGAAGGGAGTGATCTAGGTGGGGTGTCTACTTCCCACATGCCACCAGTGAGGGGAAGTGTGGGAGCTACTGGAGGTGTAGCTTGAGCTTAGGCTTCATAAGTCACCAAAGGTATGGATGATGGCATCTCGATTATGCGTGGGAAAGATGAAGTCAAGGGTGGACGTAGCTTCCATGATGTCGTCGTCACACCAGGAGGCGGAAGGATAGGAGGAAGGCAGACCACATGACGCGGTGAGGCTACCTGACTCATCATTATGAGAAGAAAGACTCACATGTGTATCATCGCGGGGGATGACGTAAGAAGAAGCAGATAAAGGATCTACTGATGTTGAGCCCGGGGTGTTTTCTGAAAGGAGTTCAAGTGAAACAATAGTAGAAGATTCAGAGGGAGCTTCTGTCGAGGGTCTTAAGGATGACGAAAGGTAGAGGATGGTGGCCGCATGCTCTGTCATATCGACATTAGGGGGGGGAATTTCAATAGGAGCAGGTAAATCCTCAGTCTAGCCTACAACATACTATGCAAGCACGGGAGAAGCAGATTGATTATGTTCAATCTCGTACTCCCAAACTACCTCCAAGGAGGCACGGTAATGTGTAAGGTGGGGACAATGATGGGAGTAATGGCCACAGAGACCACACAAAGCACAAGGGTGCTCGGTGTGAATAGTCTTGGTGTTCTGGGTTGTGTTCAATGAAGAATCAAAGGTTTTATGGATTCTAGACTCAGGGAACATGACATTAACCATGGGCTTGATGTGGGGCAACTCGGGAAAAGTATGGGTTTCATGACTGACAATATCACAGAAATCACAGGGCTTTGGAGGTGAAGGAGGTGCAGGCTTAGTCGGGGCAGTTTTTTCCTTTGAGGCCTTTTTACGAGCTCTACCCTTCTTACCTGAAGCGGTCGCAACAGGGGGTGGATCCTGTTGAGGTGGCTGAGGCACTGTGAAAACGGAAGAAGTCAGGGGGACCGGTTGAACCGGGGTCAGAGCAAGATAAGGTTTAGGTTGACCTAGTGGGGTGGTGGTTGGAGGCAATGGTCAAGTTAGGGAGAGAGAGGGTGGCCATGGCAGGTACCATACAAATTCTTGGTGGAGGGACTAGGAACGGTATCTGACCATAGGGGTAATGGCCAGGTGGGACGGCTCCTAAATGGTTAAGGCCTGGAGGAACCAACCCAGGAGGATAAATAGGATCATGAGAACCAGCTGAAGGGCCAGGAGGAGGAGGTCCAAGAGGCTGCATCGAAGCGCTAGGAGACGGTTGCAGAGGGCAAGAGGGCTACTTACTAGCCAAGGCGGGCCTCTTGAGAGAAGCCCGAGATGATTACATCATGAAAAAAATTGATGAGCCGGGATCAGATATTGGAGGAGAAAGACCATGGAATGTACCAAGCAAGGAAGAGTCCTTGTAGACGCCAGGTGAGACACTGGTCAAAGGGTAGACAGTTTTGTTGTTGGCTACTGAAGAGATAGTGGACTTAGGGGAGGTCTGAGACTTTGGCTCGTAATACGTCAACTGGTCAATGGTAACTATATTTCCATTATGGGGGAAGGACATCTTGTGGTGAACTGCATAAGGGATAGAAGACATCGCATAAGTGTGGATACAACACAAAAGAATGTTGTAATCCAAGGGGGTGTCTATGACTTCTACATCAACACAAATCGTCTTGCCCGCAAGGGTGATAGGACAATTGCAGAATAAACCAATGGGCTTGGAGGCATGGCCATCCCATGCTCGGAGAGTGATTGTGGAAGGGGCAAACTCAGGAGATCCAAGTTTTTTCCAAACTGAAGCGGACATCACACAGGTGGATGCCCCCTCATCAATAATGCACCGAGAAACGTTGGTGTTTCGGATCTTGACTGGGATTTGGAAAGAAATGGAAGCAAGGAGAGGAGGATGTTCTAACCAGTCAACATCAAAGATAATCAATCAATCATTGGAAGGGTATACAGTGCCGACGACAGAAAAAAGAGCTTTTCGTTGTGAAGGGCATGACCGGAGGAGTTGTAGCATTGAAATGGCAGCAGGGGATTGTGCCAAATAATTGACTATGCTATATGAATGGGAGGCTTTGCTAGAAGCAACATTTCAGCATAGTGGACCCTTAAGGATCTTGGTATGAACCTCCTCCCTATGCTGAGGGATCTTCGAGGGGCCATTAGGTGTCGAAAGAGGCTCTGTAGAGACCGAAGTAGGCGGCTCGGGGATAGACGTAGTGAGAGGCTTGTTGTACTGACGGGACCGAGTCTAAAGATTGATGTCTACGGTTGAAGGTTGATCGGATTTCATCATGAGAATATAGTCATCAAGGGTAGTAGACAGAAGAGGTTGGGTAACAGTGTGGTATGCAGGAGGTTGGGCAAAGAGAGGAGGCATGCTGCACCCTAAATATGTTCTACCAAGAGGGGAAGATGTATAGGAGGTGTTGGCCCCCCGTGAGGAAAATCAAAGCCCATGGGAGGTTGAGCAATGATGACACACACATGGCACCAAGGAAAAAAAGACCGACAAGGGAAAGGAGGTGCAAGATCAACCGATTACAATGTCGAAAAAAGGGTAGAGAGGTGCAGGATCAATTGATTTCAATGTTTTAGAGTATTTTCTTGGCGGTGTTAACCAATTCCTTTTTCACTTAAGGTGTGTGTGTAAAAGTTTGTAAATTTTAATTTTTAAACCCAGATATTTGTAGAGAAAAAAGAAACAGTGTTTTTGTATAGCTGTAAATAAACCTGCAAGTGAAAATATATAGGCCTGAAAGACAGAAAATAAATACCTAATAATGAAATAATCAAAACCTAAGGAGGCGGGTCTCTGAAAAATTAGTCTATAGGTGAGAAAAAAACTAATTTAAACACACTAAGAAAAGGTTAATAGATCTTGAGTCAAGAGGGACAAAGATCTAAACGACAAAATCTATTGGAAAGTGGTGCAGAAAACAACAACAAATCATAGGAAAATTGTTGTAAAAAGAGGTGGCAAAAGGCTATCTCCAGGAGGAAAGCGGAGTGCCCCCTAATGGAAAATCCAAACAAAGCTAAATGGGAATATTTGGATGGATAACAAGCCAATCTGAAGTGGATCTGAAGATGAGGTATGAGATCTAAAGAAATGGTTAAAGACTCTAAAATTTCAGACAACCTGCAACAGCAAACACTCTTCCACAAAAAGTGGAGGGTACTGAAGCCCTAGGGGGATACGTTCCCACTTAGTTGAGTGAAACAAAACAAGTACATGTCCAAAATGAGTGGAGATGGAGGTCAGAAAACCCTGAACAGAGGCTCATCAAAACTAGGAAAAATTTCAGAAAAATCCTTGCAAAAAGTCCAGGTCGCACTTTTTAGCCTATTTTCCGTAGAGGTCGCACTTTTTGGGTTGTAAAGTGCGCCCTGGAGGTCCAGGTCATAGGTTTTGGGCAGAAAAATATGACCTGCACTTCCGACACTCTTGGCAGAAGGTTTCAAAAAAAAAATTCGTCTCAGCTGCGACTGATGTCTGTCACTTGCGCAATGGGTCCGAAAACACGCGAAAGTTAGAATTTTTATCGTTTTAGGGTTTTATGGATTAAAAAAAACATCAAGAATAAGAAAAACAAGGGGCTGAAGAGAAATCCTAGGGTTTGAAGCTACTGGATATGCAAGGATCAGAAAAATGACAGCGGTCGTAAAGGTAAACCCCTGTGGAGTTGCCAGTTGTTAGTATGAATCTTTATTCGAAGTGTACGAAAAAATACCACTTTAGCTACGCATAAATTATAGCCCTAATAGCAGAAATGACTGCCAATATCTTTATATATGAAATTATATGATCAAGAAAAAATGTTGCAAAAATCTAGATCTATGCATTAGAAGACATTAAATAGTAGAAAAATCAAATTTACTCCATAGATCCAATAGACAAGACAAGAATATATCCAATGAATAATTTTATTAATGGCACCTAGGAGGAAAACACAAGAGGGTGTTCCCTATTCTCCTCAATGGGATGGTTTCTTATGAGTCCTCAGCATTTTAGATTTAGAACTTCTCTCTCTTTATTGTGTAGAAAACCCAGACAAAAATGGAAAAGTATGGCTATGATTATGGATCAATAGCCAGACCAAGTGTTGAGATCCAGAGTGATCTTTAGGCAAAAAAAAGGTGACAAATGAATGGGAAAACCCTTCTATTTATAACAAAATATTGAGTTAGTCTAGAGATTGGTGCATAATTAAAATATTATTAACCAAATCTAGATCCAAATTTTATGGAATATTTTATTATATTTGTTGGAGGGAAAAGGAATTTGACTTGAGTCAAATTCCCTTATTTGTAAATAATAAATAAATAAATGATTTATTTATCATTTTAAGGACGTGATTAAGTAATAATAAATAAATAAATGATTTATTTATCGTTTTAAGGATATGGTTAAGTAATAATCAAATAAATAATGATTTATTTAATTATTAAGGGTGAATTAGTCATATTTAACAAAGAATATTATTTCAATAAGATTTAAACAATTATTCCTTAGAAAATAATAAGATAAATAATTATTTATCTAATTAATTTCTTTGTTTTGGGTTAAATATAACCAGAAATATTAATTAAACTACTGTTTAACTAATTATTTCTTGAGGAAAACCAAACAAATATATATTTATTTAATATTTCCTTATGGGGTTTCCTGTTTAGACCATTAAAAACTTAATAAAGGTGATTTACCAAGTTATTTTCATAGTGAGAGAAATTTTACTTGGAGTAAAATTGGTCTTACATGATGTACTTGAGTCCATCTAATGATAATAGGTTAGACAACCCAAAAATGGTGTAACAAAGACCGTGGGAGGGCTTTGATGACGTGGTGAGGAGGTGGGGCCACCCGCAAATTGCAATTGGGAGTTTTTGTTATGAGAAACGGGGGGTAAAGGTTGTGACTTACGATGTGCAATGTTCGATGAGTGGAAGGTGACATGGCATGAAGGAGGTGGGGCCGCTCGAAAATTGCAATCGGGAGATTTTTTTTTATGAGAAACAGGGGGAAAAGGTTGTGATTTACGATGTGCGATGAGTGGAAGGTGATGTGGCATGACAGAAGTGGGGCCACCCGCAAATCGCAATTATAAGCTTTTTGTTACGAGAAACGGGGGGTAAAGGTTGAGATTTGTGATAGGCGATGTGTGATGAGTGGAAGGCGACGTGGCATGACAGAGGTGGCACTACTTGCAAATTGTGATTGGGAGGTTTTTGATATGAGAAAAGGGGGGTAAAATTTGTGATTTTTGAAGTGCGATGCGCGATGTGATATGAGTGGAAGGTGATGTGGCATGACTAAGGTGGGGTCACCCGCAAACCACAATCAGGAGCTTTTTGTTATGAGAAATGGGGGGTAAAGGTTGCGATTTGCAATTTGCGATATCACATATCACAAAGTAAAACATAATCGCAGGTCAAACTCATGTCACAAATTGCAATCGAGGCCAGGAGTGGTTTATCGCAAATCTTGAATCAAAATTTCCATCGCAAGAAGGAGTCAGGGATCAGGACAGGTAATAGGAATGAAGCAATGTGAAGTGCGATGTGCGATCAGAGGATACGTGACATCGTGGAGAGGGTAGGTCCCATTTACATTGCAATCGAGGGTTTTGTGAAGGAGTGGAATGGTAACATGTATGGAGCTTTGTGATATGCGATCGATGATTGAAGAAGGGGCCCACACCAACGTTAAAAGAGGAGGTGATATTACATATACCATATGTGAAATATGATGTATGTGATGGTTTGGAGGATATGACCAATTGGTTCTGGATCATAACACATGGAAAGCAACTCTTTCCTCTTTTGACTCTGGGTTGTCCACCCGACCTATGCTTGAATTGCTTGGCCTTCACTTTAGCCATTCATGCCTCACCCTTGTGATTTTATTATAATGGCCACTTCTCCACCTTGTGTGTGGTCACAGGCCAACATTGGCTCCATCTAGGGACAACGTATTGTTCTAAGTGCGTTGAGAGCCTACAGACCTGAATTCCTATGCTTTATTGGGCACATGGAGTTTCAAATGCATACTTCAAATCATAACTGAAACTACAACTAAGTTGTGCACTGCAAACTATCAAAATTGAAATTACTGCCACACCATGGAATTCTTGAATGTTGAAATCTAAACCATGATGAAATTGAAATCTGAAAGACACTTGAACTAAAAACTGCAAAGAAATCTAAAACTAAATCTAGAAAGATGCTCATACAAATGAGCTTATTTTCACACCTACCTACCCTAATTTGTTGGAATTACTGCTTTTCTAAATGATACAATAGTTCCAGTGTAACCAGGTAAGAAACTGCTCTAATAACTTTTTTCATTCACTATTTTTCAGAAAACTCAGGAACAAACATTTTAATGGTATTTGATAGAAATTCCCACCCTAATATTCATTGTAAGGATCTTGGTAAACATGAACAACAACAAAAATGCTGAAAAGGTATGGTGGCTTTCTGATGAATAATTTATCATTATAGATAGCCAATGGATCAAGATACCCTTGACATATTTCTGAATATGTTGACCCAATCGATCCAACCTCATAACTTTGTACTCCACATGTGTTCTTCTTGTCTTCAAACAACTCGAAACATATTTTAATTTTATCTAATGAATTTTGTGTCGATACTTCTACTAAACCAGACAATAGGGCAGATTGTAAAATCATATCCATATCATAGTAGCTTTGAAATTATTACGTTACATGAAAACTGACTTTGAAAACTCCAAAAATCCAACGTATCAACATTTGGTTCATGAAGTGCTTTAGATGACTATAGTTTTGGTTCCAATGACATCTCATGATTTCTCCTGTGATTATAAACCAAAATGTGACCAAGATTCCCTTTCAAAATCTGAGATGAATTAAACCAGAAAGGAAAAGAATCAAAATCGATCAATTCTTCCTCTATTTTAAACTTTTCCTCTCTGTTCAGCAGGTTCACTTCCACATCAACTGCAATATTTGTCATTTCTTCAAGGGTTCCAATGTCCCTTGCTCTTACTTGAAATTCTATCTCTGGATTAAAGGGATTTGGGTAGTGCAAGAGAGCTAATCTTGGGGGTGGCCTTATATCAACAGGCATTAAATGATACACCTTATTGAGCTTGCCTGAAAAATAATGTACTGTTTCCCCTGGCTATCATTTTAAATTTTGATACTCTTCTATGATAAGAAATACATTTCCCATGATTACCCATCGACCTAGGAAAACTTGCATGATTTGATGAAAATTTCTCATGTTAGCAGCTGGAATATTCCTGAACCAATTTTTAACTTTACCTTGCCATGGTAGGACAAACATCCTGATACATACATCATATTCTTCTTTTACTAATGACTACAATACACTGACTAAAGGATCATGTTAAACATGTATCATAAGATCTTCTAGAACATTTGTAACAAGAAAACAAACCTCATTCCAAACTATTTCTTGCTTGTGTGTTGAAACTGATTCTCTTCAAACTGAAAGGGAACAAATTGTTTTCCTCACTATCCATAGTAGTCAAGTGATCTAAGTGTTATTTATAATTCTCTTTGTCACATAGAAGCTTGCAAGGGAGATGCAAACTCTTGTTAATTTCAGGTGAAGGAACATGATTTGTAACAATTTGTTATACTACTTCATTAACATCCAAGAAAGAAACTAATGATTGAGAAATTTTATGATTTTGTTCAAGGTCTGTAAATTGAGATAAGGTACAACCTGAAAGAGAATTTGAGAGACGGTATTCATCATGAAAATATGGTTGGTCTTTAATCTCTGAAGGGAACACTTCTTGTTGAATATGTTCTTATGGATCTAGGCAATTAAGATTATTTTCCTCTGTTTCTGGATCACCAGACTACTGTTAATTTTTAGTGATGTCCTCTGGGAAACACTCCAGCTCTACCCCTTCTTCGTGGAGGGTAAGCTCACCTCCCTATTCTTAAGAATAGGCTAGGAACTAGTTTTATTGAGAGTCTTTGATTTCTTCAGGCCCCTCTTTGACCTCCCATTTCTAAGTGAAGAGATTCTCCATCTCCTCATAGGTGTGAACTGTGTTTTTAGCTAAATATTTGAACCATTTTCGGGCCTCCCCATCTAGTGACTAAACAAAGAGCCTCAAAATCACATCGAGGTGTTCTACATTTACATTCTCTACCATGGCGCAAAAATTTTCAATGTGTTTCTGAGTGGGCATACTATCTTCCCCTGCAAACCATGAAACAAACTCTAGATAGGCTTGCAGAATATCATTTAGAGACCGAGGGAGGGCCAAAGGGGCATACTTTCTCAAAAGGAAACCCGACACAATCATCTAATTTAGAGGTGGGGGTAGAGGGTGGATCTAAATTTGGTGTGAGGCCTCATGAAATCTAGGATTAATTCTGATTAGGACTATTGTATAGTGGAGTCACCAAGGTGAGGAATACACAACTCCCAACCCTTCCTTCTCACCTGTCTGAAGGGTGGAATTTATGTTGTCTCCCAGGGAAAATATTTCTTCATTCATATACCTAGAAACGATGCCAAAAATATGTTATTGCTCCTGGAGACAACATTGAGTTGCAAAATACCAATGCCTAGGACATCTTCAAATTAGAGGTTAGATGTAGATAATTTTAAGGGTGCCTCTCACAAAATATGGATGAAGAGGATAATGATTGTGGTGGTTCAGGAATGATGAAGACTTTGGAGTTTGATTCATGTGAATTAACTTATACTACGAGAGGGCTTAGGAGGTTGTATCGCTCGGTGGATTTTCAAATGGCCAAGTATGAAACAATGAGCAGAGTCTTTCAAAATATGTAGAGGTGTTGAGAAGGAATGAAGGAGGAAACCGTGAGAGACATGCTTAAAATTCTTAATAATCTGTCTCTTGTGAACTTAGAGGAAGCATATGTAAGTGGAATGTGACCAAAAATAGATATTCGTAGAGCGCAAATTAACGGGCAACAACAAGTTTAACACATGAGAATTATTCATACATGAATTCTTGAACAAAAATTCATACCACCAGCAACTACTTTACATGAATCATCAAAGAAGCACAACATTGAAGGATGATTATACATAAATAGGAGAGTATTGATAAACAAGAGAATACAGATACATACTACTCATTTCTCCATATGGAATTCAAATAAACAGCATTGTATATCATATTATGTCCAAAACAGCTCTCTCAAATATGTGTCTTAGAGCATAAAGGGGACAGTCATACAGAACTACAGCAAAATTTCTCCAAAATTCAGAAGAAACCATCTTTCATCTCTGAGCTCTCTGCATATAGAGTTCTCATTGAGGGTTTACGATCAAATAGAAATTCATGATCGACCCAAAAAAGTGAAAATAAAAAATATCATAACCAAATCGCAGAGCGTGCATCACGCAATCAGTCCCATAATCAGAAAATCAAAACAAAATCAGGAGAAATCGAGATTTCAACAGCGAAACATCATAATAAAACAATAAAATAAAAAACATAGTTGGCCATGGAGGAAAAATCCTAGAATATTCAGATGGGGTGGCGAGGAGTAGCCATGAATAGGTGGGCAATATGGCTTCCATGACATGATTCCACCTGCCTTCGAAAGCCTCCACTTCCTTATTCTCATGATTTCCATTAACTGTTACAAAATGGACAGTCATGTTGCACATGCCTAGCTCTTTAGTGAGGAGTTCTTGGACAAAATAAATATACCATAGCTACATTTGTCTCGCAAAAAAACCATGTTGTGTTTGACTTACAAAACCAGAGACTCGGTTTTGGAGGGGGGACTGCCTTGTCTGTGGTATTGGATGGAAATGGTAAAAGTAATGGTGGAGTTAGCGGGAGTAATGGCAGTAACAACCCCTTTTCCTTGATAATAATGAAGATAAGAGTGGGGTCTGTTTCATTAATACATAATGGGATGGTTAGCACTGAAAAGAGTAGGAAAAAGGTCATGAGAGCGCTTTTATGACATGGAAACGATGTGGGGCCACTCGCAAATTTCAATCGGAAGTTTTTTGTTATGAGAAATGAGGGGTAAAGGTTTCGATTTACGATGTGCCATGTGCGATGACTTGAAGGTGATGTGTCATGACAGAGGTGGGGCCACTCAAAAATCATAATCGAGAGCTTTTTTTTATGAGAAACAGTGGGTAAAGGTTGCGATTTGTGATGTGGGATATGCAATGAGTGGAAGGTGACATCACATGAAGGAGGTGTGGCCGCTCGCAAATCGTAATCGGGAAATTTTGTTATGAGAAATGAGGGGTAAATGTTTTGATTAACAATATGCGATGTGTGATGAGTGGAAGGTGACATGGCATGATGGAGGTGGTGCTGTCTGTTGATCATGTTAGCCCCCTATTAATTTTTTAAAAGAAAACAGGAGGTCAAACTGTCTTTGAGCTTTCAAGGAATGCTTTCCTAATGAAAACACATCATCCCTGAATTCCTTTAATGCTTTTTGTCCTTTGATGAATCGCATTGCTGTTTCCAGTTAAAAAACCTCTCTGTTTCTGTGAAGAAGAATGCCCAAAAAGGCCTCCATTTCTCTTATTTCATTACCTCTAAGCCTTTGTTTTCATCATTTATCCTCCCCTTATAAATTCCCCACTTATCCTTTAAATCATCCCAAATCCCCTTTTAATCCTTTTAAATTACCTTTGTTCGGCTTAAAACCCCTTATTCCGTTTACCGAATGCCTCCTCTGGCCTTAAAATGCATTAAAAATAAGCCAAAAACCCACTTTCCTTCATATATCAAGCCTAGCCCCTTTCAGCCAGCCCCCTTAACCACTTCCCCATATGCCCTGAGCGCTAAGACCAAGTGCTAAGGCCTAGGTGCTAATCACAATCGCAACTTTTGGGAAGTGAATTTCTATGTTATATGAAAAAATCCCAATGCGATTGGGGTCTGGTCTGTAGACCTTCACCACAATCTCCACCGTCGATCTCTTTAAGAGATCCGACGGCCAACGCTAATCCACCACCATCGCAATCGGAGCTTTCGATATGTGCATTCCTTTTTTATCATTAAATCCTCTGATTCAATGGAGTTTAGTCATTTGGCCTCTACTAAGATCTGAGCCATCGATCTTTGTAAAATCCGATGATCAGCGCTAGTTCTGTTGTGCGCCCGTCCCCACTCCATATTCCCTCCGATTAACCATGGGTTGTCGATCTGGTTCTAGATTGGATGGTTGGAACGTAATCACATCACACAGACCCAAGCATCCCCTCCTTCAGTTTCCTCTGATTTCAATCCCTCGATCAGATCGTAGCCATTCATCCCACTTGATCCAACAGCCCTTATGTCTCCTGTCCCACTCATTGCACCAGTATTTCCCCCCACCGATTTAATCCCTGCCGTTGATCTTGCTCCAGATCAGATGGTTGATGCTCAATCATACCATCTCCAATCAGAAGTTCTTAAAGGTGTCACCCTCCATTTCCCCCGATTGTGATCCGCTAATCCGATCGCAACCACTCATTTCGTTTGATCCGACGGTTCATATCAAATCACCCTCTACCCATGTTGGGTCCCACATCAAGCCCCGTCTCATATGTTTTCTTGCATTTCCTTTGTATTTCGATTCAAAGGCCTGAATTATAATGTTTTATATTAAAACATTATATCACTACGTCAAACATTGAAACTTTAATGTTTTTATATTAAATATCACTGCATTTCTCCACTGTTTCCATTGCATCCACAACGTTTTCCTCTATTACGCCACCATTCCTCCAGGCCTTCAAAGTATTCTTCCGCCGCCCCTTAGGTTTTATAATTGATTCATTTTTACTCTGCAGGGTATACAGAGTGATAAATTCACTTTGTTTGCTGTAACCACAGCCGTTGTGATTCGGAGCACAGGGAGGCCATTATAGCAGCAGTAAGCGAAACAACAGAGAAAAATTACAGGATTTACGCACATAAATGAAGATTAAACAACTGTGATCTCGTATTTAGATAATTAAGGCTCCTTTGGAAGAATAAAATGCACATGAAATAGACATATCTATGCTTAATATCAGTAGAACGTTTTTCTCCAGACAGTACACCTTCCCACTGAAGTCTCCATGCCTCCTAGAGCCCAGAAATAGTTAATTACACTCACAAAATCTTCTTAAATTATTGTCAGAACCAGCAGTTATGGAGCATGGAGACTTTGCAGACTTTCCATCCCAGTCATTTATTTCAGAAGGTTGCCACAGAGTACCAAACAGCTAGAAGGACTACAAAGAACACATCCGAGGTCAATCTCCACCTGACAGAGATCTCTGAACCAGACTATAGAGTACAGCACAAGGTTATTGAGCAGTGTGGGCGTGGATGCTTCCTCCATGATACCTTAATGAATCAATTTAATTTTCACCATCCACTCTTGCGACTGGTTTTTCTCCTATAAAAAACCCCAAGAACGGATTATAGACGGTTCCAGATTTTCAGAAAAAGACGCTGGGAGAAAATTTTTGTATGCATTTTGTTGAACTCTTATACGAATGTACAGAGCCTATTGGGTCTCAGTGAGGAGGAGTTCCATATTTAATGAGGATTTTGGTCTTGGGTGCTTCACAGTTTGTAACTCTCCTCTTATGTGATAGTTTAATTTTTCATCTTGCTTTCATTCATTTCTCTTGTATCATGTTCTGGAATGCGAGTGGCTCCCTCGTTTTGGTATGAATTTATCCTAGTTGATACTCATGCTAGGACTTGTCAAGCGCTTTAGATATGGCTCAGGCGTGATATACTGTTTCATTTTCAACTTCAACCATACTTCTTCTATATTATCTTCTATGGGATGTTATCTTTAAAAACTCTATTGTCATGTATGGATTCTTAATTTTGTAAGCCCATTACATGTTGATATTTGTTCCTGGATATCATCTCAATGACAGTTAGTATTATCTCAATTTTTCATATGCAGTAAAGACCTTCTGATTATTCATCTCTGTGAGGTATTTTAGAACCCAGCCCTCTTTACATTAAGCTGCCTTTGAATTGTATGATGCATTTTCATTATAGTTTCACACCTTGCCTCTGCAGTATTGCTTTCCCTGGGTCAAGTTTCCGAAAGTTTTGGTCCCATCCAAATTTACCTTCTTGTTTACAGGAGATAGCATGAGAGCCTTTTTCTGATAACTTCCTATGTTATATCATATGCTCCTTTCTATATAAGATGTCCTAGGCACTGGTCTTCTACAACTCAAGGCTGTCTCTAGGATCCACAACATCTTTTTGGCACCGTTGCTGGGGAATCGAAGTTGAGAAAAGTTAAATCCCTGGGTCTCGAAAAAACCTTATTCACTCTCCAAATAGGTGAGCATGAGGACTTGAGAGTTCTATATCCCTCACCTTGGTGACTCCACATTCATTCATAAGAAAATTGACTTGCAGTTCTGGCTCCTTGTAAGCCACACCTGAGGTCAGATACGTCTCAGCCAAAGATACCCTCTGTGTCTAACCCAGAGAAGATCCTACATAGAAGGAGTTGGAGGGAAAGGAAATCAGTCCACACTAAGATCCCTGAATTCTCTTCAGAGTACTTTCCGTCCTCCTCCTCTCAAGTTTCCCAAGTGCGAGGTCCCGACTCCACTATGGGAGATACCGATTACTACTCAGATTTTCCACCCCGGGGAGGTGTTCGGATTAAATATTACTTTCACCCTACTCCTGAGGTCGAAGAGGTCAAGGAAGTCACCGAAGTAGCTACTATTAATAGCCCGTTGTTCCCGTCAACACCTCAAGATGCTGTCCAATACATTCCTATTTTCATTCATACTTCACTTCCACCTCCTCCACCTCCTTTTACACATCAAACTCTTGCACTGCTTCCACCTCCTGCAATGGCCAATGTTCCTAGCTTATTGTTGAATAAATATGCCCCCTTGGCATTACCGCAAGTGTTGAACGATATGCCACAAGATTATCTGAAGATCTTACTCCAGTTCAATGGAGAAAATGAGATTGAAGATCAAAAACATCTTGAAGTATTCTGCTCTTTTGCGGAGAACTTTAATGTGGAACACCTGGATGTAGTCTTAAGACTGTTTGGGCAATATCTTGATGGCGAAGCCAGAAAGTGGTTTAAGACATTGGGAGACCGTTCCATCACCACTTTGGAAGGAATGGAAGATAGTTTTCTTAGAAAATGGGGGGATAAGAAAGATCACGGACATTGTCTTATTGAGTTTAACACACTCAAGAAAAGACATAATGAATGGGTGTCAGAATTTATCAAGAGGTTTAACAAATTGTATTTGAGCCTTCCTGCTGACATGAAACCTCATCAAACTGCAACTAAAGTTTTTTTCGTAGTAGCTTTTGACTCAGAATTCGGTTTCTCTCTGAGAGAGAGAGCCTGCAACCCTGGATGATGCTCAGACAGATGCGCTAGAGTTGGAGGAAAATTTCACCTCCACTGGAAAATTAAAGGGAATATTTGCAGTCTAAGAGACCTATAAACGAAACTTTGCATTCTAATGATCAAATTCATTCCTCTTCAAAAGTAGTCATTCCCCCTAATACCAAGTCTGTGACAAAAGAAGCCAAACCCTTGGCTGAAAATAAAGAGTCAAAGGAGGTTGCAATAGAAAAGTCCTCTCCTGCCTTTAGTCTACAAAAGGAGCTTGAGAAGATCAAAATCACAGTTCCCTTGACAAAATTTTTGAAGCAGCCTCAAATCAGTCCCATATCACCTCCTTCATGCTCCCTACAGAAACAGAAAATATCCCAGATAGTCTCAACCTCCAAGAAGAAAGACCCATGGTTGTGTTTGGCCCCCACGTTGAGGAATTAGATGCTTCTACTCCTCCTTTCTATGTGTCTCTAGTGATTCATGACCTGCTATTACATAACTGTATGTTAGATTTGGGAGCTTCCCATAATCTACTGCCTCTGTCAGTCATGGAACAACTAGGATTACAAATCACCCATCCATACAAGGACCTCTATTCATTTGATTCCAAAAGAGTTAAATGCCTAGGTATGATTAAGGATTTGGTGGTCAATTTGGCCCAAATCCCAGCGAAAAGTGTGGTGATGTACATTGTGGTGGCTGACATCCCGGCTCGCTTCGGCATGTTGCTGTCAAGGTCTTAGGGAACAAAAATCGGTGGTTCAATCAGGTTGGACTTAACATATGCTACTATCCCAGTTTTTGGTGGCTAGGAGAGGAGATTGTACAGGGAAACTAGATTTGTCAAGATGGTTACTAAGGCTGATAACCCAGTCAATTCTCTAGTTTATAGTAAGGAGGGAGATTTATCATGTTTTATGCTGGAGGAAGACCAATATTATGCTCAAGAACCATCATTCTACTAGATCAAGACCGAGCAGTCCATAGAGAGCCATGAAACAAGAATCTGGACACTTCATTTTGACGGAGCAAACTCCAGAGAAGGTAATGGGGCTGGAGTATTATTAATTTCTCCTACGGGCCAATGGGTCCCACTATCTTTCAAGCTAGAATATGAGGCCACTACTAATGTGGTTGAGTATGAAGCACTTTTTTTAGGGTTACAGATAGCCAGGAGCATGAACATACAGAGTTTAAAGGTTCTGGGAGATTCGAAACTACTGGTTAGAAAAGTGAAGAATTAGTGCCAAACCAAACATCCTAGGCTGAGGGCTTATAGGAACGAATTTTGGGACCTGGTGGAGAATTTTTTCTTGGCATTTAATATTCAGTTCATGCCCCTGGAAAAAAATAGGATGGCAGACTCCCTTGCAGTGGCTGCCAGTACTTTCCACCCACCTCAAAACCCTCTCTTAAGATATGAAATTGAGGTACGTTATCGACCATAAATCCCAGATAACATCAAGCACTGGCAGGTGTTTGAGGATGAAGAGAAAATGAAGAGATTCTTGGAAACAGTAGGGGAATTCTCTGACATGGAGATTGATGCTTGCGAAGAAGAAGAGGCTAAGGATATTTTAGAAAACAAATGGGAGGAAAAGGTGGCTGGCCATAAAGTGTTGCAATTGAAGGGAAGCGTTATACCCAGAGGGCTGGTTCCTCTGGAAAGACTGTTTGACAAGAATGATGTCCCACTGTAGCCGGACAAAGTGGTAGAAGAAAACCAGGTAGAAGATCTTAACCTTGGTACTGATACTGACCCCAAAGTTGTGAAATTATCCAAGAAGGTCCCAGAAGAATATATAGAGCTATACCAGAAATTATTTTAGTCTTACAAAGATGTGTTTTCATGGTCTTATCAAGACCTGAAAAACTTTGATATCGACATCATGCAACATAAAATCTCTTTGAAAGGAGATGTGAAGCCGCAAAAGCAAAATCTTAGGAAAATTAATCCCCTACTGCTTCCCTCCATAGAGAAAGAGATTAAGAAGTTATTGAAGGCAAAAATCATTGTGCCATTGAGGTATTCTGAGTGGGTAGCAAACCTAGTCCCTGTCTAGAAAAAGAATGGAGAAATAATGCTATGTGTTGATTTCCGAAATTTAAACCGGGCATCCTTAAAAGATAATTATCCACTGCCCAAGATGGATCACATCCTGCAGAATGTGTTAGGAGCTTCTCGGATGTCTATGATGTATGGATTCTCTAGTTACAATCAGGTGGCTATACTACTAGAGGATCAGAAGAATACTGCCTTTACCACTCCATGGGGTACATTTATGTATGCCAGGATGCCTTTCGGGTTGATTAACGCAAGGGCCACTTTTGAGAGAGCCATGGACATTTCCTTTGTTAGGGAGCAATATAAGTTTGTGGTAGTATATCTGGATGATATCACTGTGTTTTCAAGAGATGATGCCGAGCACATTCAACACTTGCGTAGAACTTTCGAGAAGTGCAGAAGGTATGGTATCTCTCTTAATCCACAAAAGTCATTGTTTGCATTAGAAGAAGGTAATATTTTGTGACATATTATAACCAAAGATGGGGTAAAAATAGATCCTAAGAGAGTAGAAGTTATAAATGGAATTTCTCTTCCCAAAAATAAAAAAGAGGTGCAGGTGTTCCTGGGGCGCATTAACTTTTTGAGGAGGTGTATCCCTAACTATGATGAGATATTTAGACATATAACCGACATGCTGAAGAAAAATAATGAGGTAAAGTGGTCCCAGGAATATTGAGAGGCATTTTCCAGGATAAAAAATGCCTTTGCTGAAGCCCCTATGCTAGCTGGACCAGACTATGCCAAACCTTTCATGATCTTTTCATTTGCATCACCTCATACATTGGTAGGAGTCTTGTTGCAGAAAAATGAAGAAGGGTATGAGAAGCCCATTTCTTTCTTTAGTCAGGTGCTCCGTGATGCTGAGCTGAAATATAACATATTAGAAAAGCAGGCATATGATCTGGTGAAGTCCCTCAAGGAATTTCGTATGTATGTCCTACAATCACACATCACAACATTTGTGCCCACAGCTATAGTAAAAGACATCCTTATCCAAGGGGATAGTGAAGGAAAAAGGGGGAAGTGGATTGCCAAAATACAAGAATATGAGCTAGACATTCGCCCTACCAAACTGATCAAGGGACAAGGGCTAGCCAAAATCTTTTCTGAGTCAAACTGTCAGGCTCTAGGCATAAATTTGTCCATGATAGCAAATGAAGATTCCAAGAATAAAGACGAGCAACAAGGAGTAGAGATATCTACTCAAAAGACACATATGAAGTACCTCACCAGCCCGTGGTACAAAGAGATAGTGGAATATCTTCTCACACTCAGCTGCCCTCCTAGCCGTGAAAAAGATAAATACATAACATTAAGGTTGAGATCACAGATATTTTTTGTTTCCAATGTTTGGCTATACTGGCGAGATCCTTCAGGTATTCTTCTCTTGTGTCTCACAGAGGATGAGGTAGAGAATATAATGGTTGAATTTCATGAGGGAATCTGTAGGGGTCATTACAGCTAGAGGGCCACTGCTCACAAAATCCTGAAGGCTAGTTTCTACTGGCCCAAACTCTTTGGAGATGTGTTTGCCCGGGTCAGAGATTATGAGAAATTCCAAAGATTTGCTGAAAGATAGAAGTTGGCACCTCTGCCCATGATTCATGTTCACGTGGACGAACAATTCCAGTAATGGGGAATCGACTTTATCGGTGAAATACATCCTCCTTCGAGTGGTCGGCATAATTTGATGTTAACTGCCATAGATTATTTCAAAAAAGTGGAAGATATACATGCGAGGAATGCAACAGATGCTATGATAATGAAATTCATGGAAGAAAACATCATATCCAGGTTTGGCTGCCCTGCCGAGATAGTGACCGGCAATGCACAGGCTTTTAAATCTACAAAGTTCATCAACTTCTGCCAGCAGTATAACATTGCACTAAGTCACTCTATGGCTTATTACCCACAAGGAAATAGCCTGGCAGAGTCTTCAAATAAAACCATAGTAAGGACACTGAAGAAGGCTATCAACGAAAATCAGAAAAATTGGGATTCCCAGTTGAAATTTTCCCTGTGGGCCAACAGGATTACCAGCAAGAGAGCAACCTAGAAGTCCCCATATGAATTAGTATATGGGAGGGCAGCATTATTCCTTGTGCAGATAGCCTTACCAGTAGCCTGATTCATGCAAGAAAGTCAAGAAAAACCCGATGATGTGACCAGGAGAATAAATCAGCTGGTGGAGTTAGAAGAAACACAGAACCGGGTAAGTCAAATGCTAACTGAATATCAAGAGAAGATGAAGGACCTTTTTGATTAGCATGCTAAGGACAGGAAGTTGCAGATTGGAGATTTAGTGCTTAGATGAGATATCTGCAGAGTTGAAAAGGGGAAACATGGTAAATTCGACCCACTTTGGTTTGGCCCTTTTAAAATTGTGGAATAGGGGGGAAATAACACTTTCATGTTGGATAATTTACAAGGATAATTGCTTGATGCCCTTGTAAATGGTCAGTTCCTCAAACCCTACTTCCAGTTCTGATTCAGGTAGAGAGAACCTGATGTATTATATTGTACATTAGTTTTATATTTTCATCTTTGTTTGAATAATGTGGGTGTAGTGATGAATCATGAAGAGAAAAGTAGAAGTTTTGAAGAGTGGTGTCCGCATAGAAGACTAACAGGTGGTCTGCGAAGTTATCGAAATTCCCAGGGATGAACGTGCCATCCCCAGGTGGAGCCAATGTTGATCATGTTAGCCCCCTATTAATTTTTGACAAGAAAATAGGGGGTCAAACTGTCTCTGAGCTTTCAAGGAATGCTTTCCTAATGAAAGCACATCATCCCTGAAGTCCTTTTATGATTTTTTTCCTTTGATGAATCCCACTACTTTTTCCAATTAAAAAACCTCTCTGTTTTTGTGAAGAAGAATGCCCAAAAAGGCCTCCATTTCTCTTATTTCATTCCCTCTAAGCCTCTGTTTTCATCATTTTTCCTCTGCTTCTAAATTCCCCACTTATCCTTTAAATCATCCCAAATCCCCTTTTAAGCATTTTAAATTACCTTTTTTTGGCTTAAAACCCCTTATTCCCTTTACCGAATGCCTCCTTTGGCCTTAAAATGCATTAAAAATAGGCCAAAAACCCACTTTCCTTCATATATCAGGCCTAGCCCTTTCGTCTAGCCCCCTTAACCACTTCCCCATATGCCTCGAGCACTAAGGTCTAGGTTCTAATTGCAATCGCAACTTTCGGGAAGCGCATTTCTGTGTTATACGAAAAAATCCCAAAGCGATTGGGGTTTGGTCTGTAGACCTCCTCCGCAATCTCCACCGTCAATATCTTTAAGAGATCCAACGACCAGCACTAATCCACCACCATCGCAATTAGATATTTTGGTATGCGCGTTCCTTTGTTATCATGAAATCCTCCGATGCGATGGAGTTTAGTCGTTTGGCCTTCGCTAAGATCTGAGTCGTCGATCTTTGTAAGATATGGTGGTCAGTGCTAGTTCCGCTGTGTGCTCGTCCCCACTCCATATTCCCTCCGATTAAACATGGGCTGTTGATTTGGTTCCAGATCGGATGGTTGGCACGTAATCGCATCATGCAGACCTAAGAATCCCCTCCTTTAGTTTCCTCTGATTACAATCCCCTGATCAGATCGTAGCCGTTCATCCTGCTTGATCCAACGGCCCTTATGTCTCCCGTCCCTCTCATTGCACGAGTCTTTCCCCCCATCGATTTAATCCCAGTCATCAATCTTGTTCCAGATCGGAGGGTTGGCGCTCAATTACACCATCGCCAATCAGAAGTTCTTAAAGGTGTCACCCTCCGTTTCCCCCGATTGCGATCCGTCGATCCAATCGCAACCGCTCATTTCGTTTGATCCGACGATTCATATCAAATCACCCTCCGCCCATGTCGGGTCCCACATCAAGCCCTGTCTCATATGTTTTCGCGCATTTCCTTTTTATTTCTATTCAAAGGCCTGAATTATAACGTTTTATATTAAAACATTATATCACTATGCCCAACATTAAAACTTCAATGTTTTTATATTAAATATCACTGCATTCCTCCACCGTTTCCATTGCATCCACAGTGTTTGCCTCTGTTATGCCACCATTCCTCCAGGCCTTCGAAGTATTCTTCCACCGCCCCCTGGGTTTTATAATTGGTTTATTTTTACTGTTCAGAGTATACAGAGTGATAAATTCACTTTGTTTTTTGTAACCACAGCCGTTGTGATTTGGAGCACAGAGAGGCCATTCCAGCAGCAATAAGCGAAACAGCAGAGACAAATTACAGGATTTATTCCCATAATTGAATATTAAACAACTTTGATCCCATATTCAGAGAATTAAGGCGCCTTTGGAAGACTAAAAAGCACACGAAACAACCATATTTGTGCTTAATATCAGTGGAACGTTTTTCTCCAGACAGTACACCTTCCCACTAAAGTATCCATGCCTCCTCGAGCCTAGAAATAGTTAATTACACTGACAAAAGCTTCTTAAAATACTGTCAGAACCAGCAGTTATGGAGCATGGAGACTTTGCAGAATTTCCATCCCGGTCATTTATCTTGGAAGGCTGCCACAGAGTACCAAACAACCAGAAGGACTACAAAGAACACATTTGAGGTCAATCTCGACCCGACAGAGATCTCTGAACCAAACTATAGAGTACAGCGCAAGGTTATTGAGCAGTGTGGGCGTGGACGCTTCCTCCATGATATCTTAATGAATCAATTTAATGTTCACCATCCACTCTTGTGACTGGTTTTTCTCCTATAAAAACCCCCAAGAACGGATTATATAGGGTTCCAGATTTTTAGAAAAAGACGCTGGGAGAAAATTTTTGTATGCATTTTGTTGAACTCTTATACAAATGTATAGAGCCCGTTGGGTCTCAGTGAGAAGCAGTTCCATCTTTAATGAGGATTCTGGTCTTGGGTGCTTCAGAGTTTGTAACTCTACTCTTATGTGATAGTTTAATTTTCATCTTGTTTTCATTCATTTCTCTTGTATCATGTTTTGGAATGCGAGTGGCTCACTGGTTTTGGTATGAATTTATCCTAGTTGATACTCATGCTAGGACCTGTCAAGCGCTTTAAATATGGCTCAGGCGTGATATAATGTTTCATTTTCAACTTCAACCATACTTCTGCTATATTAGCTTCTATGGGATGTTATCTTTAAAAATGCTATTGTCATGTATGGATTCTTAATTTTGTAAGCCCATTACATGTTGATATTTGTTCCTGGATATCATCTCAATGAAAGTTAGTATTATATCAATCTTTCATATGCAGTAAACACCTTCTGATTATTCATCTCTGTGAGTTATTTTAGAACCCAACCCTCTTTCAGTAAGCTACCTTTGAATTGTTTGATGCATTTTTATTAGAGTTTCACACCTTGCCTCTGCAGTATTGGTTTTCCTGGGTCAAGTTTCCGAAAGTTTTGGTTCAATCCAAATTTACCTTCTTGTTTACAAGAGATAGCATGAGAGCCTTTTTCTGATAAATTCCTATGTTATATCATATGCTCCTTGTTATATAAGATGTCCTAGGCACTACTCTTCCGCAACTCAAGGTTGTCTCTAGGATCCACAACATCGCCCACAAATCGCAATCAGAAGATTTTTGTTATGAGAAAAGGGGGGTAAAATTTTTTATTTGTGAAGTGCGATGTGTGATTAGTGGAAGATGATGTGGAATGACAGAGGTGGGGCTGCCCATAAATCACAATCATGATCTTTTTGTTATGAGAAATGAGGGGTAAAGGTTGTGATTTGTGATATAACAAATCACAAAGTCAAACATTATCGCAATTAAAACTCACGTCGCAAATTGCAATCGGGGCCAGGAGTAGTTTATCGCAAATTGAAAATCAAAAGTTCCATCGCAATCAGGATTCGGGGATCAGGACGGGTAACATGAATGAATCCGTGCGAAGTGCAATGTGTGATGAGAGGAGAGGTGACATGGCAGAGAGGGTGGGTCCCATTTACATCACAATCGGGGGTTTTGTGAAGGAGTGCAATGGTAACATGTATGGATTTTTTTGATATGAGATCGGTGATTGAAGAAGGAGCCCACACCAACATTAAAAGTAGAGGTGATTTTTTTCATGATACGGCCAATGGGTTCTAGATCATAACTCTTAGAAAACAACTCTTGACTCTTTTGACTGCAAGATGTTCGCCTGATCTGTGCTTGAATTTATTGGCCTTCACCTTAGACATTAACACCTCATCCCTATTATTTCCTTATAGGGGACACTTCTCCACTTTATGTGTGGTCACAGGACAACACTGACCATGTCCTTGTTGTTAGTATGAATATTTTGTCGAAGTGTACGAAAAAATACCACTTTAGTTACGCATAACTAATAGCCCTAACATTAAAAATGGCTACCAATATCTTCAGATCTGCAGTTATTTGATCAAGACAAATGTTGCACAAATCCAGATCTATGCATAAAAAGACATTAAGCAGTAAAAAATAAGGTTTTCCTCCATCCATCCAATAGACAAGACAAGAATAATATGTTTTAAAGAATTTTATATTAAGGGCACCTAGGAGGAAAAAAGAAAGGTGATTCCAATTCTCCTCAATGGGATGGGTTCTTTAAAGTCCTCGGCGCTTCAGATCTAGAATTTCTCTCTCTTGTTGGTGTAGAAAACCTAGACAAATATAGAACTCAAAGGGAGCTCACAAAGTGAAAAATAGAAAATTTGACAATGATAATGGCTCAAAGTCAGACCAAGAGCATAGATCCAGAGTGATCTAATAGGCAACAAAAGGTGAATAATGGTAGGAAAAACCCTCCTATTTATAACAAAATATTGGGTCATTTTAGATCTTGTTGCATGATTAAAATAATATTAACCAAATCTAGATCCACCTTTTATGGAATATTTTATTATATTTGTTGGAGGGAAAAGGCATTTGACTTGGGTCAAATCCCTTTATTTGTAAATAATAAATAAATAAATGATTTATTTATTATTTTAAGGAAGTGGTTGAATGATAATTAAATAAATAATGATTTATTTAATTATTTATAAATTATTTAGTCATATTTAACAAGGAATATTATTTAAATAAGATTTAAATAATTATTCCTAGAAAATAAGAAGATAAATAAGGATTTATCTAATTAATTTCATTGTTTTGGGTTAAATATGACCAGGAATAATAATTTAATTATTGTTTGATTAATTATTCCATGAGGAAAACCAAAAAAATATAGATTTGTTTAATATTTCCCCTTGGAGTTTCCTGTTTAGACCATAAACAACCTAATAACCTAATACATGTGTTTTATTAAGTTATTTCACATAGTGAAAGCAATTTTACTTAGGGTAAAATTGGTATTACATGGTGTACTTGGGTCCATCTAATGATAATAGGTTAGATGACCAAAAAATGGTGTAACACTCGTACATTTCTCTTATATCCTCCATTGTTTCACATTGAATTGTTGTTCATGCTCGGAATTCGCATCAGCAAGAAGACCACTCTGATACTACTTGATCTAGGTCCGTGAGCCACCAGTTTTACCCATGATATTTTACTTATGTGATGCTATTATAATTGAATTTTAAAAGAGCATAAAATAACACATATGCATGTTGTAAAGGATAGGAAACAAGACAACTATCAACAACATAAGAACAAGAGACATTTATTACAGACTTCACCCAGTGTGGGCTATGTCTCCAGGCATGGTGTCAAAATGTGGTAGGCCACTTCATGTAGTGTTGGAAATGGGAAGATGTACATGGATGATGTTCTCTGTTATAAAAGGATATTCCCTCAACATGATTGGCTTGTCTCTCGACGAGACATTCCACTATAGGAACTCTCACTCACAATGGAACTCCTATCAGCATGACATAATATCACATGAAGAAAAAACAAATATCCCACAACATGCATCAAGCAAGGATATAGGAAGCATAATACATCTCACAACAAAAAGAAGCATATGATCTAACTGCATATACCTCAACCCATGAATTTGGCTGAAGAAGCAGATGATCAACTATTGAATTTGGTTGCACCATCCAATTCGTGGCATCGAGGGGCATAGAATCGACTGTCCACACTTGAGAATATGACATTGTCACTTGAATCTAGAAAATGGCCAAAAAATGGAATCTTTTCTGCTGGAACAGACATCACCATCAAATTCCTGTCACTGAGAGGTGCAAAATCGACATAGATTTTGTCGAATTTTGACTCTTGCAACTTCGAGGCATCAAGAAATCTTTTTGATGCCCTCAATATTCTCTAGGGCATGGTTCCACCATCTCCATGGCTCATGGTTCCAGCCTCCTATAATAAAAATATTATTATTTATTGAACTCCATGCTCTCCTCTGCCTAGGCGCATCTATGGTGAGGGTTTTTATAATGGCAGGTGGGAGGAGCTATCAAAGCTCCCCCTATGATCTGTTGGTGGCGGAGGAGTCAAGGTTGGTGGAGTTATTGGGTTCAAATCCAAATCTTGGCATAAATGGTTGGTTGTATGTAATTTTTGGTGTCGATTTGGTTTTTTTTTTGGACCACCATTTATGGGGCCGACCCACATGGGCTAGGTGGGTTGAGCTCCCACCGGCACCATCTTTACACATACCGTGACTTTTTTGGGTGGGCGGGGTCCATAACTCACGGCCCCAACCCAAAGCGTATTCCATTGATATATGGTGGTTTCATGGTGTTCGATGGGGTTCATGGCCCGCCTACCCAAATATTTCTTCATTTCTTATTGTAATATGGGTCTGAATGGGGTGGCGAGGGTCATGGCCTCCCACCCCTATTTTTTAATATTTTTTTTTTGTTTTGTTAAACAACAATGATATTTTATTTTTTCAAAATAAGGGTTGTTGGGAAATTTAATGAGGCCACTATTTCTCCCATTTTTGGGAGCTAAATTCCCTTCCAGTTGATGGTTAATTTGTGGGACACTTAAACCTGGCCCACTACCAAACTTTGACTAAAAATTTAACTCGCTCTAACTTCTCCATACGAGCTAGGATTTGATATACATTCACATAGTTTGAATCAAGGTGAAGAGGACTTCAGTCTTGAACTCGTTCAAGATAAATCCAACCACATTGAATTTTCACAATTTCTGAGCCCTCTTAGTCTCCTAAGGGTATCTAGAACCACTTGGATCATGTCGGGTCAGGTCGAGTTGTGTGAGGGAAGTCATATAAAAAATTCTAAGTAGTGGTCGCCCATTTGCCTTGTGTAAATTCATGCAATCCATTTGTCGTTAGCTCACTTGTACCTTCGTTTTAGCGGGTTCGGTCATGCGGTGTGATGACGCCCAAGGAAACACATTTAGGTTAGGTCAGGTCACGTGATTGTGACCGTATAAAAAATGCTAAGTTGTGACCACCAATTTTCCTTGTGCACATCCATGCAACCCATTTTCCATTTACTCCTTTGAGGCTTTGTTTGGGCAATTTGGGTCGTATCATGTGACGACGCCCAAGGAAACACATTCAGGTCATGTTGGGTTAGGTCATGTGAGGGTGGCTGTACCAAAAATGATAAGTTATGACCGCTCTTATGCCTTGTGCACATTCCTGTGACTCATTTTCCGTTTGCTCCTTTATGCCTTCGTTCTGGCAGGTCGGGTCATAACATGTGACGATGCCCAAGGAAACATGTTTAGGTTAGTTCAGGTCAAGTCATTTGAGAGTGACCGTATAAAAAATTCTAAGTTGTGATCGCTCGTTTTCCTTGTGTACGTTCATGCGACTCGCTTGCCATTTTCTCCTATGTGCCTTCATTCAGGTGCCTTGGTTCGTGCCATGCGAGGGTGACCAAGGAAATGCATTTGGGTCAGGTTGTGTGAGCAAGGTCGTATCAAAAATTATAATTTCCGACAACCCATTTTCCTTGTGTATGTTCTTGCGACCCATTTTTTAGTTTTATCTATTTTACCTTCACTCGAGCGAGTCGGGTCATGCCATCTCACAGGGTGCAAGGAAAGGTGTTTGGGTCGTGTCAGGTCGGGTTGGCTCATGTGAGGCTGGTCGTATAAATAGTGCTAAGTTGTGACTGCCTGTTTTCTTTGTGCATGTTCGTGCAACCCTTTTGCCATTTTCTCCCTCATGTATTCATTCCGACGGGTTGGTTCATGCCATGTGGTTCTGCTGAAGGAAACACGTTTGGGTCAGGTCAGGTCAGGACCTATCCAGGCGGTTGTATAAAAAATGCTAAGTTGTGACTACCCATTTTCCTTGTGCATGTTCATACGATCTGTTTACCGTTTTCTCCCTTGTGCCTTCGTTCGAGTGGGTAAGGTCATGTCGTGTGAGGGCACCCCAGGAAACACATTCAGGTCAGGTCCTGTGAGGGAGGTTGTATGAAAAATGCTAAGCTGAGATCGCCCACGTGCCTTATGCACATTCGTTCGACTCCTTTGTCATTTTCTCCCTTGCATCGTCGTTCAGGCGGTTTCGGTCAGATCGTGTGAGGGTGCCAAAGGAAATGCATTTGGGTTGGGTCGTGACATGTGAGGGTGCCTAAAGAAACATGTTCGGGTGGGTTGGGCCTGGTCGGGTCATGTGAGAGCACCCAAGAAAATTTATTCTAGTTAGGTCAGGTCTTGTCATGTGAGGGTGCCCAAGGAAACATGTTTGGGCGGGTCGAGTCAGGGCTTGATGTTTGAGGGCACCCAAGGAAACACATTTGGGTGGGTCATATGGGTCATGTGGTATGAGGATGCCTAAGGAACTATGTTTAGGTGGGTCAAGTCAGGTCGGATTGAGTTGTGTTAGGGTGCTAAGGGAAATTATTTCTGGTGAGTCAGGTCGAGTCGGGTCATTTTAGGGTGACCATATAAAAAATGCTAAGTTGTGACTGCCCACATGCCTTGTGCATGTTTGTGTGACCCATTTTTTGCTTTCTCCTTTGTGCCTTCGTTTGGGTGGGTCGGGTTTTGTCATCTGAAGGGGCCCAAGGAAACGCGTTTGGGTCAGGTCATGTGAGGGAGGTCATATAAAAAAGTGCTAAATTGTGACCGTATGTGTGCCTTGTGCACGTTCAAGTGACTCATTTGTCATTTTGTCCCTTGTGCCTCCATTCAGGAGGGTCAGGTAGGTTTGGGTTGTGTGAGGCCACCTAAGGAAACATGTTCAGGTCGGGTCGGGTCGGGTCGAGTCGTCCTGTGTGAGGGCACCAAAGGAAACCCGTTCGGGTGGGTTGGGTTGGGTCTGGCTGTGTGAGGGCGCCCAAGGAAAAGAATTCAGGCCATGTCGGGTTAGGTCGTGCCATGTGACGATTCCCAAGGAAACGCGTTCCGGTAGTTCGAGTCAGGTCAGGTCATGTGAGCGCACCTAAGGAAATGTGTTTGGGCAGGTCGGGTAGAGTCGTTTGAGGGCACCCAAGGAAACGCGTTCGGGTATGTCAGGTAGAGTCGTGTGAGGGAAACTAAGGAAACATGTCCAGGAAATTTGGGTCGAGTCGAGTCATGTCTTGTGATGGCGCCCAAGGAAACGTATTTGGGCAGGTCGGGTTGGGACGGGTCGTGTGAGGGTGTCTAAGGAAACACATTCAGGTGGGTCAAGGAGGGTCATGTGAGGGTGCTCAAGGAAACGTGTTCAGGTGGGTTAGATTGGGTCGTGTGAGGGCACCGAAGGAAACACATTCAGGTGGGTCATTTCAGGTCGTGTGAGGGTGGCCATATAAAAAATGCTAAGTTATGACCGCCCATGTTTTTTATGCATTTTTGTTTGACCTGTTTGTCATTTTCTCCCTCGGGCCTTCATTTGGGTGGGTTGGGTTGTATCGTGTGAGGGCACGTAAGGAAACACATTTAGGTTGGGTCGTATGAGGGAGGTCATATAAAAATGATAAGTTGTTACTACCCATGTTTATTGTGAAATTACTACGACTTGTTTGCCATTCTCTCTCTCGTGTCATCATTTGGGTGTGTCGAGTCAGGTCGAGTCGTGTGAGGATGCCGAAGGAAACACATTCGGGTCAATTTTGGTTGGGTCGAGTCATGTGATGGAACCCAAGGAAATGCATTCAAGTTGGGTTGGGTCGGGTCATGTGACAGTGTCCAAGGAAATGTGTTCAGGAGAATCGGGTTGAGACAGGTCAGGTCGTGTTGTGTGAGGGCGCCAAAGGAAACATGTTCGGGTGGGTCAGGTCGGGTCATGTCCTATGAAGGCACCCAAGGAACTGCGTTTGGGTAGGTCAGGTTGAGTTGGATCATGTCGTGTGACGGATCCCAATGAAACATGTTCAAGCGAGTCAGGTGATGTCATGTGAGGGTGCCTAAGAAAATGCATTTGGGTTAGGTCGGGTCGTGTGAGGGAGGCCATATAAAAAATGCTAATTTGTGACTGCCCATGTTCCTTGTGCATGTTTCTGTGATCCGTTCTCTATTTTCTCCCTTTTCCCTTCATTCGGGCGAGTCCAGTAGGGTATGGTCATATGAGGTTTCCCAAGGAAATGCGTTTGGGTCAGGTTGGGTCAAGTCGGACCGTATGAGGGCACCCAAGGAAATGCGTTCGTGTTTGTTTGGGTCAGGTTGTGTGAGGGCACCCAAGGAAACACTTTCGGGTGGGTAGGGTCGGGTCGGGTCGGGTCGTTTCATGTGAGAGTACCCAAGGAAACACATTTGGGGTGGGTGAATCTGCTTGGGTCGTTTCATGTGATGATGCCCAAGGAAACGCATTCGGGCGAGTCAAGTAGGGTTAGGTCGATTCATGTGAGGTCACCCAGGGAAACACATTTAGGTGGGTCGGGTTGGTTCGGGTAGTCTAAGGGTGCCCAACGAAATGCGTTCGGGTGGGTCAGGTTGTGTCTTGTGAGGGAAATTGTATCAAATTCCTAAGTTATGACCGCTCGTGTGTCATGTTCATGTTCGTCTGACCCATGTGCCATTTTCTCCCATGTGAGGCCTCCCAAGGAAACGTGTTCTATTAGAAAAATTACATATTAGAGCAATGAAACACATAAAATATGCAGAAACACAAACTCAAAAAACATATAAAACCAGAGAGACAGAGATATACGTGGTTCCCAATTTGGGCTACGTCCACCCCGAACATCCAATCCTTCCTTTCTATTATCCAACAAAATGAAGAGTCACAACCTATAATAGATCCATTGTAATGTCGTCGGTTCTCTATAATTGTCTCCCTATCTATTTGTCACTCTAATAATACACATACGATACACATCCACAATAAAATAACATAATCCAAAACAAGGGGTTTCCTTCTAGGGAAAAGAACACTAAATTAAACATAACTTCTACTGTCAGATTATCCGCCTAATGAATCACCCAAATTGACTATAAATTATAATAATTTTACAAGAAAATTTTACATCTGTTTTTAGCTTCAGGGGTAGCCACCTCCCCCTGGACCCCCTAGGCAACGTTCAATTACGGGCAGTGTTGCCGCCTCTTTAATACGAGGGTTCCAATGTTGTGATACATCTAAATAAAGAAGATAATTAGGCTCCACACCCAACATGTTCAGGTCGGGTCGTGTGAGGGCGGTCATATCTAAAATGCTAAGTGGTGACCGTCCATTTTCCTTGTGCACGTTTGTGGGACTCATTTTTCCATTTTCTCCCTTGTGCCTTCATTTGGGGGAGTTTGGTCATGCTGTATGAAGCCACCGAGGGAAACACGTTAAAGTCAGATTAGGTACAGTTGTGTGAGGGAAGCCGTATCAAAAATGCTAAGTTGTGACCGCCCATTTTCCTTGTGCATGTTCGTGTGACCCATTTGTCACTTTCTCCCTTCTACCTTCATTCAAGTAGGTCAGGTCATGCCATGTGATGATGCCCAGGGAAACACCTTCGAGTTAGTTCGGGCCAGGTTATGTGACGAAAGCCATATAAAAAATTCTAAATTGTGACCACCCATTTCACTTATGCACATTCGTCTGAATCGTTTTCTGTTTGATGCCTTGTGCCTTTGTTCAGGCGGGTTGGGTAATGCCATGTCATGGAACCCAAGAAAACGTGTCTAGGTCGAGTTGGGTCATGCAGTGTGAGGGTGCCCAAGGAAATGCATTCGGGTAACTCGGGTTGGGTCGTGTCATGTGAGGGCGCCCAAGGAAATGTGTTTGGGTGAGACGGGTCGAGTCATGTCGGGTTGTGTGAGGACATCCAGGGAAACACATTCGAGTGGGTTGGGTCAGGTGATGTGAGGGTTCCCAATGAAATGATTTCAGGCGGGTCAGGTCGGGTCGGGTATTGTGAGGGAGTTCATATAAAAAATTCTAAGTTGTGACCACCCATGTGCCTTATGCATGTTCGTGTGACCCGTTTATCATTTGCTCCCTTGTGGCCTCATTCGGGTGGGTCTGCTCATGTCGTGTGAGGGTGCCCAAGGAAATGCATTCGGTTCGGGTTAGGTCGGGTCATGTGAGGGTGACTGTATGAAAAATTATTAGTAGTCACCTCCCATTTTCCTTATGCACGTTCATTTGACCTATTTTCTGTTTTCTCCCTTGTGCATTCGTTCGGGCTAGTCATATCATGCCGTGTGATGGCGCCCTAGGAAAAGAATTTAGGTCGGGTCATGTGAGGGTGGTCGTATCAAAAATGCTAAGTTGTGACCACCCATTTTTCTTGTGCAAGTTCATCTAACCCGTTTGTCATTTTCTCCCTTGTGCCTTCATTCGGGCGGGTTGGGTCATGCTATGTGACAATGCCCAACGAAACGCTCTCGGGTTGGGTTGGGTCTAGTCGTGTGAGGGTGGCTGTAAAAAAAATGCTAAGATGTTACGACTCGTTTTCCTTGTGCATGTTCATGTAAGCCTTTTTTCCATTTTCTAACTTATGCCTTCATTCGGGTGGGTCAGGTCATGCGTGTGAAGGTGCCCAAGGAAACACGTTTAGGTTGGATCAGGTCATGTCGTATCAAAAATGATAAGTTATGACTGCTCTTGTGCCTTATGTAGGTTTCTATGACGTTTTTTCCATTTTATCCTTTGTGCCTTCCTTCATATGGGTTGGTTCGTGTCGTGTGATGACAACCAAAGAAACACATTTGGGTTGGGTCGGGTCAGGTCGTTTAAGGGTGGTCATATCAAAAATTCTAAGTTGTGACCACCCGTTTTCCTTGTGCATGTTCGTGCAAGCCATTTTTCGTTTTCTCCCTTCTTCCTTTGTTCGAGCAGCTATGTTCATGTCGTGTGAGGGCAACCAAGGAAATGCATTTAGGTTGAGTCATGTGAGGGCGGACGTATCAAAATTCTAAGTTGTATCCACACGTTTTCCTTGTGCAAGTTCATGCGGCCCATTTTCTGTTTTCCATTTTCTCCCTTGTTGGTTCGTTCAGGCAGGTCGAGTCATGCTGTGTGAGGGAAACCAAGGAAACACATTCAGGTTGTGATCCGAGTCTATCAGCTACCAGATTTACCCAAGGTATTTTACTTTTCCGATGTTGTTATAATTTTATTTTAAAATAGCATAAAAAAACACATATGCATGATGTAAAGAAGAGGAAATAATACAACCGCCAACAACATAAGAACACAAGATGTTGATAATGGAGTTAACACAGTGTGCGCTATGTCTCCGGGCCCAGTCTCAAAATGTGGTAGGTTTCTTCATAAAGTGTTTGAAATGGGAAGATGTACATGTATGATGTTCTCTGTCATACAAGGATGTTGCCTCAACATGAGTGGCTTGTCTCTCCATGAGACGTTTTGCTACAAGAACTCTCACTCAAAATGGACCTCCTATCAGCATGACATAATCTCTAATGAGGAAAGAACAAACATCCCACAACATGAATCAAGCAAGGATCTAGAAATCATAATACATTTCAAAGAAAAAATAGGCACATGATCAAACTGCATATACCTCAACCCCTGAAATTGGTTGAAGAAGCAGATGCTCAGCTGTTGAATTTGGCTGCACCATCAAATTCGTGGCATTGAGTGGTATAGATTCGACTTTCGACACTTAAGAATATGACAATGTCACTATAATCTCGAAAATGGATGAAAAATGGAAATCTCTGTGCTACTGAAATGGACATTTCGATCAGATTATTATCGTCGAGAGGTGTAAATCGACATAAATTTTGTCCAATTCTGAGTCCTGCAAATTTGGGGCCTCAAGGAATCTTTTTTATGCCCTCAAGATTCCATGGGGCATGGTTCCACCATCTCCATGGCCCATGGTTCTACCCTCTTGCAATTAAAATATTATTATTTCTTGACCTCTAGGCTCTCCTGTACCTCGGCGCATCTGCAGTGAGGGTTTTTATAATGGTAGGTGGGTGGACCTATCAAAGCTCCACCCATGTTTTGTTGGTGGTGAAGGAGTTTAGGCTGGTGGAGGTGTTGGGTTATGATACCAATGTTGACCTAAATAGTTGGTTGTATGTAATTTTCTATGTTGTTTTGGTTTGTTTTTGGGACCACTGTTTATGGGGCAACCCGTTAGGGGGTCAGCCCACGTGGGTCGGGCGGGTTCAACTCCCACTAGCTCCACTCTTTATACATACTGTGACTGGATTGGGTAAGTGGGGTTCATAACTCATGTGGGGTTCAGTGGGGTTCATGGCCCGCCAAACCAAATATGTATTTATTTTTTATTTTTTATTGTAATATGGGTCTGACGGGGGTGGCGGGGGTCATGGCCCGCCACCCCTATTTTTTAATAATTTTTTTTTTATAGACAATAATGGTCATTTCATTTTATTTTCAAAATAAGTGTTATTGGAAAATTTAACAAGGCCATGATTTCACCATATTTCAAGATCTAAGTTGCTTTCCGGTTGACAGTGAATATGTGGGACACTTAAACCTGGCCCGTTGCCCAACTTTTACCAAAATTTGTAGTCACTCTAACTTCTCTATACGGGCTCAGATTGGAGATCTGTTCACACCATTGGAATTTGGGTGATCAAAACTTTAGTTTGGACCTATTTGAAGAGAAATCTGACCACTTTTAATTTTGACCATTTCTAAGCCCTCTTGGTCTCTTGAGGGTATCTGGAACCACCTGGATCAATCCTCCCCACTGAGGAGATTTTGGTCCACCAAAAGCATGAAAACAATATGCAGTTGCTTTGTACCTTATCTGTACCACAAGTGTCCTAAAAGGTCACCCTTCATTCTCCTTCACCTTTGTCCTTCGGAGCCATAAGTGATGAGCCGACACTTGCATCCTCTGCAACCTTATAGTAAAATATTTTTCAAATTACATGATTAACTAAGTGACTAATATATGACCCAAGAATTCCACATACTTGCCACAAGTTTATAACCATACTCTGTGGTCAAGCTTACATCAAATGGAATCAATACCCCAACTATCTATAAAAGGCCAAAATATCATTGATGCTTAACAAGTGATGGAGAACACATCATCACTTTTACATTTTACCTTGCAACACATGATTTACAAAGTAAGGCCAAACACACTACCAAACCTAGAAAAACCATCTCTCACTTATCAAAGTGATTGGGTCATCTCTCTGTGGTGCATTTTCTTGTCAAACAATTGTTTCAATTGGTTCATGTATGGAAACTTTGTCCTTAAGATGCTACTCTAGATGGAGCCTCCAACACGTGGCTCTTTGATGACTATTTATGTTACAATGACCGCAATGAGTCTTCTTACTCCAGACCTACTTTACCTTCTTCATTCCTTGTGGTGGAGAAGGTGTTTCATGCCTCATCCTATTTTGTTCAACCATTCTTTTCCAATACTTAACAAATACATGGTTATGTAATCCAAAAAAAATACATGTTTTCTGATTTCAGAATATATGTTCATTTTTAATGACATGTTTCTAATCAAAATTAACATTAGAATACAGAGACTTGTTATACCTTTCTTGTTGGTCTCTGGCACAATCATGGTGATAAGAGATCGCCTCATATCTTTCTCTACAATGTTCATTGTCATAGGATGATGGTGAAATGTTCCCATCAATCTCTTTCCCCAATGGTTTCAACCATGCATTGGAAGCTTCTGAAATGTTCAATCATTGTCCTTTTGTGTATCCCAAACCTATAATTCGAGGTCTCTATACAACCTCCAATGGTTGAGTTATTCCTTTTCCATTAACACCAATTCCTCCTCCTTTGTATCCTATCTTGGTGAGGAGTCTCATACCAGTTCCTTTAATGTTTATCTCCACATTTCCCACATAACTGATAGGATGTGAAGATGAAACTGAAGAAAAATCAACATTTTTTACCTCAGATTTCGATTCAGAAATAGGTGTTGATGGCTTCTTAGGGCTTTTGTTGTGGTTAAACTCCTCCAAAGCCTCTTCGGTAGCTCGCAACTGAAGCTGTAATTTTCACTTCTCTTCCTTCTCTTCTTGGAGAAGCCTCCTTAATTCAACACCCTTTCCTTGAAGGCTCTAGTCTTTGTGCTTTAATTTTTACAAATTTTCCTTTGCGGCTTGCAACTAAAGCTGCATTCTCTTCGTATCCTCTTTCTCCTCTCATAGAATAATTTTCAATTCAACATTATCTGCTTGACTTTTATGGTGGATATCCTCATTCGAATGATGAGAATATGGTGATGGCGATGAATATTCACTGGAAGATGTGGATGAAGCATCAATTTTCGCTTCTTCTATCTCTCATCTTTCATGATCTTCATACATCATGTCCACCATTTCAGACATCTTGATCATGGCCTCGTACATGTCTTTTCCATCCTCCATTGTTGCACGTTCAATCATTCTTCATGCTCACAATTCACTTCAACAAGAAGACTGCTCTGATACCACTTGATCCGGTTCCATCAATGACCAATTTTAGCCATGATATTTTACTTTTGTGATGTTCTTAGAATTGCATTTTTAAAAGAGCATAAGAAACACATATTCATGTTGTAAAGAAGAGGAAACAAGACAACCATCAACAACATACTAACATGAGACGTTTATAATGTATTTCACCTATTGTGGGCTACGTCTCCGAGCCCAGTGTAAAAATGGGGTAGGCCAATTCATATAGTGCTGGAAATGGGAAGATGTACATGCATGATGTTCTTTGTCATACAAGGATGTGCCATCACACATGAGTGGCTTTTCTCTCCACGAGATGTTCCGCTACAAGAACTATCACTCACAATGGACCTCCTATCAGCATGACATAATCTCATATGAAGCAAAAGCAAAGATCATGCAACATGCATCAAGCAAGGATCTAGAAATGCTAATAAATCTCATAACAAAAAGAGGCACATGATCAAACTGCATATACCCAATCCCTCAATATGGCTGAAGAAGTGGATGATCATTTTTTGAATCTGGCTACACCATCTAATTCATGGGTTTGACGGGCATAGAATCAACTATCCACACTTGATAATCTTACACCGTCACTCCAATCTTGAAAATGGACGAAAAATGGGAAGTTGTGCTGCTAAAACGGGCATCGCCATAAAATTCCTGTCACCAAGAGGTGTAAAATTGACATAGATTTTGTCTGATTCTGACTCTTATAACTTCATGGCCTCAAGGAATCCTTTTGATGCACTCAAGATTCCCTGGGACATGGTTCCACCATTTCCATGGCTCGTGGTTTTGCTCTCATGCATTTAAATTTTTATTATTTCTAGAACTTCGCGCTCTCCTCTACCTAGGCGCATCTCCGGTGAGGGTTTTTTATAAGGGTGGGTGGGTAGAGATATAAAGCTCCACGTGTGGTCTATTGGTGGTGGAGGATTTTAGGTTGGCAGAGGTGTTGGGTTCAAATCCCAATCTCGACATAAATGGTTGGTTGTACATAATTTTTGGTGTCAGTTTGGTTTTTTTTTTAGGACCACCGTTTATGGGGCCACCTATTGGGGGCCACCCGACATGAGCCAGGCCGGTTTACCTCCCACCAGCCCCACTCTTTATACATACCATGAATTGTTTGGTTGGGCATGGTCCGCAACTCATAGCCCCGAATGAAACCGTATTCCATTGTTATACGGTGGTTTCGTGGGGTTCGACAGGGGTCATGGCTCGCCGACCCAAATATGTATTTTATTTTTTAATTTTTATTGTAATATGGGTCTGATGGGGGTGGCGGGGGTCATGGCTCACCACCACTATTTTTTAATATTTTTTATTTTCTTAAACAATAATGGTCATTTTTAATTTTTTCCAAAATAAGGGTTATTGGGAAATTTAACAAGGCCACGATTTCACCCATTTTTTGGAGCTATGTTCCCTCCTGGTTGGTGGTGAGTTTGTGGGATACTTAAACTTGAACCACTACCAAACTTTTACCAAAGCTTTGACTTAATCATACAGTCTTAGATTGGAGATATGTTTGCATCGTTGGGATCAGGGTGAAGATGACTTCATTCGAGACCTCATGCGAGAGAAATCCAACTGTTTTGAATTTTCACCATTTCTGAGCCCTCTTGGTCTCTTGAGGGTGTCTGGAGCCACCTAGATAAGGTTGGGTTACATCGGATCATGTGAGGGCATCCGTATAAAAAATTCTAAGTACTGGGTGATTGTTTCCCTTATGCACATTTGTGCGACGTGTTCATTTGCTCCATTGTGCCTTCATTCGGGCGGGACAGGTCATGTTGTGTGATGGAGCCCAAGGAAACGAATTTGGTTTGGGTAAGTTCAGGATGTGTGAGAGTGCTCATATAAAAAATGCTAAGTTGTGACTGCATGTTTTCCTTGTGCACGTTTGTGTGATCCATTATTTTTTTCTCCCTTATTCCTTCATTCAGGTGGGTTGGGTCGTGTCATGTGACCGCGCCCAAGGAAACGCGTTCGAATTAGGTCGAGTCAGGTCATGTCACGATGGCCATATAAAAAATTCTAAGTTGTGAGTGCTCATTTTCCTTGTGCACATTTGTGCGACCCATTTTCCATTTTATCCCTTGTGCCTTCATTCGGGCGGGTTGGCTCGTGCCATGTGATGACGTCCAAGGAAACACATTCAGGTTGGGTCAGGTTAGGTCGTGTGAGGATGGTCGTATCAAAAATTCTAATTTTTGAGCACTCGTGTGCCTTGTTCACATTCATGCAACCCATTTTCCGTTTCCTCCTTTGTGCCTTCATTCAAGTAGTTCGCGTCATGCCATGTGACGACGCCCAAGAAAACACATTTGGTTCAGGTCGGTTCAGGTCCTTTGAGGGTGACTGTATCAAAAATTCTAGGTTGTGACCGCTCATTTGCCTTGTCCACATTTGTGCGACCCATTTTCTGTTTTCTCCCTTGTGCCTTCATTTGGGCATGTTGGTTCATGCTGTGTGAGGGAAACCATGGGAACATGTTTGGGTCAGGTCATATGAGGGTGACCATATAAAAAATGCTAATTTTTGACTGTCTGTTTTCCTTGTACACCTTTGTGCGACACATTTTCCGTTTTCTCCCTTGTTCCTTCATTTGGGCGGGTTGGGTCATGCCCTCTGATAGGGGCCCAAGGAAACACGTTTGGGTCTTGTCGAGTTAGGTTGGCTCAGGTTGTGTGAGGGTGGTCATATAAAAAATTCTAAGTTGTGACCACATGTTTGCCTTGTGCATGTTCATGCAACACTTTATGTCGTTTTCTCCCTTGTGTCTTCGTTTCTGCGGGTTAGTTCATGCCATGTGACGATGCCCAAGGAAACGCATTTGGGTCAGGCCGATTTGGGTCTTGTGAGGGTGGTTGTACAAAAATTTATAATTTTTAACTGCCCATTTTCCTTGTGCATGTCCATGCGACCCGTTTACCATTTTATCCCTTGTGCCTTCGTTAGGGCGGGTAGGGGCATGTCATGTGAGGGCTCCCAAGGAAACGCATTCGGGTCGAGTCGTGTGAGGTCTTAACACTCCATAATTTCTCAGGCTGGAAGAGAAATTGAACAAGGTAACCACAAAGCCACTTGGATTCAAGTATTTATCCCTTCGAGACTCAAAGAGGGATCTCTTTGTATGTTTTAACTTTGTTTGGATTGGATATTAGGCTAGTTATGAGAATAAAAAGGTTTGTTTTGAGTTTTTGGTTGAGACAATAGAAGAGGACCATTACGATAAATGGAAACAAAAGAAAAAAGGTTATTTAAATGAATGAATAATTGATTTTATGTGTAACCAGGAAATACAATCATGTCAGTGGATCCTTACAGTTTGTGAGATAAAAGAGAAGAAGAGAGTAGGGTTCAATCCAAATGCAGAGAAGAACTTATCTGAATTCTACATTAAAATTTTAGAAGAAAATTTAAATATTATTCTAAGCTAGAGAAGGGTGTCTGAGACAAATCCTGAATGTAATTTTCTTATAAAGAATCGGGAAAGAAAACAATATGTGAAACAAAATAATAAAAAATTACATCAAGAAGCACTTCACCACATAATCATGAAACAAGAATATGGAAACATAAGGTATTTTTATTCATCCAAAAAAAGTCACTTTCAACCTACTGAACATCTTTATAATAGATTTTGATATTCCCATACCATCCTTCCCTTCAGTTCCAACCCTTATCCAATATGGCATTCTATCTTTTATAATTTTCCCCTTACATTCAGATCCTATAGACTAGGGGATCAAATCTCTTCCTTAACTATTTTCAGATATCTCTAGAAAATACCTATTTATGTTATCCAAAATAGAGAATTGATATCTTTAAAAATCATGCCATATATCTTAAAATTGTTACAATATATTCGATCTTTAAGACTGAAAGGGTAAAAATAACAAAAAATGCCTACAGACTACTATCCTCAAACTGAAAAATACAACAGAATTTCAAAAAATAGATTTACTTTGATCTGCTTTAGAAACCCAATATGATCGAATCTGATCTTGGCAACAAAATGTTGAGGACGGGTCATAATTAGAAGATCATTTTGGAAGCCTTTGAGATCATTCAGGAATATATTTTTCTTGATTTAAGGAGATTTGATGCTTTCTCTTCATAAGAGAACTTTCGGTAGCTAATGAGGTCAAATATATTGTGTTTAGTTGTTGATTTGCTGGCCGTTATTTTCAGCAGCTAATTATGTATTCTGAAACAGTTCTTAGCTGGAAAAAACTATAACTTCTCTTGAATTTAATCTAAGATGGTTGATTTTCCCTTTGACCCTGCTTCATTTTTTATAACCACTTCAATTGAGATCAAGGGAAACTTCTGCTACGGTATCAAGCTTAAGGTGGGATTTAGGTTTTAGTTTCTTGTGGACAAGCTTGAATCTTAAAAACTTGTTCATGTTTTGCAATTTTCTATTATTCTTGTGAAGCTTCTTGTTCTTGTGCTTTACAGTTTCATACTTGATGGCTAACTGATCCAATGCAAAACCAATTTTTATAGATGATTGTCTAAGAGTCTCATTTTCTATCTTCATATGTCTCTCTAACAACTTTAAGTCAGAATTTTATTCTTTCAGTTTCTGTACCTTAGGATTTTTGCTAACCTTCTTTTTTCATGGTGTTCCAGCTTCTTCAAGGGTTTCCATTTCTACAGCTGATGGCTCTGCTTCCATTTCTACACCTAGGGGATTTAAATCAGAATTAGAATATGGCAGTTTAGTACATTTGTTACTGAAGTTTTTCCTTGATTATCTGCCTTCTTTCCAAACTCTAAATTCTTCTTTGACTTCTTTTATTTTGAAGGAGAAACCTTGGTGCCAGTTTCCATAGGAGACAATGCTCTTCTCTTCCTTTTACTGGTTTTTGGGGAAGTCAATTCCTGTGAGGGATTTCTCCCTTTCTTTGGTTGAATTTCCTGCTCAAATTCTCCCCAAAATAGGAGATATTTCCAAGTCTTGTCTCTTTTGTTGAGCTCTTCTAAAACTATCAATTTGATCATCCCATGATGGAAAAGACTGTTGCTAGCTTTCTAAGGCTTGGCATGAAATTTAGAAGCCATCTTGGTAAGACTCTTGAGAAGGTAAAATGGCATATTTAGAGGTTTCTTACCTGTGAAATTGAGGAACAGGTTGAAGTGGTAGAGCATGTTCCTTCCATATCTCCCCTCACAAGTGATGTAAACCCGAATATTCCTTAGCAATGTTTTCCATTTCTCCTCCAAATAGCTCATGGCGATCTCCTTTTGCCACTTCATATTTTGATGTTCTTATTTGAGGAAAGATCTTAAATCGACCTCTTTGATTGAGGTATTCTTAAATCAAATTTCTCCTTCATCGGGCATCTCTGTAGCTACTGCAACAGTCACCTCATCTATCTACATTACCACAGGCTGAATATGAACCTTAAATCCATCAAAGATTTTGGAAAATTATTTTGTGATACGTTGATGGTACCCTTGGAGCTTCTGATAGAACCTGTAGCATCCAACCTCCCTGAATAGTTCACATGCCTGAGGGTGTACTTCAAGGTATGAAGTGTCCTATAATTCCTTTCTCTGAATGGCACCTCCTATTGAAATCTTCATTACCTAGTTTCCTGAAAATGCTTTAAAGTAACTGCACAGATTAAAAAGTGGCTAGGGCATGTGAAGACGAATGATGAACTAAAATGAACATGAAGGTGGGGTAAAATGGTAAGAAACAAGGATAGAGTCAAAGGAAGAAGGGTTTGGGCACCTGTGGAAAGCTTTAAAACAATAAAAGACCGACCGTCGACTAATTCAAAGCATGGGAAGGCTCATGATCATTTTCTTAGCATCAATTGAAATGGGTGGGCACAATTTAGGGTTATGATTTCCTGATTTGGGCAAGACATAAACGAGTCACAATCCTTTTTGAAAATATGATCAATGATACCCTGGCGCGGTCTTGGTAGCATAAATACAAATGATGATTTGTGTACAACCACCGATATGGAGGTGACACGACTCATTTAAACCCTAGATATATTCGAGAATTTTGGCAGCTAATGATAGGTGTGAGTAAGTTGTTTAGCTACCGAAGGTTTTATATTTTGGTAGCTAACAACTATAAGATTTAGACCTTTTAGCTACCAAAAACCAAACTTTTTTCCATAATTAGAACATAATAAATTTCATTAAAACAACTAATTCGGCCACTTTAAACCTTTAAAATCTCATGTGAATGTATCATAATTCCAACCTACCATGTGACAACAATAGGGATACCTAGATATCTAATTTGAAGCATTGGATATACCATTGGATGATTACTCCTGAGCACCTCATCATGAAAACATTTTCAACCTGATCAGAAAAATTCCAAAATAGATAACTGGACAACATATGACTATAACATAGGGTCCTAACATGATGGAGGATGTATAAAAAATTCTAATTTGTGACAACCTGCATGCCTTATGCATTTTCATGTGATCCATTTATCGTTTTCTCCCTCATGTCATCATTCAGGTGGGTCAAGTCGGGCCATGTGAGGGCACCCAAGGAAGAGCATTAGGGTGAGGTTGTGCCATGTGAGGGTGCAAAAGGAAACGTGTTCGGGTGGGTTGGGTGTGGTTGGATCATGTGAGAGTTCCCAAGAAAACACATTCGGGTTGGGTCGGGTCGAGTCATGTGGGGGTCCATAAGGAAACGTGTTTGGGCTGGTCAGGTCAGGTCGGGTCAGTCCTTGTTGTGTGAGGGCACCCAAGGAAATGCATTCAGGCAGATCAGGTTAGGTTGTGTGGTGTGAGGGCTCCCAAGGAAATGTGTTCAGGTGGGTCAGGTTGGGTCGTGTGAAGGTGCCCAGGGAAAATATTTTGGGTTGTTCAGGTCACGTCAGGTTGGGTCGTTTAAGGGTAGTCATATAAAAAATGTTAAGTTGTGATCGCCCATGTGCCTTGTGCACGTTCGTGCGACTCACTTTTCATTTGCTACCATGTGCCTTCATTCGATTGGGCCAGGTCGTGCCATGTCAGGGCAGTAAAGGAAACGTGTTTGGGTCAGGTTAGGTAGGGTCGAGTCATGTGAGGGAGGTCGTATAAAAAATTCTAAGTTGTGACTTCCCATGTGCCTTGTACACATTCATGTGACCCATTTTCCATTTTCTTCCTTGTGCCTTCATTTGGGTGGGTCAAGTAGGGTCAGGTCGTGTGAGGGTGCCCAAGGAAACACGTTATGGTCGGGTCGGGTCAAGTCGGTTCGTGTCGTCTGAGGGCACCCAAGGAAACACATTTGGGCGGGTCGGGTCGAGTTGGGTCATGCCATGTGATGGCACCCAAGGAAACACATTCGGGTGGGTTGGGTCGGGTCATTCAGTGTGAGGGCGACTAAGGAAATGCATGTGGGCGGTTCACGTAGGGTTGGGTCGTGTCATGTGAGGACAACCAATGAAGTGCATTCGGACATGTTAGGCTGGGTCGGGTGTGTAGGGTGCCCAAGGGAACACGTTCAGGAAGGTTAGGTCAGGTCGTGTGAGGGGGCCCAAGGAAACACGTTCATGTGGGTCAGGTAGGGTCGTGTCAAGGCGCCTAAGGAAACACGTTGAGGTGGGTCGGGTCAGGTCATGTCAGGGTGGTCGTATCAAAAATGTTAATTTATGATCACATGTGTGCCTTGTGCATGTTTATGCAACCCGTTTGTCATTTTCTCCCTCGGGCCTTTATTCAGGCAGGTCGGGTAGTGTCGTGTGAGGGTGCCCAAGGAAACAAATTTGGTTGGGGTTGGGTGAGGGATGTCGTATCAAAAATGTTAAGTTGTTACCGCTCCTGTATCTTGTGCATGTTTGTGCAACCCATTTTCCATTTACTCTCTTGTGCCGTCGTTCAGGCGTGTCGGGTCATGTCGTCTGAGGCCGCCCAAGGAAAATCATTCGGGTCATGTCAGGTCGGGTCATCCCATGTGAGCGCATCCAAGGAAATATGTTTAGGTGGGTCGATTTAGGTCGTGTCGTGTGAGGGCACCCAAGGTAACACGTTCAGATTGCGTCAAGTTGGGTCGTATTAGGGTGCCTAAGGAAACGCGTTTGGGCGGGTCAAGTTGGGACGGGTAGGGTCGTGTCATGTGAGGGCACCAAAGGAAACACGTTCGTGTGGGTCCGGTTGGGTCGTGCTGCGCAAGGGTGCCCAAGGAAATGCGTTCAGTCAGGTCAGGTCTAGTCATATTAGGTCATGTGAGGGTGCCTAGGGAAAATCATTCAGGCAGGTCGGGTCATGTCGTGTGAGGGAGCCCAAGGAAACACATTCCGGTCAGGTCAGGTCAGGTGAGGGAGGTTGTATAAAAAAATGCTAAGTCGTGACCACCCATGTGCCTTGTGCACATTCGTGTGAATAATTCTCTGTTTTCTCCCTTATGCCTTCATTCAGGTGTGTTGGGTAAGGTAGGGTCCTGTGAGGTAGCCCAAGGAAATGCATTCAGGTTGGGTCGGGTCGGCTCGTGCCATGTGAGGGAACCCAAGGAAATGCATTCGGACTGGTCAAGTCATGTGAGGGCGGCCAAGGAAACTCCTTCAGGTCGGGTTGTGTCGTGTGTGGCCACCCAAGGAAATGTGTTCGAGCGGGTTGGGTCAACTCGGGTCATGTGAGGACGCCCAAGGAAACATGTTTGAGTCAGGTTGGGTCGTGTCATGTGAGGGCACCCAAGAAAATGCCTCTGATGGGTCGGGTCAGGTTGGGTTGGGTCATGTCATGTGAGAGCACCCAAGGAAACGCATTTAGGCCAGTTAGGTCGGGTCATGTCATGTGAGGGCGCCCAAGGAAATGTGTTCGGGCAAGTCAGTTTGGGTTCGGTCGGTTCATGTGAGGACTCCCAGTGAAATGAGTTCAGGTGGTTCGGGTCAAGTTGAGTCTGAGGGCACCCAATGAAACACATTCGGGTGGGTCTGGTCAGGTCTTGCGATGGCGTTCATATCAAAAATTCTAAGTTGTGACTGCTCGTGTGGCTTATGCACATTCCTTTGACCCATTTTCCATTTTCTCCCTTGTGCCTTCGTTCGGTCGAGCAAGGTCATGCCATGTGAGGATGGCCAAGGAAGCACGTTCGGTTGGGTTGGGTCGTGTCAGGGTGGTCATATAAAAAATGCTAAGTTGTGACCATTTTTTTGCTTTGGGCATGTTCGTGCAACCCGTTTTCCATTTGCTCCCTTATGCCCTCATTTGGGCGGGTCAGGTAATGCCGTGTGAAGTCACCCAGGGAAATTCATTTGGGTCATGTCAGGTCTCATCGTGTGAGGGTAGAAATATCATAAATGCTAGGTTGTGAACATCCGTTTGGTAGTTTAATGTTTGTGCAACCCATTTATGGTTTTGTCCCTTGTCCCTTCCTTCAGGCGGGTCAGGATGTGCCATGTGAAGACGCCCAAGGAAAAGCCCTCAAGTCAGGTCGGGTCTGGTCATGTGAGGGAGGCCATATAAAAAATTCCAAGTTGTGACTGCCAGTTTTTGTTGTGCACATTCATGCAACTCGTTTTCCATTTTCTCCCTTGTCGCTTGGTTCAAGCAGGTCGAGTAGTGCCATTTCATGGCACCCCAGGAAACACATCTGAGTCGAGTTAGCTCATGCCGCATGAGGGCACCCAAGGAAATGTGTTTGGGTGGGTCGGGTCGGGCCAAATTATGTTAGGGCACCCAAGGAAATGAATTTGGGTGAGTTGGATCAGGTCTTGTCAGGTCGTGTGAGGGCGTCAAAGGAAACATGTTCGGGCGGGTCGGGTCGGGTCATGTGATGGTGCCCAACGAAACATGTTCAAGCAGGTCAGGGTGGGTCGGATCGTGTGAGGGAGGCAGTATCAAAAATGCTAAATTTTGACTTCCCCTATGCCTTGTTGACATTCGTGTGACCTCTTTTTCCTTTTCTCCTTTGTGGCTTCATTCGGGCGGGTCGGCTCGTGCCGTGTGAGGGCGCCCAAGGAAACATGCTCGAGTCGAGTCGCGACGGGATGTGTGAGGGTGGCCATATAAAAAGTGCTCAGTAGTGAACGCCTATTTTCCTTGTGCACGTTCATCCAACCCATTTACTGTTTTATCGTTCGGGCGGGTCAGGTCGTGTCGTGTGATGACGCCCAAGGAAACGCGTTTGGGTCTGGTCATGTCTGGTTGTCTGAGGGAGGTTGTACCAAAAATGCTAAGTTGTGACCACCTGTTTTCCTTGTTCACATTAATGCGATCCATTTTCCATTTTCTCAATTGTGCCTTTGTTCGAGTGGGTCGAGTTGTGCCGTTGGACAATGCCTAAAGGAAACATGTTCGAGTCAGGTCGGGTCAGGTTATGTGAGGGTGGCAGTATAAAAAATTCTAAGTTGTTACCGCTCGTGTGCCTTGTGCACGTTCGTGTGATCCGTTTACCATTTCCTCCCTCATGTCCTCATTTGGGTGGGTCGAGTTATGTCGTGTGAGGGCACCCAAGGAAACACGTTCGGTTCGGGTCTTGCCATGTGAGGGTTCTCAAGGAAACATGTTCAGGTGGGTCAGATTGGGTCAGATCATGTGAGAGTTCCCAGGAAAAAGCATTCGGGTTGGGTCAGGTCGATTCATGTGAGGGTGACCAAGGAAACGCGTTTGGGTGGGTGAGGTCAGGTCAAGTCGGGCCTTGCTGTGTGATGGCACTGAAGGAAACCTGTTCAGGTGGGTCAGTTCAGTTCGTGTGGTGTGAGGACACCCAAGGAAACATGTTCAAGCAGGGCAGGCTGGGTTATGTGGAGGAGCCTAGGGAAATGCTTTCGGGCGGTTCAGGTCAAGTTAGTTCGGGTTACTTAAAGGCGGCCATATCAGAAATACTAAGTTGTGACCACCCATGTGCCTTGTGCACATTCATGTGACCCGTTTGTCATTTTATCCATTTTTTCTTCGTTCGAGTGGGTCGGGCCATGCCGTGTGATGGCACCGATGCAAACATGTTTGGGTCAGAGAAAGTAGGGTCGGGTCGTGTGAGGGAGGCTATATAAAAAATTTCTAAGTTGTGACCGCCATTATGCCTTGTGCATGTTCGTGTGACCCATTTGTCATTTTCTCCCTTATTCCTTCATTCGCACGGGTCAAGTGAGGTCGGGTCATGTGAGGGCGCCCAAGGAAACACGTTTAGGTTGGGTCGGGTGCAGTCGGGTCGTGCTGTGTGAGGACAACCATATACAAAATTCTAAGTTGTCACCGCCAGTTTTCATTGTGCACATTCGCGCAACTTATTTTCTGTTTGCTTCATTTTGCCTTGGTTTAGACTTGTGAAGTAGTTTCGTGTGATGACAGCCAAGGAAACATGTCTGAGTCGAGTCAGGTCATGTCGTCTGAGGGTGCCCAAGGAAACGCGTTCGGGCAGGTTGGGTTGGGTCAGGTCATGTTAGGGAACCAAAGGAAATGCATTTGGGTGAGTCGGGTTGATTCATATCATCTCGTGTCAGGGAATTTAGGGAAACACGTTCGGGTGGGTTGGGTCAAGTCATGTGAGGGTGCCCAACGAAACACGTTCGGGCGAGTCGGGTCGAGTCGAGTTGTGTGAGGGAGACCATATCAAAAATGATAAATTGTGACCACTCATGTGCCTTGTGCACATTTGTGTGACCTATTTTTCATTTTATCCCTTGTGGCTTCATTCGGGTGGGTCGTCTCGTGCTGTGTGAGGGCACCTAAGGAACACATTCGGGTCAGTTGAGGTTGGGACGTATGAGGCCGACTGTATCAAAAATGATAAGTAGTGTAACCTATTAGCCTTTTGTATCTTCATGCGACCCATTTTCCATTTTCTCCATTGCGCCTTTATTTGGGCAGTTTAGGTCGTGCCGTGTGATGGTGCCCAAGGAAAGACCTTTGGGTCAGGTCGAGTTGGGTCGTGTGAGGGCGGCCGTATCAAAAATGCTAAGTTGTGACCACCCATTTTCCTTGTGCAATTTTGTCCGACCCATTTTTCATTTGCTCCCTTGTGCCTTCGTTTGGGCAGGTCGGGTTGCGCCATGTGACGACACCCAAGGAAGCGTGTTTGGGTCTGGTTGGGTCAGGTTGTCTAAGGGCGGTCTTATCAGAATTTCTAAGTTGTGACTGCCCATTTGTCGTTTTCACATTCATGCGAGCCGTTTTCTGTTTTCTCACTTGTGCCTTCATTCGGGTGGGTCGAGTTGTGCTGTGTGACAATGCCCAAGGAAACACATTCGGGTTAGGTCGGGTCAGGTCATGTGAGGGCAGTTGTATTAAAAAGGTTAAGTTTCGATTGCTCATGTGCCTTGTGCATGTTCCTGTGATATTTTTACCATTTTCTCCCTCATTTCATCATTCAGGCGGGTCGAGTCAAGTCGTGTGAGGGTGCCCAATGAAACGCATTCGGTTTGGGTCATGCCATGTGAGGGTTCCTAGGGAAACACGTTCAAGTGGGTCAAGTCGGGTCGGATCATGTGATAGTGCCCAATTAAACGCATTAGGGTTGGGTCTGGTCGGTCCATGTGAGGGTACCCAAGGAAATGTGTTTGGGTGGGTCAGGTTGGGTCGACTAGGGCCTTGATGTGTGAGGGCACCCGAGGAAACACATTTGGGTGGGTCAGGTTATGTCATGTGATGTGAGGGTGCCCAAGGAAATGCGTTCAGGCCAGCCAATTTCGATCATGTGAATGTGCCTAGGGAAATGCTTTCGGGAAGTTCTGGTCGGGTCGGGTTGGGTCATTTCAGGGCGGTCGTATAAAAAATTCTATGTTGTGATTGTGAATGTGCCTTGTGCACATTCATGCGACCCGTTTGTGGTTTTCTCCCGTGTGCCTTCGTTAGGGTGGATTAGGTGATGCCATGTGAGGGCACCCAAGGAAATTTGTTTGGGTCGGGTTGGGCAGGGTCAGGTCGTGTGAGGGAGGCCATGTAAAAAATGCTAAGTTATGACTACCTGTGTGTCTTGTGAATATTATTGTGACCCATTTTCCATTTTCTCCCTTGTGCCTTTGTTCAGGCAGATCAGGTAGGTTTGGGTCATGTGAGGGTGCCCAAGGAAGCATGTTCAGGTCAGGTTGGGTCGAGTCAGGTCATTTTGTGTGAGGGCACCCAAGGAAACTTGTTTGGGTGGGTCGAGTCGGGTTGGGTCATTCCATGTGATGGTGCCCAAGGAAACACATTAGGGCGGGTCAAGTCAAGTCGTGTTATGTGAGGGTGATTATGGAAACATGTTTGGGTGGTTCGGGTAAGGTCAGATCGTGTCATGTCAGGGCTCCCAATGGGATATGTTCACACAGGTTAGGTTCGGTCGTGTCGTGTGAGGGCGCCCAAGGAAATGCGTTTAGGCGGGCCGGCTCAGGTCGTGTGAGGGTGCCTAAGGAAATGTTTTCAAGCAGGTCAGGTGAAGTTGTGTGAGGACGCCCAAGGAAATGCATTCAGGCGGGTAATTTTGGGTCGTGTGAGGGTGGCCGTATCAAAAATGCTAAGTTATGTCCACCCATGTGCCTTGTGCATGTTTATGCAACCCATTTGTTGTTTTCTCCCTAAGGCCTTCGTTCAGGTGGTTCAGGTAGTGTTGTGTGAGGGCGCCCAAGGAAATTAATTCGAGTGGGGTCGTGTAAGGGAGGTCGTATAAAAAATTTTAAGTTGTTACCACCAGTGTATCTTGTGCATGTTCATGTGACCCATTTTCCGTTTTCTCTCTCATGTCCTCGTTTGGGCGTGTCGGGTCGCGTCGTGTGAGGGCGCCCAAGGAAACGCAGTCGAGTCATGTTGGGTTGGGTTGGGTCAGGTCGTGTGAGTGCAACCAAGGAAATTTGTTCAGGTCAGGTCAGGTTGGGTCGTGTGAGGATGCCCAAGGAAACGTGTTCGGGCTGGTCAAGTTGGGACGGGTAGGGTCATGTCGTGTGAGGGTGCCAAAGGAAACACATTTGTGCGGGTCGGTTTAGGTCGTGTCGGGTGAGGGTGCCAAAGGAAACGCGTTCGAGAGGACTAGGTTGGGTCATATCGGGTCGTGTGAGGGCGCACAGGGAAACACATTCAGGTAGGTAAGGTCGTGTCGTGTGATAGTGCTCAAGGAAAACCATTTGGGTCGGGTCAGGTCATGTGAGGGAGGACGTATAAAAAATGCTAAGTTGTTACCATTTGTGTGCCTTATGCAAGTTTGTGTGACCCGTTTTCTATTTGCTCCCTTGTGTGTTTGTTCAGGCATGTCAGGTAGGGTAAGGTCATGTGAGGTTACCCAAGTAAATGTGTTTGGGTTAGGTTAGTTTGGGTTGTGTCATGTGAGGGCACCTAAGGAAAGGCGTTCGGGTGGGCCAGGTCATGTGAGGGCACCAAGGAAATGCCTTCGAGTCTGGTTGTGTCATGTGTGGGCACCCAAGGAAATGCATTCAGGAGGGTTGGGTTAGGTCATATCGTGTGAGGGTGCCCAAGGAAATGTGTTTGGGTCGGTCACATTATTTTGGATCGGGTCGTGTGACGGCACCCAGGGAAACGTTTTTGGGTGGGTCGGGTCGGGTTGGGTATTTTGAGGGCACCCAATGAAAATCATTCAGGCGAGTCAGGTATGGTCATGTGAGGGAAGTCATATAAAAAATGCTAAGTTGTGACCACTTGTGTGCCTTGTCTATGTTTTTCCAACCCATTTTCCATTTTCTCTCTTGTGCCTTCGTTTGAGCGGGTCAGGTCATGCTGTGTGAGGACGCCCAAGGAAATGCATTCCGGTTGGGTCGTGTGAGGGTGGTTGTATGAAAAATGATGATTTGTGACCATTCATTTTCCTTTTGCACATTCATGCGACCTGTTTGCCATTTCTTCCTTTGTGCCTTGGTTCGGGTGCGTTAGGTAATGCCATGTGAAGCCGCCAAGGGAAGCACATTCTGGTTGGCTCAATTCACATCGTCTGAGTGCGGCCATATAAAAAATGCTATGTTGTGACTGATCATTTTCCTTGTGCATGTTCTTGTGACCCATTTGTCATTTTCTCCCTTATGCCTTCGTTTGGGCGGGTCGGGTCATGCCCTGTGACGACGCCCAAGGAAACTCCTTTGAGTTAGGTTGGAATAGGTTGTGTGAGGGTGGTCATTTAAAAAATTCTAAGTTTTGACTGCTAGTTTCTATTCTACACGTTTGCGCAACCCATTTTCCGTTTTCTCCCTTGTGCCTTGGTTTGGGTGGGTCGGGTAGTATCGTGTGATGACACTCAAGGAAATGTGTCAGGTTCGAGCTGGGTCATGTCATGTGAGGGTGCCCAAGGAAGTGCATTTGTTTGGGTTAGGTCGGGTTGAGTAATGTGAGGGTGCCCAATAAAACGTGTTTGGGCGAGTCAGGTCGGGTCCTATCAGGTTGTATGATGGCATCCAAGGAAACACATTTGGGTGGGTAAAGTTGGGTCGTGTCAGGGTGCCCAATGAAATGCGTTCTGGCGGTTCGGGTCAGGTCAGGTTGTCTGAGGGAGGCCATATCAAAAATGTGAAATTGTGATCAATCGTGTGCCTGGTGCATGTTCGAGTGACCTATTTTCCATATTTTTCCTTGTGAATTTGTTCAGGCAGGCCTTCTTGTGCTATGTGAGGGAACGCAAGGAAACACATCTGGGTCGGTTCAATTTGGTTCGTGTGGGGGTATCCGTATAAAAAATGCTAAGTAGTGGATACTCATTTTCCTTGTGCATGTTCATGCGACCCATTTTCCATTTGCTTCCTTTTTCCTTCGTTCGGGCAGGTCGAGTCATGTCTTGTTAGAATGCCCAAGGAAAGACATTTGGGTCAGGTCAGGTCAGGTCATGTGAGGGTGGCCATATAAAGAGAGCTATGTTGTGACCAACCATTTTCCTTATGCAAGTTCTTCCGACCCATTTTTTGTTTACTCCCTTCTGCCTTCATTGGGCAGGTCAGGTCATGCCGTGTCATGACGCCAAAGGAAACGAGTTTGGGTCAGGTCGGGTCAGGTCATGTGAGGGTGGCCATATCAAAAATGCTAAGTTGTGATCGCCTGTTTTCCTTGTTCACATTCATGCAATCCATTTTCCATTTTATCACTTGTTCCTTTGTTTAGGCGGGCTGGGTTGTGTCATGTGACAACACTTAGGGAAACACGTTCGGGTTGGGTCAAGTTGGGTCGAGGGAGGGGGGCCCCTATCAAAAATTCTAATTTGTGACCGGTCTTGTGCCTTGTGAACGTTCGTGTGACCCGTTTTCCATTTTCTCCCTTGTACCTTCATTTGGGTGGGTCGGTTCGTGCCGTGTGATGGCACCCAAGGAAGCACATTCGAGTTGGTTTTGGTTGCCTCGTTTGAGGGTGGTCGTACTTAAAATTCTAAGTTGTGACCACCCATTTACCTTGTGCACGTTCAGGCGACCCATTTTTCGTTTGCTCTTTTGTGCCTTCGTTCAGGCGGGTTTGTTCGTGTCATGTGAGGGTGACCAAGGAAACACGTTTGGGTCAAGTAGTCTGAGGGAAGTTGTCTAAAAAATGGTAAGTTGTGACCACCCATTTTCCTTGTGCACATTCGTGTGACCAGTTTTCTATTTTTTCATTTGCTCCCATGTGGCTTTGTTCAAGCACGTCGGGTCGTGCTATGTGAGGGCACCCAAGGAAATGCATTCGAGTCGTGATCTGGGTCTGTCAACTACCAGATTTACCCATGATATTTTACTTCTCTGATGTTGTTATAATTTCATTTTAAAATATCATAAAAGAACACATATGCATGAAGTAAATAAGAGGAAACAAGACAACCATGAGCAACATAAGAACACAAGACATTGATAATGGAGTTCACCCAGTGTGGGCTACTTCTCTGGGGCTAGTGTAAAAATGAGGTAGGTTGCTTCATAAAGTGTTGGAAATGAGAATATGTACATGGATAATGTTCTTTGTCATACAAGGATGTGCCCTAAACATGAGTGGCTTGTCTCTCCATGACATGTTCCACTACAAGAACTCTCACTCACAATGGACCTCCTATTAGCACGACCTAATCTCAAATGAAGAAAAAAGAAACATTTCGCAACATGAATCAAGGATGGATATAGAAATCCTAATACATATCACAATAAAAATAGGCACATGATCAAACTTCATATACCTCAACCGCTGAAGTTGGATGAAGAAGTGGATGCTCAACTGCTGAATCCAGCTGCACCATCAAATTTTAGGCATCGAGGGGCATAGAATCAACTATCCACACTTAAGAATCCAACACCACCACTCTAATAGAGAAAATGGATGAAAATGGAAAGCTTTGCTACTAACATAGATATTTTCATTGGATTATTATCGTCGATAGGTGTAAAATCGACATAAATTTTGTTGAATTCTGACTCATGCAACTTCGGGGCCTCAAGGAATATTTTTTATGCCCTCAAGATTCCCTAGGGCATGGTTCCACCATATCCATGGCTTGTGGTTCCACCCTCTTGGAATTAAAATATTATTATTTATTTAACTTCACGCTCTCCTCTACCTCGGTGAATCTATGGTGAGGGTTTTATAATGGTGGGTGGGTGGATCCATCAAATCTCCACCCGTGGTTTGTTGGTGGTGGAGTATTTTAGACTGTCGGAGGTGTTGGGTTCATATACCAATCTTGGAAAAAATTGTTGGTTGTATGTAATTTTTGGTGTTGGTTTGGTTTGTTTTTGGGGCCACCATTTATGGGGCCACCCATTGGGGGGCTAGCCCATGTCAGCTAGGTGTGTTCAACTTCCACTGACTCCACTCTTTATACATATCGTGACTTGTTTGGGTGGGCAAGATCCGTAACTCACGCCCTCGACCCAACCCATATTCCATTTTTATATGGTGGTTATGTGGTGTTCGGTGGGGGTCATGGCCCGGTGACCCAAATATGTATTTTTATTTTTATTTTTTATTGTAATATGGGTCCGATGAGGGTGGCAGGGGTCATGGCCCACAACCCCTATTTTTTAATATTTTTTGGTTTCTTAAACAATAAAGGTTATTTTAATATTTTTTCAAAATAAGGGTTATTGGGAAATTTAACAAGGCCATGATTTCACCCATTTTCAGGAGCTAAGTTCATTTCCGGTTGACGACGAATTTGTGGGACACTTCAACTTGGCCCATTGGCCAACTTTGACCAAAAATTTGACTCATTCTAACTTCTCCATACAGTCTCGGATTGGAGATCCATTCACATTGTTGGAATCAGGGTGACGAAATATTCAGTATGGACATGGTTCAGGAGAAATCTGACCACTTTGAATTTGTACCATTTTTCAGCATTCTTCATCTCCTTAGGGTGTCTAGAGCCACCTAGATCAATCCTCCCCACTGAGGATATTTTGGTCCACCAAAAGCATGAAAACAATATGCAGCTTCTTTATAACTTGTTTGTACCACAAGTGTCCTAAAAGGTCACCCTTCATTATCCTTCACCTTTGTCCTTCAGAGCCATAAGCGATGAGTCGACACTTGTATCCTTTGCAAACCTGTAGTACAATATTTTGAAAATCACATGCTTAACTAAGTGACCAATCTATGACCCAAGAATTCCACACACTTTCCACGAGTTTATAACCATACTCTGTGGTCAAGTTTACATCAAATGGAATCAATACCCCAACTATCTATACAATGTGAAAATATCATTGTTGCTTAACAAGTAATGGAAAACACATCTTCACTTTTACATTTTAAAATCCAACACCTTATTTAAAAAATAAGGCCAAACACACTACCAAACCTAGAAAAACCATCTCTCACATATCAAAGTGAATGGGCCATCTCTCTGTGGCACATTTTCTTATTGATCAACTGTTTCAACTAGTTCATGCATGGACACTTTGTCCTTGAGACATTTCTTTGGATGGAGCCTCCAACATGTGGCTCTTTGATGGCCACTTCTGTTGCAATGATTGCAATGAGTCTTCTTCCTCCAGACCTACTTTACCTTCTTATTTCCTTGCGTTGGAGAAGGCATTTCATGCGTCATCCTCTTTTGTACTCCCATTCTTTTCCAACACTTAACAAACACATGGTTATGTAATCCAAAAAAAATACATGTTTTTTGATGCCATGATATATGTTCATTTTTAGCGACATGTTTGTAATCAAAATGAACATTAGAATACTGAGACTTATTATACCTTTCTTGTTTTTCTATGGTGCAACCATGGTGACAAGATCTTGCCTAATCTCTTTCTCTGTAATGTGCATTGTCATAGGATGATGGTGAAATGTTCCCATTGATCTCTTTCCCCAATGGTTTCAACCATGCATTGGAAGCTTCTGAAAGCTTTGAGAATTGTCCTTCAGTGTATCCCAAACCTATAATTTTAGGTCTCTACATAACTTCCAATGGTTGATTTATGCCTTGGCCATTAACACCAAGTCCTCCTCCTTTGTATCCAATCTTGGTGAGGAGTCTCATGCCAGTTCCTGTAATGGGTATCTCCACATTTCACACATAAATGATAGCATGTGAAGATGAAACTAAAGAAAAATCAACATTTTTTACCTTAGATGTCAATTCATAAATAGTTGATGATGGCGTCTTCAAGCCTTTTTTGATCTTCAACTCCTCCAAGACCTCTTCCACAGATCACAATTGAAGTTGCAATATTTTCTTCTCCTATTTCTCTTCTTGGAGAAGCCTCCTTAATTCAACATCCTTTTCTTGAAGGCTCTGATCATTGTGCTTCACTTCTTCAAAATTTTCTTCTACAGCTTGCAACTGAAGCTGAACTCTCTTCTTATCCTCTTTCTCCTCTCATAGAAGAACTTTCAATTCAACGTTATCTTCTTGAAGGCTATGGTTGATCTCCTCATTCGAATGATGATAAAATGGTGAGGGCAATGAATATTCACTGGAATATGATGAATCTTCACTTTCTTCTTCTTATTTCTACCATCCTTCATGAGCTTTATACATCATGCCCACCATTCTGGACATCCTGAGCATGGCCTCGTACATGTCTTTTCCATCCTCCATTATTTCATGTTCAATCATTGTTCACGCTCACAATTCACATTAGCAATAAGACCGATTTGATACCACTTCATCTGGGTCTGTTAGCTACCAATTTTACCCATGATATTTTACTTCTGTGATGTTCTTAGAACTGAATTTTAAAAGAGCATAAAAGAAGACATATGCATGTTGTAAAGAAGAGGAAACTAGACAACCATCAGCAACATAAGAAAACATGACATTTATAACAAAGTTCACTTAGTGTGGGCTACGTCTCCGGGCCCGGTGTCAAAATGGGGTAGGTTTCTTCATATAGTGTTTGAAATAGGAAGATGTACATGGATGATTTTTTTTGTAACACAAGGATGTGCCCTCAACATGAGTGGTTTTTCTCTCCCCAAGACGTTACACTACAGGTACTCTCTCTCACAATGGACCTCCTATCAGCATGACATAATCTCACATGAAGAAAAAACAAATATCCCGCAATGTGCATCAAGAAATTATCTAGAAATCATAATACATATCACAACAAAAATAGGCACATGATGAAACTTGAGATACCTCAACCCCTTAATTTGGTTGAAGAAGCGGATGATCAGTTGCTGAATTTTGCAATGCCATCCAATTCATGGTGTCGAGGGCCATAGAATAACCTATCCACCCTTGAGAATCTAACACCATCACTTCTATGGAAAATGGCCGAAAAATGGGAAGCTCTGCTGCTGAAACGAACATTTCTTGCAGATTCTTGTCACCAAGAGGTGTAAAATTGACATAGATTTTATCAAATTCTAACTCCTACAGCTTCAGGGCCTTAAGGAATGATTTTGATGCCCTCAAGATTCCTTGGGGCACGGTTCCACCGTCTCCATGGATTTTGGTCCACCCTCTTGCAATTAAAATATTATTATTTCTAAAACTCCATGCTCTCCTCTGACTAAGCGCATCTACGATGAGGGTTTTTATAATAGTGGGTGGGTGGGGATATCAAAGCTCCACCTGTGGTGTGTTGGTGGTGAAGGAATTTAGGCTCTCAGAGGTGTTGGGTTAAAATTCCAATCTCAGCATAAATGGTTGGTTGTATGTAATTTTTGGTGTCAGTTTGGTTTGTTTTTGGGACCACCGTTTATGGGGCCGCCCAGTGGGGGGCCGACCCATGTGGGCCAGGTTGGTTCACCTCCCACCGACACTGCTCTTTATACATACCGTGACTTGTATGGGTGAGTGGGGTCCATAACTCACGGCTCTGACCCAAACCATATTCCATTTTTATATGGTGGTTCCGTGGGGTTAGGCGGGGGCCATGGCCCACTAACCCACATATCTATTTTTTCATATTTTTATTGTAATATGGGTCAGACAGGGGTGGAAGGGGTCATGGCCCACCACACCTATTTTTTAATACTCTTTTGTTTAGTTAAACAATAATGGTCATTTTAAGTATTTTTCAAAATAAGGATTATTGGTAAATTTAATAACGCCATGATTTCACCCATTTTCGAGAGCTATGTTCCATGCTGGTTGACACTAAATTTGTGGGAAACTTAATCCTGGCCCACTACCCGACTTTGATCAAAACTTTGAATCGCTCTAACTTCTCCATATGGGCTCGGATTGGAGATCCATTTGCACCATTGGAATCAGGGTGATGAGGACTTCAGTCTGGACCCCATTTGAGAGAAATCCAACCAATTTGGATTTTTACCATTTCCGAGCCCTCTTGGTTTCCTGAGGGTGTTTGGATCCACCCAGATTAGGTCAGGTCAAGTAAGGTCGTGTGATGCAGGTCGTATAAAAAATTCTAAGTAGTGACCACTCATTTTCCTTGTGCATGTTCATGGGACACGTTTTCCGTTTGCTCTCTTGTGCCTTCGTTTGGGCGGGTCGGGTCGTGCCATCTGACGGGGCCCAAGGAAATGTGTTCAGGTCGTGCTAGGTTAGGTCAGGTTGTGTGACGGTGGTCGTATAAAAAATGATAATTTGTGACTAGCTATTTGTGTTGTGCATGTTAATGTGACCCTTTGGTCGTTTTCTCCATTGTGTCTTCGTTCCTATGGGTCAGTTCGTACCATGTGAAGGCACCCAAGGAAATGCATTCATGTCAAGTAGGGTCAGATCATGTGAGGCCACTCGTATCACAAATTCTAAGTTGTGACCACTTTTTTTCCTTGTGCACATTCGTGCAACCCGTTTACCGTTTTCTCCATTACGCCGTCGTTTGGGAAGGTAGGGTTATGCCGTGTGAGGGTGCCCAAGGAAACTCATTCGAGTCAGGTTGTGTATGGGAGGATGTATTAAAAATGATAATTTGTGACCGCCTTCATGCCTTGTGCACATTTGTGCGACCCATTTTCCGTTTGCTCCCTCAGGTTGTCATTTAGGCGGGTCGGGTCAGGTCATGTGTGGGGGCCCAAGGAAACACGTTCACATTTGGTCGTGCCATGTGAGAGCACCCAAGGAAACACGTTCGGGTGGGTTGCGTTAAGTCAGGTTGTGAAGAGAACCCAAGCAATTGAATTTGGGTTGGGTCAAGTTGGGTCATGTGAGGGTGCCCAAGGAAACGTGTTTGGGTAGGTCAGGTCAGGTTGGACCTTGATTTGTGAGGGTGCCCAAGGAAACGCATTTAGGCAGGTCAGTTAGGGTCATGTCGTGTGACGACGCCCAAGGAAATTCATTTAGGCGGGTAAGGATTGATCATATCAGGTCGTGTAAGGGCACCCAAGGAAATTCTTTCGGGTGGGTCACGTCAGGTCGGGTCGGGTTGTTTGAGGGCATTCGTATCATAAATGATATGTTTTGACCACCCATGTGCCTTGTGCATGTTCATGTGACTTTTTTTTCATTTTATCCCTTATTCCTTCATTCGAGTGGGTTAGTTTATGCCGTGTGAGGGTGCCCAAGGAAATGCATTCGAGTCGGGTCATGTGAGGGAGGCCGAATCAAAAATGCTATGTTGTGACTACATGTGCCTTGTGCATGTTTGCGTGACCTGTTTTCCATTTAGTCCATTGCGCCTTTGTTTGGGTGGGTCCAATAGGGTCGGGTCGAGTCGGGTCGCATTGTGTCGTCTGAGGGCACCCAAGGAAACACATTTAGGCGGGTCGGGTTGGGTCGATTCGGGTATTGTGAGGGCACCCAAAGAAATGCATTTGGGTCAGGTCCAGTAGGTTCACTTCATGCCATGTGACGGTGCCCAAGGAAATGTGTTCGGGGGGGTCATGTCGGGTCGGGTCACGTCATGTGAGAGCACACTAGGAAACGTGCTCGGGCGGGTCGCGTCGAGTTAGGTCAAGTCGTGTGAGGGCACCCAAGGAAACACGTTCTGGCAGGTCAGGTTGAGTCATGTGAGGGAGACTAAGGAAATGCATTTCAGTGGTTTATTTCAGGTTGAGTCAGGTCGAGTCATGCCATGTGAGGGCACTCAAGGAAACATGTTTAGGCATGCCGGGTCAGGTCATTTGAGGGTGCACAAGGAAACATGTTCATGCGAGTCGAGTCGGGTCATGTGAGGGTGCCCAAGGAAATGCATTTAGGTGCGTTGGGTTGGGTCGTGTAAGTGTGGCCAGATAAAAAATTCTAAGTTATGAAAGCCCGTGTGCCTTGTGCACATTTATGGAACTCATTTGTCATTTGCTCCCTTGGGCCTTTGTTCGGGCCTGTCAATTCATGCCATGTGAGGGCACCCAAGGAAACGCATTCGGGTCAGGTCGTGTAAGGGAGGTCATATCAAACATGTCAAGTTGTTACCACCAGTGTATCTTATGCATGTTTGTGTGACCTGTTTGTCGTTTTCTTTGTCGTTTCGTCATTCGAGCATGTCAAGTCAGGTTTGTTCAGGTAGTGGGAGGGCTCCTAAGGAAACAAATTAGGGTCAGGTCATGTCATGCGAGGGCACCCAAGGAAACACGTTCGGGTGGGTTGGGTCAGTTCAGGTCATGTTTGGGCACCCATGGAAATGCATTAAGGTCGCATCGAGTCAATTCGTGTGACAATGCTCAAGGAAACATGTTCGGATGTGTCAGGTTGTGTCGTGTGAGGGTGTCAAAGTTAACACATTGAGGTAGGTCGGGTCTGTTCGTGTCATGTGAGGGCACCCAAGGAAACATGTTTGAGTGAGTCCGATTGGGTCAGATTGGGTCGTCTAACATTGCCTAGGAAAACCCGTTCAGGTGGGTCGGGTTGTGCCATGTGAGGGAGGTCGTATAAAAAATGCTAAGTTGTGACCACTCGTGTGCCTTGTGCACATTCATGTAACCCATTCTCTGATTTCTCCCTTGTGCCTTTTTTCAAGTGGGTCGGGTAATGTAAGATCATGTGAGGGTTCCCAAGGAAATGTGTTCAGGTTGGGTTGGGTCAGGTCCTGTCATGTGAGGGCACCCAAAGAAATGCATTTGGGCAAGTCAGGTCATTTGAAGGTGCCCAAGGAAACACCTTTGGGTCAGGTTGTATCATGTGTGGGTGCCAAAGGAAATGCATTTAGGTGGGTCAGGTCAGGTCAGGTTGTGTGACAGCACCCAAGGAAATTCATTTGGTTCAGTTCGAGTCATGTCGTGTGAGGATGCTAAAGGAAACATGTTTGGGTGGGTCGGATTGGGTCGGGATGGGTCGTGTCATGTGAGAGCACCCAAGTAAATGCGTTCGGGTTGGTCGGGTCGTGTCATGTTGTGTGAGGGCACCCAAGGAAATGCGTTTAGGTGGGTCGGGTCAGGTTAGGTTGGGTTGTGTGAGGGCACCCAGGGAAATGCATTTGAGTGGGTCAGGTTAGGAAGTTTGAGTGCACCAAACGAAACACATTCAGGTGGGTCAGGTCGGGTCATGTGAGGGAAACCATATAAAAAATTCTATGTTGTGACTGCTTGTGTGCATTGTGCACATTTTTCTGACCCATTTTCCATTTTCTCACTTGTGCCTTTGTTCAAGCAGGTTGGGTCGTGCTGTGTGATGGTGCCCAAGGAAACACGTTTGGGTCCAGTTGGGTCAGGTTGTGTGAGAGCGACCATCTCAAAAATTATAAGATATGACTGCTCATGTGCCTTGTGCACATTTGTGTGACGAGTTTTCCATTTTCTCCTTTGTGCCTTCATTCGGGCGGGTCGGTTTGTGGCGTGTGACGGCACACAAGGAAAAATTCGGGTCAGGTCTGGTTGGTTATTTTGAGGGTAACCATATAAAAAATGCTAAATTGTGACCACATGTTTTCCCTCTGCATGTTCATGCAGTCCGTTTTCCATTTTCTCCCTTGCTCCTTCTTTTTCTCCTGGATGTTCAGTTATTAAATCTTGTTGCACCATTGAATTCATGGTGTCAAGGGGCATACAATCGACTATCCACACTTAAGAATCTGACACCATCACTCTAATATGGAAAATGGTAGAAAATGGGAAGCTCTAATACTAAAATGGAAATTTCCATAGGATTATTGTCCCCGAGAGGTGTAAAATCCACATAAAATTTGTCGAATTCTGACTCGTGCAAATTCAAGGCCTCAAGGAATCTTTTTGATGCCCTCAAGATTCCCTCGAGAATGGTTCCATTGTCTCCATGGCTCGTGGTTCCACCCTCTTGGAATTAAAATATTATTGTTTCTCGAACAACGCTCTCTCCTCTACCAGGGCACATCTGTGGTGAGGGTTTTTATAATGGTGGGTGGGTGGAGCTATTAAATCTCCACCCATGGTCTGTTGGTGGAAAAGGAGTTTAGGCTAGTAGAGGTGTTTGGTTCAAATACCAATCTCAGCATAAATGGTTGGTTGTATGTAATTTTTGATGTTGGTTTCGTTTGTTTTTGGGATCACTCGTTGGGGGGCCGGCCCACGTGGGCTGAGCGGGTTCAACTCCTGCCGGATCCACTCTTCATACATACCGGGACTTGTTTAGGTGGGCAGGGTCGGTAACTCATAGCCTCGACCCAACCCATATTCCATTGTTATATGGTGGTATGGTGGGGTTCAGTGGGGGTCATGGCTCACCGACCTAAATATGTCTTCTTCTTTTTTTTATTGTAATATGGGTCCAATGAGGGTGGTGGGGGTCATGGCCCGCCACCCATATTTTTTAATATTTTTTTTTTTTTGTTAAAAAATAATAGTAATTTTCATTTTTTTTCAAAAGAAGTGGTATTGGGCAATTTAACGAGGCCACTATTTCTCCCATTTTCGGGAGCTAAGATCCTTTCCGGTTGAAGGTGAATTTTTGGGACACTTAAACCTGGCCAACTGCCCAACTTTGACCAAAAAATTGACTCGCTCTAACTTCTCCATACAGGCTTGGATTGGAGATTCATTCACAATATTGGAATCAAGGTGATGAGAACTTCAATCTGGACCTGGTTCGAGAGAAATCTGACCACTTTGAATTTTGAGCATTTCTGAGCCCTTTTGGTCTCCTGAGGGTGTCTGGATCCATCTGGATCAATCCTCCCCATTGAGAAGATTTTGGTCCACCAAAAGCATGAAAAAAACATGCAGCTTCTTTGTACCTTGTCTGCACTACAAGTGTCCTAAAAGGTCACTGTTCATTTTCCTTCACCTTTGTCCTTCAGAGTCATAAGTGTTGAGCCGAAACTTGCATCCTCTGCAAACCTATAGTACAATATTTTTCAAACTACATGTTTAACTAAGTGACCAATTTATGACCCAAGTATTCCACACACTTTCTACGAGTTTATAACCATATTATGTGGTCAAATTTACATCAAATGGAATAAATACCCCAACTATCTATACAAGCCAAAACTATCATTGTTGCTTAACAGGTGATGGAAAACACATTAGAAATTTTCCATTCTAACATGAAACACATGGTTTACAAAGTAAGGAAAAAAGCACTACCAAACCTAGAAAAACTATCTCTCACTTATCAAAGTGAATGGGTCATCTCTCTATGGCGCATTTTCTTGTCGAATAATTGTTTCAACTGGTTCATGTATGGACACTTCGTACTTGAGACACCGCTCTGCATTGAGCCTCCTCTTTGATGACCACTTATGTCACAATGACTGCAATGAGTCTTCTCTCTTCGGACCTACTTTAACTTCTTCTTTCCTTGCCATGGAGAAGGCCTTTCACGCCTCATCCTATAATATTCCCAAAGAGGAAGAGCAGGAATACAGTGAAAAATGTTGAAATAGCAGTATAAAATATCACATAAATAATGGAGACCAATATGGAGACCTTACATTCATCATAAAAACATCATATATGTGTAAAATGATGGGCTACAAAACATAGTACAAGATATAACAAGCCTCCAATAAACAAAACCCTCAAAAAGAGGTGTTTCTACTATATCAAAAATGCTAGAAGACTGCTACAATGTAGTGATAAGGTGCATTGTTATATAAAATGAACATACAAAGTATGAGGGTTGAAATATGCCTCAAAATATACCAGAATTGTAGATCTAGGCTCTATACAACCTCCAATGAAGAACCCAAAAGGGTTTTCAGAAATACACCACTATACAAGATGGGAATCAAAGCCCTAGGGCTGAAGATTCACTCCAACATGTAAACTGGAAAAGTGTGTCTTATTTGATATCCCAAAGAATATAGCCTCCTCTAATAGACTCTCTAGATGAAAGTTTGATCCCTTCTCTAGAAAACTTCCTCCCCAAACGGTGTAATGAAACCATCCTACAACTCCTCCCTGAAAATAATGTAGTCCAAGCCAGAAACTCCACTGTAGGGGAAAATGATAAAGTGGCCTAATGCCAAATGCTGCAACTAAGCTCAAGGGCCTTCTTCACCAGCCTCCCAATGGAAGGAAACCTTCCTCCACTCAAAAATAAATCAGAAATCACCCGGATTTATTCTCCACTACTACAACCTATGACTCAACACATATCTTAACAAAAACTGTGTTGTACCACAAGAATGAAGCTTTGGCTTAAAGCCTGATTGTGGAATGGTAGTGAAATTTTCTTCCTATGGGGACTCTCAATAATAGAGGTGGGATTCCCCATTAGGAGCACCATGTGCTAAACCACACTGCAATCTTAGCTAAACAGCTTAAGAAAGCTATATGTCTAGACATACCATATATCAAAACATAAACATATATTCATCCATAATGAAATATGGCTTCCACTCTCTTCCTTATATAAGTGATGAGCTCTCTAACCCTAAACCCCACTCATTAAAGGAACTATCTCCATGCATGAGATCTCCCTCCAAAACTGTGTTGTCCCTCCATAAATGTCCACTCCTCCATGACAACGATGTTGATTTGGTCAAATTTGACCCAGTCTATGTGATCTAGCCCATTTTCACACAAAAGGGTGCTTAAATAAACTACCAAGATGTCATCCTTTCACATTGGCATTGATTTTATTCATATTAAGGATATTTATGGATCTCCATATCCTCTTATTCATTAAAAAAAGAAGAAAAAAAAAATATTCCAACTAGCTCATGACTAATTGGGAATATTACAGTCCTCCTCAAGAAAATAACAAGGTGAGTGTTGCAAATCTTCTCCTCCACCATTGGTGACACCTCCATTTGATAATCTTCCCTCATAAGCCAAGTGTCTCCCAATCAATCCCTCCATGACATGCTCCTCCCATGTTCTTAAGAGATGCAAATGATTCATCCCACAAGGAAGCAAAATATCTGATGTAGAAATCATTGTTTTCCCAATGTCCTCCCTTAAAACAGGTAGCATAATGAACATTGAAGATCTCTCTCCCAAATTTCACATTCAATCTACCCATCCTCCCTCTAATCGTTCCCATAAAAATAATAAGAACATCATTAATGTATGGGATCAAAACCAAGTACATATGAATAGTAATATGAAAAAATGGAGGTGGATCATAGTCCCACAGGTGGAACCAGCACAGTATATCTCCCGAATGCATCAGATAATGATATGGTAAGTGGTTTCCCCACCACTTACTTTTTGCCATAGTTTTTTCACTAGTTTTTTAAAGGTGAGAAATGTTTGGTGCCTTTAGAGTGCACCCATAATGGTAAATCATCTCCCTATATCCTCCTAGGGAGTGGCCATGCTCAACAATGTTTATGGCCCAAAGTTGGCCATGAAGTTTTTAAGGAAGAATTCTCCTACTTGGAGAAACGGCCTACATACATATGGTAAATGAATGAAAATAATCATCAAGTACATCATTATGCACATAAACATGTTCCTTACCATAAACCTTTCTCATACAAATGGAGTGGTCCATAGATTGATCCGAACTCATTCCAAAAGAGGAAACAGGTGGCTGTGATAACCCCTTCATAAATTTATGTATCTCTCCCATCTCCACATGATCCATTCATCTCTTCAAATGATGATATATATCCTCTTCAAAGCCTTCCCAAGTATAACCCTCCATAATGGTATTGTAGGCTCTCATGGAATACGTGTGGCTGAAGAGAAAATCTTCATGTGCTCTTTGTAGTAATTTCTCCTTGAGCTTAGAAGCTCTAGATAAGAATATCCTATCATCATAATATATTACCTCATCTTTGACTGAATATCCCACCTCTTGAAGCTCATCATCAAGTATCATGCATGTAAAAATATCCTTTGGATAATCCACCAACAGCTGGGATTTCCAATATGGATCTATCATCTAAAGTGATAGTGCTGATGATATATAATATAAAGCTTTTGTCATATGTTTGTCCTCCTCTTTTACATCTCCCATGATAAAGTCACATGTTGGAAGGCTACTATCCTTCCTTTGTTGCTCCTTTCTCAGCGTAGAATCTGAAATGAGAGTGGGTAATGATGATGTTGGGAGAATGTTTCCCTCCTCCTTGAGTTTACCCAAGACTCCCATTGTTGTACCATGACCTCCCAATGCCCCCACTCCTCTTGGATCTATGAGTGTTGCACCATGATGTGAGACATTTCTCACCAAGTCTGGATCAGGTGGCCTCCCAGGTGGTTTTCCAGAAAACAACAATGTCTCATTAGCCAAAGTCATGTGCATAATAGATGGGACTGATAGGTCCTTTCTTCCACTGTGAAAATCCATCTCTATTTTTTGTGTGGAAGTTGTATGTGATGGATATGTGTACATGCCCTTAATCATCTAATGTTTTCCACTCTTTCTATCCACCCATTCCATTTGCAAAGTCTCCCAATCTATGGTGACATTCCCCAAAGTAATCAACCACTGCACACCCAATATCACATTGGTGTCAGGTATGTCAACCACAAAGAAGTGATCAGTCAATTTATATGTCCCCATGGTGACAGATAAATATGGATCATAATGCATGCACTGCATAGTTCTAGCTCCTAGAACCAAAATAGAAAATCCCTCAAAATCATCAGTGGGTATTACCCTCCTCTGCACTAGTTGGGCATCAATAAAATTGTGGGTAGCTCCACTGTTAAACAAAACGGAAACCCTCTGATCTAATATGGAACCTCGAACCCTCAAGGTCAAGTACTTGGGTACTCCTCTCAATGATTCAAGAGCCCCTATAATTGGAGAAAATTCTCCATCCCCACTTCCCGGTCATGGTTGATCATTTCCTGTTGTGCCAGTGCTATGACCTCTTTTTGGATCCTCTTCTTCTTCCTCCTCAAAATCTAATAATACCTCTATGTAGTGTGCCTTTCTTGCTACACATATATGTCCGGGTGCCCATGATTCTTGGCATGTGAAGCAAAGCTTCATTCTCCTCAGATCTCTTCGGACATCATCACTAAGAGGTACATTAATTTGGCTCTCTTTTGAGAAAGGAGCCTTCTCTTATTTTCCATTTGATGGTAAAGAGGGCTTTTTCTGAAATGTTTCCTTTGCTTTTGGAAAGGCATCTTGTAGGTCTCTAGCCCTTTCAATGGAATCTTGAAGGGTATTGGGCTTATTAGACTTAAATAACCCATGAATAGGTTACTAACCCATCAATAAACATATAGACCCTTCTTGCTGCAGATAAATCAGGAACCATATCAAAAAGTTTTAGAAATTCAGAAATGTAAGTTTCTGGATTACCTGATTGTTTGAGATTTGATAGCCCCATGAAAGGTACCTTCGGGTCTCTCCAATAAAAACTCTCCACCAACCTCCTTGTGAACTCTGAATATGTAGTCACATTGGCATGACCTAATGTAGAAAAGCCATGAAACCAACAATCATGTGCTTCACCCTCAAGGTGAAGCACTGCTATCTTGATGGCCTCCATCTCCGGTACTTTTTTCAGTTGGAAGTAGATGTCAAGATTCTCTACCCATGATTTTGCAGTGCATTTAGATGACCCATCAAAGTTGGGTAAGAAAAATCTGCCCATATTTCAGTGTAGATCATGATTCTGAATGAAGCCTTCACCTCTATTGTGATGCCTGGGTTTCCTGTTATCTTTGATCTGAAAAAATCCTTGAAAATTCAAGTGATTCTTGAATCTTTGAGATTGAGACTCATATTCCATGAAATATTCTTCAAGAGTTTCTTGTTCTTGAAACCCTTCATTTTCCACTGCTAAGAATGTAGGCATTGTAGAGCGTTGGGAAACTTGCTACTTCTTCACTAGTTCATCACTCTAGTGATAAGAAATGCCTAATCCTTCACCATGTAGAAATACTTTACGAGATTCCTTGTATCTATCCATCCTCATCTCCTTTATTTCTCAAGAAATGTCTTGCATAGTTCGAAGAAGTAGCTTGGGATACTCCTTCTCTTCATATTCTCCTGATAAAGGGGTTTCACCCTTGTCTTCTTTATCATTTGTATAGTCAAACTTCCGATGTCTTCTTCTGAGACACCTCTTCTCTCTATTTGTGAGAGGATATCCTTCTTCTGATGACATATTGGATTAATATGCATAAGTTGAGCCAATATTATGCTCTGATACCATTGGAATATTCCCAAATGGGAAAATTAGGAATATAGTGCAAAATGATGGAATAAAAGTGTAAAAAATCACATAAATAATGCAGATCAATATGGAGACCTTCCATTCATCATAATAGCAGCATATATGTATAAATTTATGTGCTACAAAACATAGTGCAAGATAGAACAAGCCTCCAATAGACAAAACCCTCAATAAGAGGTGTTGCTACTATATCAAACATGTCGGAAGACTGCTACAGTGCATTCATAAGGTGCACTGTTATAGCAAATGAAAATAAAAAATATGAGCATTGACACATGCCTCAAAAGATACAAAAATTGTAGATCTAGGCTCTATACAACCTCCAATGAAGAACCCAAAAGCGTTTTCAGAGATACACCACTATACAAGATGGGAATCAAAGCCCCAAGGCTGAAGATTCACTATAACATATAAGCGGGAAAGGTGTGGCTGATATGATATGCCAAAGAATATAGCCTCCTCCAATAAACTCTCTAGATGAAAGGCTGATCCCTTCTCTAGAAAACCTCCTCCCCAAATGGTGTATTGAAACCACCCTGCAACTCCTCCTTGAAAATAACATAGTCCAAGATAGAAACTGCACTGTAGGGGCAAACGATAAAGTGGCCTAATGCCAAATGTTGCAACTAAGCTCAAGGGCCTTCCTGAGCAGCCTCCCAATGGATGGAAACGTTCCTCCACTAAAAAATAGATCAGAAATCACCCAGATCTATTCTCCGCTACTGCAACCTACAACTTAGTACATCTCTCAACAAAAATTGTGTTGTACCACAAGACTAAAGCTTTGTTCTGATGCCTAATTGTGGAATGGTAGTGCAATTATCTTCCTATGAGACCTCTCAAGGACAGAGGTGGGATTCCTGATCAGGAACACCCTGTGCTAAACAACACTGCAATCTTAGCTAAACAACTCAAGAAAGCTATTTGTCTAAACAAACCATATATCAAAACATAAACATAAATTCATCCATAATGAAATATGGCTGCCATCCTCTTCCTTATATAAGTGATGAGCTTTATAACCTTAAACCCCACTCATTAAAGGCATTATCTCCATGCATGAGATCTCCCTCCAAAACTACGTTGTCCCTCCATAAATGTCCAGTCCTCCATGACAATGGTGTTGATTTGGTCAAAGTTGACCTAGTCTATGTGCTCCAGCCCCTTTTCACACACAAGGGTGCTTAATTAAGCTACAAATATGTCCTCCTTTCACATTGACATTGATTTTATTCATATTAAGGATATTTATGGATCTCCATATCCTCTTATTCATCAAACAAAGAATAAAAAAAAAATTAATATTCCAACTAGCTCATGGACAATTTGGAATATTACACATCCTCTTTTGTGCTTCCATTCTTTCCCAACACTTAAAAAATACATTGTTATGCAATCCACAAAAACTATATGTTTTCTAATTCCATGATATATGTTTATTGTTATAGACATGGTTGTATGAAAATTAACATTAGAATACCATGACTACTTGTACCTTTCTTGTTGGTCTCTGGTGCAATCATGGTGACAAGAGCTTGCGTCATCTCTTTCTCTGCAATGTGCATTATCATAGGATGATGGTGAAATTTTCCAATGAATATCTATCCCCAATGGTTTCAACCATGCATCAGAAGCTTCAATTCTTAGTTATTCCTAATCCATTAACACCAATTCCTCCTCATTTTTATTGCATCTTGGTGAGGAGTCTCATGCCAGTTCAAGTAATGGGTATCTCCACATTTCCCATAGAAATGATAGTATGTGAAGATGAAACTGAATAAAAATAAATATTTTTTACCTCAGATGTTGATTTAGAAATAGGTGATGATGGCTTCTTCAAGCCTTTGTTGCACTTCAACTCCTTCAAGGCCTCTTTTGCAGCTAGCAACTGAAGCTGCAATATCTGTTTCTCTTCTTTCTCTTCTTGGAGAAGCCTCCTTAATTCAGCATCCTTTTCTTGAAGGCTTTGGTCCTTGTGCTTCAGTCCTTCCAAAGTTGCTTCTGTGAATTGCAAATGAAGCTTCACTCTCTTCTAATCCTCTTTCTCCTCTCGTAGAAGAAATTTCAATTCATCTTTATTTACTTCAATGGTATGGTTGATCTCCTCATTCGAATGATGAGAATATGGTGAGGGTGATGAATATTCACTAGATGATGTGAATGAATCATCACTTTCTTATTCTTCTTTCTCCCATATTTCATGAAATTAATACATCATGTCCACCATTTTCGAAATCTTGAGCATGGCCTCGTACATGTATTTTCCATCCTCCATTGTTCCATGTTCAATCATTGTTCATGCTTGCAATTCACATCAGCAAGAATACTGCTCTAATACCACTTGATCTGGGTCCATCAGCTACCAGTTTTACCCATGATACTTTACTTCTGTGATTTTCCTAGAATTGAATTTTAAAATAGCATAAGAGAACACATATGAATTACGTAAATAATATGAGACAAGAAAACCATAAGCAACATAAGAACATGAGACATTTATAACAAAGTTCACCTAGTGTGGGCTATGTCTTCAGGCCTAGCATCAATCTGAGGTAGGGCGCTTCATATAGTGCTAGAAATGGGAAGATGTACATGTATGATGTTATCTTTCATAAAATTATGTGCCCTCCACATGAGTGTTTTGTCTCTCCATGAGACTTTTCGCTATAGGAACTCTCACTCACAATGAACCTCCTATCAGCATGACATAATCTCACATGAAGAAAAAAACAAGATCCCGCAACATGCATCAACCAAGTATATAGAAATCCTAGTACATCTCAATGAGAAAAGAGGCACATGATAAAACTGCATATGCCTCAACCCATGAATTTTGCTAAAGAAGCATATGATCAACTGCTGAATATGGTTGCACCATCCAATTTGTGGTGTCGACGAACATAGAATCGACTATCCACACTTGAGAATTTGACATTGTCACTCCAATTTGAGAAATGACCGAAAAATGGGAAGCTTTTCTGCTGAATCAAACATTTCCATCAGATTCCTATCACCAAGAGGTGTAAAATCAACATATATTTTTCCAAATTCTGACTATTGCAACTTTGGGGTCTCAAGGAATCTTTTTTATTCCCTCAAGATTCACTGGGCATGGTTCCACCGTCTCCATGGCTTGTGGTTCCACCCTCCTGCAATTAAAATATTATTATTTCTCAAACTTCACGTTCTCGTCTGCCTAGGTGTATATGGAGTGAGATTTTTTATAATGGCAGGTGGGTGAAGCTATCAAAGCTCCTCCCATGTTCTGTTGGTGGTGGAGGAGCTTAGGCTGGTGGAGGTGTTGGGTTCAAATCTGAATCTCAACATAAATGGTTGGTTGTATGTAATTTTTGGCGTCAGTTTGGTTTGTTTTTGGGACAACCATTTGTGGATCTGACCATTGGGGGGCCGACCCATGTGGGCCAGGTGGGTTCAGCTTCCTCCTGCTCCACTCTTTACACATACCATGACTTGTTTGGGTGGGAAGAATCTGCAACTCACAACCCTGACACAAACTGTATTCCATTTTTATATGGTAGGTCCATGGGGTTTGACGAGGGTCATGGCCTGCTGGGTGAAATATGTCTTTATTTTTTATTTTTTATTGTAATAGGGTCCAAAAGGGGTGGCGGGGATCATGGCTCGCCACCACTATTTTTTAATATATTATTTTGTTTTTTAAACAACAATAGTCATTTTTTTTTTTTTAAATAAGGGTTATTGGGAAATTTAACAAGGTCATTATTTTTCCCATTTTCGGGAGTTAAGTTCCCTTCCGGTTGGCAGTGAATTTGTGGGACACTTAAACCTTGCCCACTACCCAACCTTGACCAAAAATTTGACTCGCTCTAACTTCTCCATACGAGCTTGGATTGGAGATCCATTCACACCGTTGGAATCAGGGTGACTAGTACTTTAGCCTGGATCTTGTTTCAGAGTTTCCCTAAAGGCACCTGGATTAGGTTAGGTCAAGTCAGGTCATGTGAGGGTAGTCGTATAAAAAATTCTAAGTAGTGGCTGCATGTTTTACTTGTGCACATTCCTGCGACCCGTTTGTTTTTTTCTCCCTTGCGCCTTCATTCAGGCGAGTCAGGTCATGTTGTGTGACGGTGCCCAAGGAAACACATTCGGGTCAGGTCAGGTCGTGTTGGGTCGGGTCGTGTGAGGGCAGCCATATAAAAAATGATAAGTTGTGACTGCCCATTTTCCTTGTGCACATTCATGCGACCCATTTTCCATTTTCTTCCTTGTGCCTTCATTTCAGCAGGTTGGGTCGTGCGGTGTGACGATGCCCAAGGAAACATGTTCGGGTCAGGTCGATTCGGGTCATGTCAGGGCGGGCATATAAAAAATGCTAAGTTATGACCACTCGTTTGTCTTGTGCACGTTTGTGCGACCTGTTTTCCATTTTCTCCCTTGTCCCTTTGTTCAGGAGGGTCAGCTCGTGTCATGTGACGACGCCCAAGGAAAAATGTTTAGGTTGGGTTGGTTTGGGTCATGTAAGGGCATCTGTATAAAAAATGCCAAGTTGTGACATCTCATCTACCTTGTGCACGTTCGTTTGACCCATTTTTCGTTTACTCTTTTGTGCCTTCATTCGGGTGGGTCGGATCATAATGTGTGACAGTGCCTGAGGAAGCACGTTCAGGTCAGGTTGGTTCAGGTCGTTTGAGGGTAATCGTATAAAAAATGCTAATTTTTGACCACCTATTTTCCTTTTGCACATTTGTGTGACCCATTTTTCGTTGTCTCCCTTGCGCCTTCATTCGGGTGAGTCGGTTCATGCCATGTGAAGGTGACCAAGAAAATGCATTTGGTTCGGGTCGTGTGTGGGTGTCCGTATCAAAAATGCTAATTTGTTACTGCCTATTTTCCTTGTGCATGTTCATGAGACCCGTTTCAGGCCGGTCGGGTCAAGTTGTCTTCGGTTATGTTGGGTCAGGTTAGGTCATGTGAGGGTGGTCATATAAAAATTGATAAGTTCTAACCAGTTGTTTTCCTTGTGCACGTTTGTTCGACCATTTTGCCGTTTTATCCCTTCTGTATTCATTTCGGTGTATTATTTCATGCCATGTGATGGAGCCTAAGGGAATCTGTTCGGGTCGGGTCAGGTCAGGTCGTGTGATGGAGGTCATATAAAAAATGTTAATTTCTAAGTGCCTATTTTCATTGTGCACATTCGTGCAACCCGTTTACCATTTTCTGCCTTGTGCCTTCATTCGAGTGGGTAGTGTCATGTTCTGTGAGGCTGCTGAACGAAATTCGCTCAGTTCAGGTCATGTGAGGGAGGTTGTACAAAACATTCTAAGTTGTGACCACCCACGTGCCTTGTGCACGTTCGCTCGACTCGCTTTCCGTTTTCTCCCTCGTGTCGTCGTTCGGGCGGGTTAGGTTGAGTTGTGTGAGGGTGCACAAGGAAACGCATTCGGGTCAAGTGGTGCCATGTGAGGGTGCCCAAGGAAATGTGTTCGAGTGGGTAGGGTCGACTCGAGTGGTGTGAGACCTCCCAAGCAAACGCATTCAGGTCGGGTCTAGTCGGGTCATGTAAGGGTACCCAAGAAGGGTGTTTTGTGAGGACACCTAAGGAAACACATTTGGGTGGGTCGAGTCAGGTTGTGTGGTGTGAGGGTGCCCAAGGAACCACATTCAAGTAGGCCAGGTCAGGTCGAATCAGGTCATGTGAGGGCACCCACGGAAATTCTTTCAGGAGGGTAGGGTTGGGTCGGGTCGAGTCGTTTGAGGGTGATCATATCAAAAATGGTAAGTTGTGACCGCCCATGTGCCTTGTGCACATTTTTGTGACCTGTTTTGTTGTTTTCTCCCTTGTGCCTTTTTTTGGGTGGGTAGGGTCATGCCATGTGAGGGCACCCAGGGAAACACATTCAGATTGGTTCTGGTAGCGTCGGTTCATGTGAGGGAGGTCATATATAAAATTCTAAGTTGTGATCACTTGTGTGCCTTGTGCACATTTGTGTGACCCGTTTGTCATTTTCTCCACTGTTCCTTCGTTTAGGTGGGTCAGGTACGGTCGGGTCGTGTAGGGGCGCCCAAGGAAACATGTTCAGGTCGGGTCAGGTCGATTCGGGTCGTGTCATGTGAGGGCGCCCAAGGAAACATGTTCAAGCGGGTTGGGTCAGGTTGGGTTGTGTCAGGGCACCCAAGGAAACGCATTTGGGTCGGGTCGGGTCGTGCCATGTGATGGCACCCAATGAAACACGTTCGGGCGGGTCAAGCTAGGATGGTTCATGTGAGGGTTCCCAAGGAAATGCATTCGAGTGGTTTGGGTCGAGTCAGGTTGAGTCATGTGAGGGAACCCAAGGAAACACGTTTGGGCAGTTCTGATCGAGTCGTGTGAGGGAGACTAAGGAAACATGTTCAGGCAGTTCGGATTGGGTTGGGTCGTGTCATGTGAGGGTGCCCAAGGAAATGCGTTCGGGTAGGTCGGGTTGGGTCAAGTTGTGTGAGGGAGCCAAAGGAAACATGTTCAAGTCAGTCAGGTCGTGTCATGTGAGGGTGCCAAAGGAAACAAATTTACGTGGGTTAGGTTGGGTCATGTGAGGATGGCCGTATCAAAAATGCTAGTTTAAGAATAGTCGTGTGCCTTGTGCATGTCTGTGTGGCTCATTTTTCATTTGCTCCCTTGGGAATTTGTTCGGGCAGGTCGAGTCGTGCCATGTGAGGATGCCCAAGGAAACACATTCAGGTCAGGTTGTGTGAGGGAAGCCATATAAAAAATGATAAGTTGCTACCGCCCATGTATCTTGTACACATTCGTGCGACCCATTTCCTATTTTCTCTCTTGTGTTATTGTTCAGGCGTGTTGGGTTGGGTCAGGTCAGGTTGTGTGAGGGCACCCAAGGAAACATGTTCAGGTTGGGTCATGCCATGTGAGGGCACCCAAGGAAACACGTTTAGGCGGGTTGGGTCAGATCGGGTCGAGTGAGGATGCCCAAAGAAATGCGTTCAAGTCGGGTCAGGTCGGTTCATCTGAGGGTGCCCAAGAAAACGTGTTCAGGAGGGTTGGGTTGTGATGGGTCGGGTCGTGTCGTGTTAGGGCACCAAAGCAAACACATTCGAGTGGGTCATGTCAGTACATGTCATGTGAGGGTGCCCAAGGGAACACGTTTGGGTGGGTCAAGTCGACTCAAATTGGGTCATGTGAGGGCATCGAGGGAAACATGTTTGGGTGGGCCGGGTCGTGCCGCGTGAGGGCACCTAAGGAAACACATTCAAGTCGAGTCAGGTCATGTGAGGGAGGCCATATCAAAAATTTTAAGTTGTGACCACCTGTGTGCCTTGTGCACATTCATGTGACTTCTTCTTCATTTTCTCCCTTGTGCCTTCATTCGGGATGGTCGAGTGGGGTAAGGTAATCTAAGGTTGCCCAAGGAAATTCATTTTGGTTGGGTCGGGTTGGGTCATGCCATGTGAGGGAACCGAAGGAAACGTGTTCGGGTGGATCGGATCATGTGAGGGTGCCCAGGGAAACACCTTTTTTCCAGGTTGTGTCTTGTGTGGGTGCAAGAGGAAACACATTCGGGTGGGTTGGGTTAGGTTGGGTCGTGTGAGGGCACCCAAAGAAACACATTCGGGTCAGGTAGGGATGGGTTTTTTGAGGGCGCCCAACGAAAGGATTTTTGGCGAGTCAGGTCAGGTCATGTTGTTTTGTGTGAGAGCTCCCAAGGAAACGCATTTGGGCCAATCAATTCGATTCGGGTCATGTCGTGTGAGGACATGCAAGGAAATTCTTTCGGGTAGGACGGGTTGGGTCGGGTAGTGTGAGGGCACAGAGGGAAACAAGTTTCGCATGTGCGGTTGGGTTGGGTAGTCTAAGGGAGCCCAATGAAATGCATTCAGGTGGCTCAAGTCAGGTCGTGTCATGTGAGGGCAGCCATATCAGAAATGCTAAGTTTTGACCGCTCGTGTGCCTTTTGCACATTCGTCCAAACCATTAGCCGTTTTCTGCCTTGTGGTTTCATTCAGGTGAGTCAGGTCATGTCGTGTGAGGGTGCCCAAGGAAACAATTTTGGCTCGAGTTGTGTTAGGGTGGCCATATCAAAAATCCTAAGTTATGACCATCTATTTTCCTTGTCCATGTTCATGCAACCCGTTTTTCATTTGCTCGTGTAATATCCCAAAATAGAGAATGCAGTAATACTTAAACACAATATAAGAACTGCAGCAAGGTAAAAAATAAATCTTAAGACAACATTAGAATTAATAAAGAAGCTGAGCCATTTTATTATATGGAGATGATTCAGTTATGCAATGTATAAGAATATGAGTAGATCTAGCCAAGAAGATGGTCTAGAATCACCCAAAAAACATGCTACAATAGGTACAACGTAACTGGAGAGGCACTGAAGAAAATATTGTGCTGTCCCTTTAGAAAAATATAAACATATAACTAAAAGCTAAAAATGAAAATGCAGATCTACTCAAATCTAGAGCTCAGATGATGCCAAGATTCAAGATTTGGCCAATGTGATGGATTCCCAAGATAATCCAGAAAGGATTTTCCAGATGTAAAACTTCCGAAAATCACCTCCCTAGGATTTGATCCTTGATCTGCTGGGAAATACAGATCTAAAGCTAGATCTGTCAAATATATGGCTAAAATATGTTTCAATATAAGATATAAGCTTGAAGTGTTTATCCCTTCTTCAGATCTACATGCTAGAAGCTCTAGATCTAGCTTCTCAATCCTCCAATAATGGTTGCAGTTGTTCCAACACAATTTCCAATGGAAACTGCACTGTGAGGGAAAGAGAGGCCTTCTTCCTGCTGAAAAATGCTCCAATAAACTCTACGATGATGGTAAGACTGATGGCAATGTGATGGGATGATCCCTCACATGATTACTAGCTGAAATTCTAGTAACTTCCTTCCTCCTTTTTGATCTGTAATTTAGACATCGTAATTCATGAAGGAAGAACTGCTGCTAGGAGGTCAATAAATTTTGGCATGATGCCAGATATGAAATGAAGCTCTGGGAAGCTTATCTATAAGCCCAAGGTGATAGGAATAAAGCCTCACCAGTTCTCCAGTAGAAGTACTGAGGACAACATCCTCCTTCCAAACTGCTCTTCAGAAATATACAATTTCAAAATATGGATGTTCTACAGAAAGTAGGAAAAGGGATGTGGCACTAATACCTGATGTAGAATTAACTAAAATACTCTTTCTAGAGCTGCTCTAAAAAAGAGAAGGGATTCCTGACCAGGAACACCCTATGCTAAACATCACTTGAAATCTCTGCTAAACAGCCCAAGAAAGTAATGGAATGTCACATGACAATTCCAGATTTGAAAATATCTTTACATTAAGAATAATCAACATGCCCTCATTCTTGCCTTCATTTTCTTTATATAATATTTGAGCCTTCCCAAGCCTTTTCCCTCATCTAGACTATGGTTTCACATGTGTACAAGATCCTCCAAGTTGGACTACGTTGTTTGACCAAATCAACCATCATGTCTAGGTGCAATGTACACCTTCCATGAAGTGTGCCTTGTTTGCAAAACGTCCTTCATCACTTTATCATGAATGTCACATGATCTTTGACATATTCAAGGTCTTAGTTGACTGTGTCAACCTCCATGATCTATCTTATTAATGAGACATGTTCTCCCATTTCCATTCACATTAGTAATTTCTCAACTACCTTATTATGTAGATCTAGGCTTAATTAATCCACATTCACACACACAAAAGTGGATATTTATGTAGATTGAGGATTGTGGGTTCCCCTGCCCTTTTATTTACTTAATTCATTAAGAAAATCAAGGACTCTAATATTCCAAATATGATGTGAAAAATTGGGAATATTACAGTCCACCCTGGAAAAATGTTGCTTGTCCTCAAGCAACTCCGAAAGTAGATGCAAAGCCATCTATTCCCCTCCAAATGGCATCCACATAAGGAAGTCTTCCTCCATTTGCTGCAATGGGTTATACATGTTTGGTTCCAAAGTTGTATTTTAGAAACATAAAGAATGACCTCTAACTATATGGTTAAATGTCCTCCTTCCATCATGAAGTACCCTGTTCCAACCATATTATGTCCAACATCATCATCAATATCTAAGGTGCATAAAATAAGGTGGTTCTCTTCTCAAAGGAAAAGCTCCATCACACAATACATCCCTCCATCCCATGTTTTATGAATTTGATTGAGCATTGATATGCTTTCATACTTAGCCCTGTTGTCCTTGTTGGATCCAAGCATCATTCCAATGTTATGCAAAAGAAGAAGGAAAGGATCAATATGGGTAGACAAAGATGTCAAACCATATTCTCCTAATAGTAACCACTGGAGTAAGGCCCTTTACTGCCATCCTCGATCTCCTCCATGTAATATGGACAAGCCAAACTCCCCCAAAAGCAACCAAAGAAACAAGAGATCTTGCTGCTTCCTTTCCTCCTCATGTGCGTCATGAACCAAAAGCATACTAATGGACATATGGAATGTCACATCAGCCCAATATAAAGAAATATCATCAATGCACTTCATGAGAGAATCATGCCAAGATTTTCCCAATACAAAACACATAGACATAGGAGATGTCATGTGGTAGCCAAACTCTCTCAAGTGAAAGAAAATTGAGCATGCCTCCTTTTGCTGCATACTATCATTGATACACAAGGCATGAATCAGAAAACCATGAGCTATTAGGTGGTAACCATAATCACCCAAGAGCAGCCAGGACAGCGATGCCTCCTTCTTCATTTCATAAGTTTTCCTCAAGGCATGGATCAAAGAAATATGTGTCTTTGGGTGGTGACAAGTGTTGGCTCGAGGGGTCCTGACCCAATTTCAGAGGTTAAGGTTTTCCAACAAACCTCTATACTACTAGCCCTTTTGGCAGTGACCTACTTGTGCAGGTCAAAGTCTCACCTGAAGTAGAATGGGTGGGTGCTAGAACCAGGTTTCTGCACCCTGAGAAAGGATAAGTAAGGCAAGCAGAACTGCGTCCGGCTTTATATTGACCAGATCGCCTATTTTAGAGCCGGATCTATAAGTCTCTTTTGCATCTATGTGTGCAAGATCAACTATAATATGGTGCTCAAAAAATTATATACTTCTAATATAATAGCGTAGTATTTTATAAAACATAATAGACAAATCCAGATGCAGTAAAATCACTTACACAGTATTTTCACAACTTCACACAAAATACGCATAATATAGCAGTTACCACAGATTCACATAAACAGTGCACATAGATTTAGTTACTCAAACAACCTTTCTTATTCATCAATCCATCAATTCCTTATTACAATACCCAAACCCGACCTCGACACACAACCACCCGGAGTCCTTTCCCCAAAAACCCAAACAGATCTACTAAGCCACAATTCGCATCAAGAGCTCATCATCTTCTTCTTCATAAAATTCAAAATGTCCCTGTATTTATAAAAATCTAACCTAATATTTCCTATGGTCTGAAAAACGTGGTTTGTGGACTCCAGCTCTACCCTTTAACCCATTAAAATTCTTTCGGGGCTTGGTCCCACCCCAAAACCCCTGTGCTAGAGTAAATATAATAAAAAATATACAAAATCGGACCAATTTCGCAGCTTGTAGGGGACCCTGTTCCAACATTCCCCCAACAAAATCTTCTGACTCATCCCAAGTCACAATGGCCATGGGTCTGCCAATTGTCCCTGGTGATGCATGCTTATCTCTTTCATGGCTCAATGCCCCCCCCTGGTGGGTTGAGTCTGCCTGGGACAATTATTTCGGCCATATAGTTATCCTGTATGGCTTGAGCTGACTACCATTGACGTAGCCTAGTAACACGTCATAGCGCAGGATAGCTAACCAGACTGCTCCACCATCCATGATTTCCTTAATGGTGTAGGGACCAAGCTAGTGTTGTCATAATTTCCCTGGTGTTTCGCAAACTGGCTATCGTATAAGAGGACTAGGTCACCTTCTACAAATTTCTTTTGGTGAATATGTCGATCATGCCAAGCTTTATCGTGAGCCTTATGAACCTACTCATGAAAGTTAGCAATGAACCAATATTCTTCCAACATCAAAAGCTGCGCAAGGAATTATTCCATTATGTCAGGCTCTTCCATATTTGTAAATGCTGCGATACATAGACTAGGAACAATGTATTATCTTGGCATAATGGCCTCCTTGCCATAGACCATCCGAAAGGGGTTCTTTCCTGTTAGCTTCTTGCAGGTCATCCAGTAGGCCCACAGAATAGAGGGGATGCGTACATCCCAATCACTATGATTGGCATTGCAGACCTTGGTCAATGCCTGCTCTAAGATTTTGTTCAAAGCCTCGACCATCCCTTTTTCTTGTGGATGATACGGTGTAATTTTTGCATGATGGATCCAGAATTCCTCATTCAGGTCTTGTATCATTTCATTAATGAAGTGAGTGCCTCTGTCGCTCATCAGGATCTTTGGGCATCCAAATCTGGTCAGGATTTGGTCAAAGATGAAGTGCGTAGCAGTATCTGCAGTACAATCCTTCACCACTTGTGCTTCAACCCATCGAGTGACATAGTTAGTGGCAGTAATAATGTAGCACACACCTGTCTCCTTTCCTGGGGAATTGATTGGTCCTACAAAATCAACGGCCCATTTGTGAAAGGAATACAAAGCTATTTTAGGTTGCAATGGCATTTCATCTCTTCATGAGGGTCGTCCTGTCCACTGGCATGTATTGCACGATTTACAATAGTCGTGAGAATCATGGTGTAGGGTAGGCCACCATCAACTAGCTCTCAAGATCTTTTGTGTCATTTCCTTTCCTGCATAGTGGCCTCCTGCGATGCCTTCATGCGCCTCTACCAAGATGGCATGTCATTCATGCTCCAGGATGTATCTACGTAGTACTTCATCAGCGCCTAATTTTTATAATTGGCTGGCTATGATAGTAAAGTCCACCACCCGAGTAAACAACTCCTTCTTCTGCTGAACCAAATAGTCTACAGGGGCTACTCCTATAGTCAAGAACTGAATGATATTAGCGAAGTGTGCATCCATGACCTTAATGGTGAACAACTGCGCATCTGGTAATCCTTCCTCCAAGCTAGTAGGTTCTTCGCCCATCTCAATGCAGGACAGATGATCTAGACTCGCATTCAGCCTTCCTAGCTTGACGATAATTTCAAAATCATACTCCTGAAATAGCAACAGCCATTGGAAAATCTTCCCGCCCAACACAGGCGTGTTCACAAGGTATTTTAAAGCCGAATGATCAGTAAACATCTTAAAGTGTCCTCCCAATATATAGTGTCGATATTTCTGTAATGCGTATACCATATCTAGTCCTTCTCGTTTGATGGTGGAGCAATTTCGTTCTACGCCAGAGAGATTTCAACTAGCTAAGGAAACCGGGTGATCAATATCTCCCTCCCCAAGCTAAGTGTTAGCCACCTATAAAATTTTTCATATCAAATGGTGGCTAAATCATTCTTTAAGCCTTCAAGAAACATTTTTATTGCCAAATTGTTAGTTCTTAAAGTCTTATGAAGATAACATATCCTTGAATTAATCTTCACTACTGTTTCCCTCATAAACTTGAAAAATCTGCTATTTTCCTGAAGAAAATACTGCTAAAAACCCATTTTCCCCTTCATTTCAACCCTCCTTTCACTCATAATTGACCTCCATTTTTCATCCTCTTTTCCTCATAAAAATCCTCCATTTTCCTCATTTTTACCTTCAAAATATCTTCAAACACCCTTTTAAAAACCCTTTGGTCTCCTACCATTTGGTTTAAAAGGTCTTCATTCCCCTATCAGAACCCTCCAATTGGCTTAAAAACCCTATTTTTAGCCTAAAAACACTTATATTTCATTTCATAGAATTTTTAGCCCCCGAGGGCTTAACTTCTATTGTCCTGCCTCTCATGGAACCACAAGCCCCGCAACCGGGCACTAAAAGTCTTTTAACTCCTATCCAAAACCTTTTCCTCCTTTGTATTTTATGAAAAATATGACTTTCCACTATGTTTTAATCAATCCGATAGTTTGAAGTTTCGATGAAAATTGATTGTTGATCTGAAATGATCAACGATTGTCGGCTAATCGCATCGCACATAAACAAAAAAATACTTTCCTTGGTTTCTTCCTTTTTTTTTCCGATTGCAATTGGCCCTTTCCTTTTAAAACTCCCAATCCCTTCATCTTTCCCGCAAAAAACCTAGAAGCTGCAACCAGTGCTAAGGCTCAATCACAATCGCAAATCGGAGTATCTATTTTAACGTTTTCCCTTTGTTATTTTAAAAATCCCCGATGTGATGGGTTTTTTCCTCTCAACCCTAGATCCAATCTCCACCGTTGGTTTTTATAAATCCAACAGTTAGCGCGTAATCACATCGCATCATTTCTTCATTGCGTTCCCCTTCCCCTCCTCTGATTGAGATCTTGCAATCCAATATGGACCATCAAAATCCACAAGAATCGACAGCCCAAATTAATCGTAACTCCGCCCATTTTTCTCCGCGTTTATCCCTCAGATTAAATCTCAATCATCGATCTAACTCCTAGATCTAACGGTCAATATGTAATCGCATCACAAATTTTCTTATGTGCCTTCCTCTCTCCCCCGCCGATTGGCGATCCCGCGATTAGATCTGGGCCATCCATTTCATATATCCGATGGTCCAGATTATAACCTGAATTCCTATATTATTTCATAAAACCCCGCAGTGTAAATCGTTCGGTGAATACCCACTGTTGATCTTTGTAGATCAACGGTCCACAATCACCCAATCTCCACCCAACCCCTGCCTCATATTTCCTTTCATTTACCCTAAGAATAAATATGGGCCATTAATTTTTAACATCTAACGGTCCATATTAAACTCGGTAGGCCCAAATCCTTTGGGACCTACCTCCCCATCAATAAATCTTGATCATCCATTCCTTGATCCGACGGCCTAGATCAAAACTACCTTTGCTCGGCCCAACATTTTTCGCCTGTGCATCTTACCTCCATTGCGCTCTCCTCACAAATGTCCAATCTAACGCCCCAGATCTGACAGCCAGTGCACAGTTTCACGTGATTTCACGTCCGAAGGTTAATTTTTCAAAGTTATGCGATATGGGTGGTTTTAAAAAGCCACGTGTAAGCTAGAGACGCATATTGCGTTCAAAAATGCAATACCAAATTTCACCTACCTCCCCATCAATAAATCTTGACCATCCATTCCGTGATCCGACGGCCTAGATCAAAACTACCTTTGCTCGGCCCAACATTTTCCGCCCGTGCATCTTACCTCCATCGCGCTCTCCTCACAAATGTCCAATTTAATGCCCCAGATCTGATAGCCAGTGCGCTGTTTCACGTGATTTCACATCCGGAGGTTAATTTTTCGAAGTTATGCGATATGGGTGGTTTTAAAAAGCCACGTGTCAGCCAGAGACGCATATTGCGTTCAAAATTGCAATACCAAATTTCCCTCTTTTCTCCGCGCAACACCAGTGATTTTTATGGTCGAAACCACCTTTTTCATTTCCATTACATTTTATTATAATAAACCTCTACCGTTGATCTATGTGATCTAACGATCCCAGTTTAATCTCACCGTTAGTTCATCGCCCTCCACCCATCCTCCAAAGGACTTCATCAATGTATCTCCGTCGTTGATCTCTATTGGCTGATCTAATCCGACGGCCTAGAACCTTTCCGAAACCCCGAATTTCATTCAAACCCATTTCTCCTCCGCCAAAGGTTTTTTTCCCCATTTCATTACATTTTCCTCCATTTCATTACAATATTACTCCTTTGCATTTTATAAATCCAAATTGATCTCGACCGTTGATCAATCTGATCTAATGGCCTGGACTTAATCCAACCACCATCTATCCAAACTCCTCCCCATCAAACCATCGTGAAATCTTTATCGTTGATTATTCCGGATCGATGGCCACGATTTAATGAAACCTCCAAAGTAGTCTCAACCCATTCCTTCACGGATTTTCTTAATTTTTCTATGTTTTGTGGAGGTTTTCAAGGTTTCTCCATAAGTTTTAAAGGAAATGAAAGGTCGGGGATGAATATCCCCCAGGCCACTATCAAATGAATAACATGAATATACAGGGTTCGAACATCCATTTTTACCGTGTCTCATGAACATTGGTAATAGTATAAGATCCCTTCACCCACCTGCAACACAGCAAAAAAACACAGTCAGAGACCATTTATTGAATAAAATCACCATTGAAGATAGAAGATTAAAGAGTATCAGGGTTTAAAGTTCAAATTAGAGTTTTTAAGAGGATTAAGGCATAAATTCAACCATCAAAGCCCTAATCCACACAGTTAAAAACAGTATAAATACCAGAAGACAGAGATTAAGCCAAATTCGGCCTAAAACACAGATCTAAAGTAAATTAAAGGTGTTTTAGGGAAAAAAAAGAAATATATCAGTCCGAGAAGCCTCCACTGCAACATCAGGGGCTAATTGAATCCCCCAGCTACCAAAAGAGCCACCTGTAGCCTCAAAGAAATCAAAGAAGGCCTACTTATTTCCGAAACAAAAGATATTTGCATAAAGACACCTGAAAAGTTATTACCAAAGAAAGAACAAATTCTGAAATTGTCAGTGAAGTTATTTTAAAGGATAAGTAAGTCTCGAAGTCAATATTTTAGCCCATTAAGCCGAAAAATAGAAGAAACAGAGTACATAGAACACAATCATAATTCAGTGCTCTCCTGCCCTAGGCCTTACATGGTTTTCAAAGCTAGGAAGTTGCATTTAGTGTAGAATTTATTTCATTTTCAATCCTAAACTCTTCCACCTCCTCATTTCTTCTATAAATACTTCTGAAGAAGATGAGAATTTTTTGGTTGATTTTTCACTAGTTGTAATACTAAAACTCTCTGAAATAATACATAGTCTGTTTGAAGTTGAGGAAGAAATTGAAGTCTTGGAAGCCTGATGATGTTGTTGCATGCTTGTTCTTGAGAAGGCTCTATCATTGGATCCATGATCTTGGCTGTTGGTGAAGTATTCTGAACTGTTTAATGTTTTCTCTTGTTTTCATTTTGTTCCACAAATGCTTACTACAGTAGGATGAAAGTTTTAGGCTAAGAAATGACTCCTGGAAGCACCTTAGACCTGTTCATCCTTCACTGTTTTATGTTTTCCTCTGCTGAGGTATCTTAGAGTATTTAATCTCTCTCTTTAGTCCTCATTCTTGTTTATTTCTCTAATAGTTCAAATAGTTGGTTTTAGCATGATTTATGGTTCTCCCTGCTTATCTTCTGCCACTTAAAATTTGTTATTGAAGTCTCCCTTTGAAGTACCATTGTTTAAGTTAGCCAAGGAGGTTTGTTTTGATCATGCCCTTTGTCCTTGCTTGAACAATTGTTTCAAAGGTCTTTCTAGTTGTGATCATAGATGTTTTTAGGTGTTCCCTCTTCTACGACTGCAATTATCAGTGAATATTTTATATTTTATAAGTCATTTTAAATAAAAATTTTGAGGAAATAGGATGTGCTCCCAAATCTTATATTTCATTTTAAAATTTGTTTTGAAGTCATTATTTGCTTAAAGTGCAGTTTGTAGAATTCATGGTTAGCCCTGTCTATCAAATACCTCTTTATTGTTCAAGTTATGTTTTCAAATTCCCCTTGTTGAGAGTTCAAACTCTTTCCAAATCATTGATGTCCATCTCATTTACAAAACCAAAGGATCTTGTGGCCAAGTTAGATTTTCCCTTTGATATCCCATATCCATTAATTAGTTTTTCATGACCTCTTCTTGACTCCATTGCCCAATGAATCAGACATTTCCCTTTTCTATCTATCTTTCCTATACTTTTCATGTTCTATTATGTCCTTCAGCCAATCAAACAAACAAACACTTGCACTTAATAACTAGTCTAAAACCGATACCCAAAACAAACAAGATAAACCTTTGCAAAAATAGTAAATTTGAGAGAGCCCTCTCTGAGAACAGGAGGACTAGATCTTGGAACTCTAAATATTGGTTTGATGTTGCCTTGTATTTTGATTTTCCAATCTATCAAAACATAGGACCCCAAAACTAAGTTAGGACAGCTCCCAAGGCGATTCCTGATGCATCCACGTGTATGTGAAATTCCTTCGACCAATCAAGAAATATTAGTATGGGTGCAGATACCATCTTCTCTTTGAGTAGCTCAAAACTCTTCTAACATTCATCATTCCAAAAAAATGAAAAATCCTTTTTAAGCATTTTTTCCATGGGCACTATGATAAATGCGTATCCCTAAATGAATTTTCTGTAATAGCCTGTGTGTCCGAGAATTGAACGTATTTGTTTCTCTATTTTTGGGACTGCGAGGTTTATAATTACTACCACATTCGTCGGATCAACCATCAGCCCTTGTCAGCATACTATGTGTCCAAGAAAAATTCCAAAAGGCACACAGAAAATAAAATTCTTGATATTCAAGGAAATATAGTGCTTTCGACAAGCATCCAACATCGTGCGCAGGTTGGAGACATGCTCCTTTACCAAGCTGAATACTGTCCAATCGTCAAAATAAAATTCTAGAAACTTATGGATGAACCCCTTGAATATGGCAACTACTACTCTCGTGAAGATAGCAGGTGCATTCTTGAGACCAAAGGGCATGAATATGTCCTGAAAGGATCCCCATTCTATTACAAACGTAGTCTTACTACGATCTTCAAGTGCGATTTGGATCTGGTGGTATCCTGAGAACCCATCGGTGAAGGAATATGCTTCCTGTCCTCCCACGCTATCAAGGATTTCGTCTAAGAAAGGCGTAGGGAAGGGGTCATGTACACAGGCATCGTTTAACTTGCATAGGTCTATGTAGATTTGTATCTCCCCCTTTATTTTCTTCTCTTGGACAACCATCGGACTTACCCAATCTGACTATTCAACTGGTTCAATGATACCTACAACAAGCATTTTGTCCAGTTATTCTCTGACCTTTTGCTTATATTTAGGGTTCATCCATTAAGGTCGCTACTTTATGGGGTGTGCCCCTGGTTTCAGAGTGATGTGCATAATGCCTAGGTCCCCCCTAATTCCTTTGAGCTCGTAAAAATTTGTTGGGAATAAGTCCTAATATTTCGTAAGTAGCTCTGTAATTTTTCATAGGTTCCTTCGTCCCAATAGTCCCCAATTTTGGCCAACTTAGGGAATTCTTTCATCCCAATATTAATTTTGCGTAGCTTGAGAGGCTGGGTAACATCAACATTCTACAGCAGGGTCCTAGTAACTATACGTTCCCCCTCAGATTCTAGGACATATATGTTCTGAGGATTATCTTCCTCTTCGTCTATCTCCAAGCTCCAGCAGTCGACTATGTCTTGCATTTGCGCTTCCCATGTCAGGACTTCTAGTGCAGCATGATGGATTGAGTCATTAAATACAAAATCATTGATTTCCTGTAGAGATTTTTCGAGTGCCTTCTTTCCCCCAATTATCCCGAACGTTCCTATAAAGTCATCTTTTAGTGTCTTCCAGTGGCGGGTGCGCTGATGGAGCTCCATATATAAATATCATGCGATGGGGATAGGTACCAAGGCATGAATAAATAGATGAAACCACTCTTCCATAGTTCGGTCGGACCATTTTTCCATCCAGGTGAGCAGATGCTCACAAGGATCTCCTGGTCTGAGGAACGTCTTGGTGCGTATGTAAGCCGGGGGTGCAAACCGCAGGATCATCATATCTAGACATTCCTCCCAATCCTGGAATGCTTCCTTATGGGTGTCCCACCATCATGCAGGTGTTCCTTGCATAGCTTGATTAAGGGCCCATATTCTGCGTTCTCTTAGAACCGTAACTTCCAGTGTCCTCAGGAACTCTGTGAGGCTACCAGACTCATAAAAATGGGGTAGATCTCTTACCTCCAAGGAAACGCAGTAGAAGCCCCTTATGCTTCGAAGACATCATAGCACTGAGACATAGTGCAACCAATTTTTCCAATTTTCCATTTCCTCGTTATATTTAGAGAAACATTCATTGTCTTCCTCCCAACAGAGTACCCCGTCTGCCATGGGATTGATCTAATCTTCTTCCCTCGCAGTCAATTTGTAAATGTGATCCACCTCTTCTCCACCGCGTACTGGTTCTGTGTAGCGCTCACCTTCTGTAGGGTCCAATGGTACTACTACCCTTGTTCTGTTACTTTCAAACACCATGCTTCTCTTTTTTAGTTTGACGATACCAACCATATCTATGGCTGTTACAAGAAAGACAAATACCATGACAAGTATCCTACCTTAAATCCCACGCTACTGCTGTCAATGAAGAAGCAGCGTTCCTCATCCCTTGCTTGACAGATCACGATCCTTCCGTTCGCCACGTCCAGACACCTATACACATGTAGAGAAATGACGACATACAACATAATACTTAAATCATGTAACTATATATCAGTCAGAGAAGATATAATTCATTGCATCACATGAAAGGGTAAACACAAGAATGGAACCAAAATCAGAGTCGCTTATATTATAAATGAAAAAAGGGAGATTACAACCAAATTATCTGACGCTATGATCTTCCTTCGGCGGGGCTTGCAGCGGAGCATGTCTCAACAAAGCCTGTCGAGAATCTAGACAAATCTCTCTCTCTTCCGGGGTTCTCTTCGGCTCTCCTCTCAATAGTTGCCCGACTGTAGTTTCCTTCCTAGCAGTTCAGCTAGCTAGAAAATAGAGAGGGAAATATTTTATAGATGGAGGAAGGGAAGTTTGTATCCCTATAATCATGGGATAGGTCCTATCTCTTAGGAAGGTTCCATGAGAGGTGGAAAACCTCTTCCTATATATGGAGATCTGGAGCCAAACCACTCAACTTCTTTTGATGATTCATTCTGGAGTTTGTTAGAATCAAAATTCCTCCATTTGTTTTTAAAAAACATCCCTTAATAAGCTTAGCAGGAGTAAAACATAGGGACAGAGCGCCAGTCGGCATGCCCTCTAGTGTGGATTTCTCCCATTGGCATGAGGGATGAACTTGCTAGTCACGGCAAGGCTAAAAAATCTGTTTTTAGGGTTTTTCAAAGGAAATGTTCTTCAGGACAATTTTTTTCCTTATGAAGGAGGATGCCATGAAGGTGTTTTTATGACATTTTACTGTTCACAGGTCATGGGAATAGTCCTCCAATGTACAGGACAAGGGATAGCATGTACGGTGAAAAATTGCTGTGTAACAGATGCCCCCTAAAGCGTGAGGTCCGAGAGAGAGGGAGGGGTGAAATTATTTATGAGAATGCGCCCAACTGAAAAAACTGTCGTCGGAAGACCTGCAAATACAAATAAAACTGATATCTCTGATACATCATATGTGGTATGGATGCAGCCATCCATAATAGAGTGTATAATAACTAGGATCCAAGGTATGGATGCAGCCATCCAGCAGAGAAGGATCAACAAGTAGACTCAGGTATGGTCGCAACCATCCTATCAAATGAGTCATGTAATCCATCATGATAAGCCACAAATAATATGCAGCCTATATTTTATCAGACAATATCCAGGGTCTTGTGCTCCATCTCAACCCGAACAACGTACAAGTTCAAGCATGCGAATAAGTGAGCTAAATTCGAACATGCAAGAACATCGTATGATTACCAGCCGATAATGAAAGCTATTAATAGATGCGAGAGGAACCACCAATAATGATGATGGCTCTTAAGGTAAAAAAGGTACAATCCACAGAATGTGAATAGTGGGATGGCATCGAACACCCACAAAATCATTTGATCGAAGGCCAATAATGAAAAAATTGCATCTAAATGGGAAAAACTTGCCATTGAGGCATGCAGGCTCTAAGGTACCTGAAGGGCGTCTCTAGATCAGCTTCCTGGATAATGATTTGAAGTCGACAGGAAGTGACCTTGATCAAAGGTGGGCCATAATTTTTCCCACATCATTGACACGAGATAGAGGAACATGATGTTTGTGAATCAAGATCAATAGAGAATCAGAGGGAGGTTGAAAACTGCATAGGCCAAATTCTCTTGAACATATCGGCGGCACAACACTCGATTTGGCAGTATTTGACATCAAAGGATCTTAGGTCATGATGACATGACAAAGAGAAGATGAGCGGTCAAAAGAGATTACCCAAACCCACGGAGGCAAGCAGATAATGAGATGAGATGTCCCCAACCCAACACAAATGCAAACAAGTGCCATGTTCAGGAGAGACATACTGTCAATACGATGATGATACGGGTTCCATTTTCCCCCGCCATTTCTAGCGAGTACCCCAATTATTTTTGGAAACAAGCTCGAAGGGGATAGAATATGCTTGCAATATAAGTTTTTCCTTTGGAAAAATCCAACCTAGTACATTTAACGAGCCCTAGGAAGGAGGAACTCGAGTAACTCCATTACGACGGAGTCCGATGTCATCAGTTTTTAATGAGTCTAAAAAAGGAAGAACTTGGCATCTTTTCATGTTTAGAGAGTTTGAAAAGACAACAGAAAAGGAAACTCTAAGGGTCCCTTTTCGTAAATAGTCCCTCAGATCTGAAAAGGTAGAAAAATATGTCTGAGAGAACCTCCTAGTCATGATAGGCTAGGGTATTCCTTTTTCGTAAATAGTCTGTCCCAGCTTGAAAAAGGGGTAAATGTATACTGGGTAGATGTCGTTTCGCAGCCAATTTAATGAGCTCAAAATGGCAAGCAACTCGACAATATTTTTAGTTTTAGTGAGTCATAAAAGAGTTGAAATATGACTCCAGTAGTGAATTTTTTATGTTTTTACAAAGTTCGAAAAAGTATAAAATACAACTCGTGTCATTTCCCTGGTCGCTTGAAAACTTGTCGTTGCACAAAAAGAAAGTGTAAGACCCATTTTTCGACAAAACATAGTGAAATATTGGAAAAAAAAGTCTCAAAACCTAAACTTGATTTCGAAAAGTTATAAATATGACCAATAGAAAAAACATATTTACTTTTTACCTTTTTACCTCTTGTGAAGAGCGATAGTGAGTTATTTCCCTACGATCTTGCGGTGACGATTGTGGAAGATCCAGTGGAATATTCCAGATTCCGTCTTTTCGAGGTAAGAGCCACTTCCATTAGCCATTTTTTAAGCCATATTTCATAGCTTTCAATTTTCATTTGGCATCCCTGAGGGGAGGATTTGCAAAACTAGGGCTTATGTGGTTGGTGTGGGTATCAGGCACGGACCCGCGCCAATCAACCTCTTTTTTCAAAGGGGCCGCGCCAGGTGGTGCGAATATCATCAAAACAGCTGCGCCAACTGCGCAACCTAATATTCCACTCAAATTTAACAAAAAATGAGCCAATCAATTGATTTTTAAAATGCCCAAGGGATCTTACAATGTGTTTATGACCAATTTGATGCAGGTATAAAGCAAAATGGTGATCCAATGGAAGGAAAGATAGCATAGTGAGGAAGATGAAATGGAAATGGGGAATGAGCTGTGTATGAATGCTCTCTGTAACTGTGGTTTCAAAAAATTCTTCTTAATGCCATGTCTCCGGGCTCAGCCCGAACTATTGCAATACTTGATTAGTATCTGGGATGAGGACGAGGAGAATTTTAGACTCCGAGATCAAGTACTTGAGCTTGAAGTATTGGATGTGTACTTTATCACCGGATTTTCTCGGAGAGGTCTAGTTGATATTATGACAGGTACCAGGCCTTCTGGTGAAAAATTTTCAATGGTAATGGAGAGGGTGTGCCCGGGGGCAAAATGGGATCAGGTAGTGGCAAAGTTGACATTCATACTATTCCCAATCTAGCACTCAGAGTGGTGCTACATACCATTATGTAGGCTTCGGTGTCACAGGCACCGTACGAGGCTATCAAAACACAGCTCCTCCTGGCATCAGAGTGCATGAACCCAACAATATTTGATTGGGCCACAGCCATAACTATGAATATCAAATGGAAATTGACAAAATGAAAAAAGGCCAAACTGAAGCAGTTTGGTTACGGTTCAATCTTGGTCTTGTTCTTCCTAAAATGAATGTCTATCTTCCAGGGCCAGGGGGTGATAGTCACAGATCCACCATTGAGAAATCCATGGATGGCTCGATGGGCAGCATTAATGCCCAGGGTAGGGGGCGGCCAACAGATGTCATGGCGGCCCAAGTTCTTCAGATGGCTCCGACGATAGTTGATCATCATAGAGGACTGGCCCTATGCAAGCATTGATTTCATAGGAGACCTAGACCTTCTGCTCCTAGAAGGAGAGGACTGGGATGAGGAGCTGGGTAAGACTCTTTTTCATTTTATGAGTTTTATGATTTTTTCGTATACATGCATGTTCTAACAAATGATCCTATATGTATGCATATTTTCACCCAGAGAGGCCTACTGGGATGTCACTGATAGGGAGGAGGACTTCGCTTACTTATGACCCTCAAGGTGAGGGGGGAGAGGGGGACGCACTAGTACAAAACCTCGAGGGGATTGCTCATGGGGTTTCGGACTATGCTTTCCTAGATGGTGTCCCTATGGCTTACCAGAGGCACACCGTAGGGGTGTCGAGTTGCCTCCATCGCATACTGAGGCGGTTGGTGTGGGCAGTGATGTACCACAATGAGGAACATGCTAATTAGTTGCCTAGGTTTTTATTTGCACATTTTTGAGAGACATGTCATCTCCGAATGTAGTTAAAAAAAACAAGTATATTTTTTTTATTTTATATGATGTACATGTTGCAAACGTCCGAAATATGTATATACATCTATTTCTACATGGATCTTGCTTACATATGATGATGTTTTTTTTTATAAATTGTGTAAATGTCTATCTAATACCATGTTGGCTACTGCATCTGTTAGTGTATTCATTTGTCTCGGTATATGCTAATATGTGATGTAATCAAAATTTCTTTCCAGTAAATGAATACGTAGATACAGTCTTAAAATGCATGGGTTTCTAACTAAATAATGACCATCGAGCTGTAAAACTACAAGTTGTGAGTCCAGATATACAAGTAATGTGTGAATACCGAGGTTAACAGCCTCATTTAATAATTCCAAAATGGCACTATATTCCGCGACATTATTTGTAGCAGGCACTAGACAAACACCTTGTAAATTAACTAACTCACCAGCAAGATTCTAAATTACCCAGGCTGCCAAAGACAGGTTCCTGGTACTACGGAAGGCACCATCCACAAAACTGACATAAGGAGTAATAGACATCTGCAAAATCAGGAAGACCCAATGAGCAGAAAAATGCTTACAAAGCACAGCACACCACACATGCACAAAAATGAAAAAATCACCTATGTACATATACTATGCAAGAATGATTCAAGCATAATACTTCTTCAAGTACAACGCATTTCTGGGTTGTCCCAAAGGAAGACCTTCATAATTGATCAGCTCATAAGCCCCATTTTTTAGCACATGTTTAACGATATGGAGCCCATGCCACATAGGTTGGAATTTTCCAGCCCCAAGCTTGTCGTGAGCTTGATCATACAAGAGGATGAGGTCCCCTTCAATAAAAGAGCGCGGAGAAACCGTTTGATCGAAATGAGCTTTAACCCACTTTTTATGTGCCTCGATAACCAAAGCAGCCAAGTGGTGAGTTTCGTCTAGTCTTTCGAGATATAGGAGACGTTCTTCCTTCGGGGAAGTATCGGGTAGTAATTCCATAGCTAATTTTAATGAAGGGATCTCACATTCAACCGGAAGAGTAGCTTCTAGACCATACACCAACTGAAATGGTGTGAATCTGATCGCACTCTTTACTAACGTCCGGTAGGCCCAAAGAACTGAAAACAACTGGAGATGCCAATTTGATTTGTGCATACCAATTATTCATTGAAGCATTGTGACAAGAACTTTGTTCACGGCTTCAACGTGGCCATTTTCCTAGGGGTAATATGGCATCGAGATGTCATGACGCAAGCCCAACTTCGATGTCAGTTCTGCCATCTTGTAGTCCAGAAAATGAAATCCATGATCAGTGATGATGGCTTGAGGAACGCCGAAACGCGTAATCACATGGTTGAAAATGAACTGAGAAGCTTTCTTACCGTCTACGGCTAGTGTAGGCATTGCTGCGGCCCACTTGGTGAAGTAATCTATGGCAAAAATGATATAATCATGCCCCCCAGCCAAGTGAGGGCTACATGTCATAAAATCAATGCACCGTTTGGAAAAAGGGCCCATGGTAATGACAGGATGTAATGGAAGGGGCGGCGCACGCATCTTGCGTTGGAAGATCTGGCATGCATGACACTTCCGTACTGCAACAATAAAGTCTTTAAATATAGATGGCCATAAATAGCCCACATGAAGGATCTTCTGTACGGTAGCATAACCAGACATGTGACTACCACAGGCACCACTATGATAGTCATTCAAAACTTTCTCAGCCTCTTCTAAAGTCAAAGACCAGCGGAGTACAAAATCGACTCTGACCCAATATAAGGTATCTCCAACAATGCGATATGGTTGCGACTAGTGTCGAAAACAACGTCGAGCATCCTTCGTTAACCTGGACCGAAAGGTAGATGTCTGGAGGTACACGATGATATCACCGTACCATGGATCGAGAGTGCTGATTAGAAAGAGAGTTTCATCGGGGATATGATCCTTGAATTGAGACAGAACATAGCCGGTAGGGAGGGAGAAAATGAGATCAGCGAAAGTTAGTGACTTCTTTTATTTGGTAGTAGTGAACTCCAAATCGAAATCTTGAAGGATCACAATCCATTTTGAGTACTTGCCCCCTAGAAATTGTCGAGACAAAATGTAAGTCATGGGGTTGCAGTCGGAAATCATGGTTACCGTGCACAACAGGATGTAATGGTGAAATTGATGAATGGCCTGGACCACGACCAGTGCCAACTTCTCGACGTGGGCATAATGAGGTTCAGTTTCAAGGAGATTCCGAGACAGATAATAAACCACGTGTTTGTTATTGTCATCGTCATCCTGTACTACAACCATGGCAATTGTGCTAAATGTGGTAGCCAAATAGAGGGTAAAGTCGCAATGATAGTTGGGAGGACGTATTAATGTAGCGTTGAAGAGAAACTCTTAAGGTTATCGAAATATTGTTGAGAAATCTCATCCCAACAGAAAGGGACATCCTATTTGAGAAGACGCATAAACCCTTTGGCTACCTCTCCATATTTCGGGATAAAGTGACGTAAGAAATTCTCTTTCCCTTGAAGACTCTGAAGTTGATGCAGCGAGGATGGGGAGGGGAGATTAAAAATAGCCTCGACCTTGAGAGGGTCAAGGTGAATTTCGTCGTTAGAGACAATGAATTCTAAAAGCCGACCAGAGTCAATGCAGAAGACGCACTTGTGAGGATTAAGCCTGATGTTGTAACGTCTGCAACGAAAAAAAATCTAGCGGAGATATTCGGGATGGTCTTCGCATAGAGCTGAATGAGCTGGTAGGTCATCTAGATATGGCTGAACAACATTATGTATGTCGTGAAAGGCATAGGACATGGCACGCTGGAAGGTAGCCCCAACTTTTTTTAAGCCAAAAGGGATATTCTTGTAGGAAAATGCTCCCCACGGACAGATGAAAGCGGTCTTATGTTGATTGGATGGTAGGATATTGATTTGATTATAACTTGAAAAGTCATCCATAAGGGAAAAGATCTCACTCCCCGCAAAGTCATCAATGATTTGATCTATAAAGGGGGTGGGATAGTTTTCCTTAGGGCAAGCTCGATTGATATCTTGATAAACAACATAAACTCGAATTGTGCCTTCTTCTTATCCACAGGGGCAATATTGGAAACCCACTCTATCATAGGGATCGGATATATGAAGCCCTCTTTAAGAAGTTTCTCAACTTTAGCTTTTATAGCAGCGGATTTCCGAGGATGCATTGGGTGCAGACGCTGGCGCACAGGTTTCGCACCAGGATAGGTGGGAATTTCATGCACGACGACACTAGGATCAATCCAAGGAATCTCTTCATAAGACCATGCGAAAAAATCACATAATTCACGAAAAAGGCTAGTGTACACTTGAATCTCATCAGGAGAACAAGTGACTCCCACATGGATTTTCTCGACGACCCTCGGTTTAACAGAGATGTCGATAGGCATCGTTTGGGTAATATTACTCAGATTTCCTTCTGAAAATACTTCACGAGTCAATATTGGCATTTGGAGAGGTGGAGAGGGAACCTGAGATGCCAAACGCTTGATACAATTAGACAATGCCCCCAGGCCGAGCATGAACGAGGAATGCTGATTTCCATCACTCCATGACAGATCTTCAAGAGACATAGTCTCCATGATAGCTTCATCAGAGGAAAAAATTTCTCTCAAAGGATCAGGCAAATCTGCATCGCCGAGCCAAGGGGATTGAGAATAAACATCAATAGCCATGCTCAAAGGAGAATTATCAGTAGGAGGAGGATCGGATGCGGCAAGGATCTCACAATAATTGATTTCAACTAGGGTCAGAGGCATCGATTCTCCAAAAGAGGAAACCTGTTCAGGAGAATGGATGATCCACGGGTCATCCGACTTAGAGATAATGTTGACTTGAATGGTGTTCGATGGTGGAATGGGAAAAATACCCTTAAGAACAGGGTCCTTGAAAATACCTGGTCCTATACTGTCATAGGGATTAGGAATTTGTTCCATGTATGGCACGTTGTTCTCGGAGGATGACGTAAAGAAAGAGAACTGGTCTACAGTAACAATCTTTCCCTCATGTGGAAATTTCAAAAGCCGAAAGAGGGTGGATGGAATGCACAACATGGCGTGGGTCCAGCTGCGACTGAGTAGAATATTGTAGTTGATTTTTGCATCAAAAAATTCCACTTCGACGTTGAATGTCTTACCTTGCAATGTGATTGGTAGACTCGCAAGAACACCCAAGGGTTTTGATTCCCTTCCATCGAATGCCTTGAGGGCATTGGGAGATGACGTGACGGCTGGAGAGCCGATGACCTTTCAGCAAGCAGATGACATAACGCAAGTACATACACCTTCATCCAAAACAGATCTATGAATATTGAGGCCGTTGATAACGACTTGTATAAAAAGCATGATCTGGTGTGGAAGTCAAGAGACGAAATTCTCTAGGTTGAAGGTGAGAAGGCTACAATCGGCAGGGTCAATGCCACCGATTGCAGAGAACAAAGCTTTCCGTTGATATGGGAAAATTTGAAGCACTTCCAATGTAAACATTGTGGAAGGTGACTATGCCAAATCCTCAAAAATGTTGTAATGCTAAGCGGCACGGGCGTTTGGATTATAGGAAGACTTGCGGAGAACACCTTTGGAAGGTGGTTGTACAACGGGTTCAGCACTGGGCTTCTCAATCTCAAGAGGACCAGAGGCAGGTGGGGGATGAGGGCCATCAATGACTTCCTTCCCAGTTGCCTGGTGTGATCCAACATAATCCTTCGACTGAGTGAAAACCTGAGACCCAAACGGTGCAGATGGCGAAGGCTACCCGACCATCTGGGTTTGCTGAGATGGAAATGGTTCCTTAAGAACTGTCGTAGTTCCCTTAGAGCCCTTAAGAATTTGACTAACCTCGAATAGTCTGGGATAATCTTTGGTGTAGTGGTCTTCATCATAGATCAGGAAAGGTTACTTCTGTTTGTGTTGCCAACCATCATCAGCATGTGGTTTGGAGGATTCCGGTTTCGGGGCATCGGATTTGGTTTTTCCTTTTCCCTTCTTCTTCCCCTTGTAAGTCTTGTCCAAAGGATTGGCCTGGATGGCGTTGACCTCTGCGGTCTTACCAGAATCTGGAGTAGCGAGAGGAGAAGAGTTGTTCGAAGAATTCAATTTCTGCTTCCCATTAGAAGACTTACAAGAAGTCTGAGAGATGAAACCAATAACACCGTCAACTGAGAGGGTAGCTGGTGCTTTAGAGGTCCCTGGTCGCGGGGCATCAGTCAAGATATCTATAACGTGCCAGATTGGGAGTACACTAAATTGAGGTACTGGGCACGAGAAATGGCTTACACCTCGGTTACACATGCCCCCATAGCAATGTCCTGTGCAATCTTGTTGACAAAGGAGGTAGTGAACTAGTGAGTTAGAAGCTGATCAGGAATGTCAAACTTGATCAGGTGACGACGACGTATCCACTCATGAATATGATCTGAAATATGAGTGGATTTTTCCTACTTTAGAGATGTTAGGAGATGCCTCCCAGCCTCATAGTGAACCGGTAACTGGAAATGTGTGAGGAATGCCATAGCTAGAGTATTAAAATATTGAAAAATCCCACGAGATAGTTCTATGTACCACTTACCAGTAGCACCAATGAGAGTGCACTAGAAAATACATAGACGAATCGAATCATCTATCCAAGAGTTTGAAGAACACCACAAATGGTAAGTCATGACATGTGCTTGGGGCTCTTCTCTAGATTTCCCTTCAAATTTAGGACAATCACCAGGCACCTTCGTTGGAACCGGAGACCAATATGGATTATGAAGAATCGGATCATTGGTCAACTTGAACATGTCCGGTAATTCCAACGTGGCGAGAAAATGAAATTGAGGGTTAAAAGGCATGCTAGGTCCCTAATAAGGACCTGTACCTATACTCTAGCCTCGTTGAGCATAATTCTGCCCCCATTGGTTCTGTCCCAGAGGATTCTGACCATAGAGGGTATAAGCCGTATAATTGGGTTGATATGGTGACTGAAAACTAGGATGTGGGAGTTGATAACCAGGGTACTGGTTCTTATTATATGTGGGCCCCGTTTGAGAAGTGTATGGATTCTACTGTGGAGTGTAAGTATAGCCTAGCTGTTGAAGGTAATAACGAGAACCTTGGGGCGAGTTGTAAACCGGTCGAGACTGACTTTGAAGGTAATAGCCACCCTGGGGTCGAATGGGCTGCTAGTAAGTGGGACCCTGCTGAGTCTGATAAGTCGAGCGCATAGGTGGATTTTGCTGTGGCATGGAATAGATCGGCTGTTGAGCAGGGTTAATAGGTTGTGCAGGTTATCCTAGTTGAGCAAGTTGATCTGGCTGTGCAGGTTGCCCAAGTTGAACAGGTTGACCTGGCTAAACAGGTTGTCCTAGTTGAAAAGGTTGACCCAGTTGATGAAAGACACCAGGCTGTGCCAGCTGATCCGGTTGGCCTAATGGAGGGATAGGTCCAGGTTGTTCCTAATAACCAGGTTAACCTATGACAGGATCATAAGATGGCCCTGGCTGTGCAACATTTTGACCAATTGGAAAATGAGGTTGCTGAGGTTGCACCAATGGTTGAGAAGGATGGGTTTGCCCCCCAGGACTGTACACCAGTCTAGGTTGATACCCCAGTTGTCCTTCCGGTCTTTGAGGTTGCCCCGGTTGGACCACATGGTGAGGCTGTAGAGGTTTACCTTGAGGATTGTAAGACTGCCCTTGTGGACCGTAAAGCAATCCTTGTTGGACAGAAGGTTTTCCCTGTAAGGGTTGTCCTTGCAGGTCATACACATAACTTGGTTGGGCCAAATTTTGTCACTGGAAGGGTTGTCCTTGTGGGCCAGAAGCATATCCTTGCTGAAACAAAGGTTGTCCCTAGAGGTTTTTCTGTTGTTGATTCGAAGGTTTCCCAGGTTGGGTAGATAGAAAACCGTTAATATACTGATAAGCCTCAAGAGAAAGAAAATGGAGAGGGTTTCCTTGCTCATCATATTGATATGGAAATACATAAATCGGGGCACCATCTGCTCCATAATGGGAAAAGTAAGGACGGTTAAGATCTTGAGAGGATTAACCAACCTCAGAGATTGACGGTTGTAAAGACAGTCAATACTCCTTGGGAGAAATATTCTCCGGAATAGCAGAAGCTATATAAACATCTTCAGGAAATGGCGAGGTCCTAGCTAACTGAGTAGTAACAATAGGCGTAGATGTAGCCACATATACAGTAGGTCTAACAGGTGCCGATGTAACAAAAGGAGATGTCGTGAAAGGTGTCGACAGCGACATCCCTAACGTGGGAATGGTCGGCCTCGTGGACGAAGTCGATACTCCGATAGAGGCAATAGCGGCAATGACCTAACTTAAAGACCTATATCCAGCTGGGAGCGAAGGACCAGGTGAAGACATAACAGAAGGTTTGGGGATGTCTTCGGGAAAAAGCTGGTAATCTTCACCAGAAGTAGGAATTTCCTCACTAGGAGAAGGATCGGATGAGTCCATGTCTGACCTTGCCGTAAGATCTTGAAAAATACGACGGGCACTAGGAGGTATGATAGCAACAAAAAAAGGTGATCCCGATGTAAGAGGAGGGAAGTGTTCCCCTACTCCAAATCCAAACCAAGAGTTGGAAAAGGGCTAATTGAATTCAACTGGTCCTCTAAAGGGAAGTTCAGATATAACCGGTCCCCCGTCAGGAAACTCAGATACAATGGGTTGCTGATACTCAGCAGCAGACTGAGAGACCTCTGATGAATCATCTATGTAAGGACTACCAATAGATGAAACTGATGGTTCTGCCACTGTGACTATAACGAGAAGAGGAAGAGATCAAAAGCAAAGACACATGGGAAAAAACCAAGGAAAACAACAACAGGCTGAAAAATCAATCTCTAAATGGTCGTGTGATCGTAGGTGATTAATTTTACCATATTGAAACTGGAAATTTCATTGTTTCATGTTTTAAGAGTCTAGAAACAAGTAAAAGGTGACTCTATCACTTTCATTTTGGAAACAAGCATGAAAGGACAAGGGCTTGATGATATTTTCAAATTTAGTGAGTTAGTAAAGATCAAAATGACTGCTCTAGTAATCTAGGAAAATGGGTCCGGATTGTTAAACACCATGTTGAACACATACATGGTGTATGAGGAAGATGAACACACACACAAGAGACTCAACACACAATGAAAGATAAGCATGAGGCTTTCTTATTTTTCCATTATACATGATGTACATTTATAGTACAATGGTGTGACTCTTGGTTTCATATTCCAAGGTCACTTGGACTCCATTGTGACTTTTCACATTCTACACCTACCCATGTAGGATTAGGTGTTCCAACATCCCCCCTTAATCCGAAGGGGTATGTGTGAGTCCAAGAAGAGAGTTGTAATACAAATCTACAAAGTATGCATGGCAGCACTTGGGTTGAATCAACTCTTTGAAATGTTGGAAAAAAGAGGTGGTTTAAGGATGACCACAAACACTGGAACGCAAAACTTGTTGCAGTTCCTGGAACTCTTCCAAAACTGGAAAGAAGCTGAAAGCTTCTACTAGAGGAATTGTCCCTCATAAAAAAGGGAGACCTTCAACCTAAATGAAGGGAGGTCTACTACCTGTGATGGTTTTAGGATTACCAACAACTCTAGAATGCTTGAAGCATTTCCTGGAACTCAACCAATGCTGGCAAGAAGCTAAAGGCTGCTAAGCTAAAGGCTTCTGCTAGAGGAAGTGTTCCTCATATATGAAAGGGAGACCTTCGACCTAAAATAAGGGAGGTCTACTACCTGTGATGGTTTTAGGTTATCCACCAACCAAAGATGATGGTTTAAGGTTGTCCACCAACCGAAGGCATTCTCATGGGCATCCATGTCTCTGGCTACATCTCTGAATCCAGAATGACGAATTGTGGCTCAGGCTCGCTTGATCTGTCGTCGAAGCTTGTACATGACCACCATTTTACCCCCTGTCAGGGACAAGGTTAGATGATGGCAAAAACTCAACTGCAAGTTTGCTCAATATTCTTGAACAAGTTCTAACATGTGTCGTAAACATCTTCTTGGCTACTGATGCCCATTTACAAGAAGCAATCCATCTAAGATGAATATTTTTTCTTGCAGGAGGCTTGTGTCTGAAGCATCTGTCTGAAGAATGGGTGTGCCGACCACAATGCTTGCATGGATGAAGATCAAAACAGTGATCTTTCAAATGGCCAACTTGATCACAGTGTTGGCATTTTACAATTTGATGTTTTTTTTGTGGAGCAGGATCTGGAATAGCTGCAGGTGAACTGTCATACAGGAATTCGACACTCTGAAATTTGATAGGCTTGGTGTAGTTTGGAATATGAAAGGACACATCCTTCTCATATCTAAGACCAGTTATGTGCTTGTTGTGGACAAGCTCTTCCCAAGGTCTGATGATGGGCTTGAGAAGTGCAGGCTGAGCTGCTGCATCTGCATGTACATCTACTCTAGTACCAGGAACTGAATGTGAATCAACTGCAACTTTACTGACTTGCTGCTGATGGGAGTCTTTCTCAATCTTCTGAACAGAAATAGGTTCATAATGATGACTCTTTTTTTGAAGTTCATCTTGCTGAAGCTGAGATTCCAACTGCAAAAACTCAATATTTTCTTGTGCATCTTGCAAACAACTGTGAATTTTACAAAGAGCATCCTTGCTCATTTTTATCATGTCATCAACATTGGAATGAATGAGGTTATTCAACAACACTAATGCCTCATTTATTTTAGCCATTTTCAACAACTTAGGCTCAAAAAATGAAAGGGTGTCGGCTTCAACCGAAAATGCACCCGTTTACAATATGATTCAACAACAAATACAAATGACTCAAGAGAACCTCCAACTATGGAAATCTCAAAGTACAAAACCTGCTCCTCAAATGATGGAGGGCAATAAACAATCCAACAACTCAAATTTACTTCAAGTCTTGAACGAAGATGCAAATCAATGTCAGTTCAATACATATCTCTGCAAAATATGTGCAGCTGAAAACACTATGCAGCGGAATTTTTTCTTCAAATAACTGTTTTCAATGATGGCAAACTTGTCTTCAAATGTGAAATTCTTCAAAAAATTACCCTCTTATATATGCCACAAATCATAAAATGTCAATTCTGCAATTTCTTCTATGTATTCAGTCTATCTGCTCACATGTCATTTCCTTTTATTTTTGTTGTTCATACTCTCTCTTTCCTCTCTCTCTCTGCTATTTTTTTTTTTAATTAATGGGAATAATTAAAAAATGGGAAAAGGGATTATAATAGAAATAAAATGGAATTTAATAAATTAAAAAAGGGAGGGGTTTATCTTTAAAAAGGGAGGGGATGAAATTATATTAAAATAAATTTAAAAAGAAAGGGAAGGGAATTTTATAGTGGGGGAATTAATTTAAAAAGGGAAAGGGGTGTTTTAAAATGGACGTAAATGTACATAAGGTAATTTTAAAGGGAGAGAGAATATGGAAAGTCGAATTATTAAAGGGGTGGTATTAAAATGCAGAGGAGGAGGAGTATTATATACGCCATGAGGTATGAAAGGGAGGGCAGGGACACACGTAGAATGAATGGCGAGGGGGATGGGTAGGTGTTTAGGGAGGGCGTATGTGAGGATGGAGTCGTTGATTTAGTGAGGGCCGTGTGAGCGTTTGAGCATAGGGAGGTGTGCGTATTGTTGTGTTTGTATAACAGGCATTTGGCAAAGTCCGCAGGAGCGTGGGGTAGCTTAGTGAAAGGGGCAGGGCATAGTGAAAGGGGCCAGGGAGTATGAGCAGTAGGGGGGGAGAATTTGGAGTAGAGGAGGTGTGGGAGATGAGTGTTGGGGGAGAGGTGATGTGTGGTGAGAGTGTAAGAATGTGCGTTGTTGTGTAGTAGGTTGTGGAGTATACACAGAGGGTATGGGGTGTAGAGCATAGGTGCTTGAATCGATTTAAAAAACTTGAGGGCGTATATAAGTATGGAGCTGTAGGGAGAGGGGGTTGTAAAGGGGGCCGAAAGGCCGTGTGGGAATGAGTCGGCAGTGGTGGAATAGTAGAGAATTTTTTATTTTTTTATTTTTATTTTTATTTTTTTTATCTTTTAATTAAAACAACAGAGAACAGAGAATCCACTTAAAATAGCTGGTAAAAATTGCAGAAATGAGGGAAACAGTACAAATTTCAAGTACTGAAATGCAACAGTAGATTGCCAATAAAACCCAGAAATTTTTCCAATAGCCCAACAATAGAGAATATTTTCCAGCAGTAGAAAAACTCATAATTGCAGAAGTTTTTCAATGAAATTGCAGAATTTTCAGGAGATTTTAGCAGTAAATTCAGAAATCTTTCTCGGGAAATGTGGCAGAATTTCGCTAGTAAAAACTTAGAAATTTTTCAGAAGCCCTCTTTAAACTATTTTCCAGCAACTCTTCAAAATGCAGAATTTAAAAGTGGGCAGCAGAAATTGCATGGAAGTTCAGAATGAAAACCTTCAGATGCACAATGTTGCGCTTTTTTTTTTTCAAAACCAACGCCGGAATGCTGCCAATTTCTGAATGCTGCTCCTTCTCCAAAACCACTTTCTGAATGCGGAAAAATGTCTGCTGCAGAAACTCTGAGTGCTGCAAAAATGTCAAGAATTTTTGCAGATATGCACAGGCCATAAACACAAATGGCTTACTCAATTTGGAGCAGGGCCAAGAATTTCCCGCTCTGATACCATGTTAAACACCATGTTGAACACATACATGGTGTATGAGTAAGATGAACACACACACAAGAGACTCAACACACAATGAAAGATAAGCATGAGGCTTTCTTATTTTTCCATTATACATGATGTACATTTATAGTACAATGATGTGACTCTTGGTTTCATATTCCAAGGTCACTTGGACTCCATTGTGACTTTTCGCATTCCACACCTACCCATGTAGGATTAGGTGTTCCAACATAGATATTCATGAAATGCCATATACACCTTCGTAAAAATGAAAGAGAAATCAACCAAGGGCTTGATGTACGTGCAGGTAATCTCCCCGAATGTTGTGTCTAGTGTGTCAAAGGTAAAATGCGACAGACTCGACTTCCTACAGATAAAGGATTGCAACCTAATGGGGTCTCCCTTTATATACGCAACAGTACGGGGAGCACAATTCCATACTAGCGCTGTCTATAGCCAGATGGCGAGTGACAACTACTAGGCTTAAAGACGCTGGAACACATCTCTACCTTAGACTACTAAATGTTCCGTTAATGTTTCAATGTTTCCTTAGGTTAATTCAGTAAATTTAAAGTTTATCTTCAATTTATATTTCAATTTCAAGGCCCTATTGAATTTCGGATCTCATAAAACCTCTAAATGCAAACTACATGCCACAAAACATCATTTTTTTCAATGAAGAGCTATCTACGAGAGAGTTGAGAGATTTCAAATGACAAAAAAATGAACACACAAAAACATCTACTACTGTTTCCAATGCAAGCTAATGAAACTAGAAAACTTCTCTCTGGAGTTATATAACATGAGCAATGTGAAAGAGCTTTCAATTTTCACTAAGCCAAACAAAATGAAAAAGGTTTTGTTTTTGTATTTTTCAATATATTAGAGAAAATGCATGAAATGAATGAAAAAATAATGAAAACACCAATTCGAGAAATGACAAAGAGAGAGCTGAAGAAAACTAGTTCACTCAATTCAAATGCACATAATCAAGAGTCAAACTGATGATGAAATCCTTCAAAGAGGAGAAGAATCTCGAAAGAGACTCAAACAAACCATGTAATCTAGGCTTGGAGTCACACAAAGAGAAATCGAATGAAAGAAAGGAAAATCACTCAACTAACACAATGATTAAATGGGATGGAACAAGACAAATGCAGAGAAGTAAAAAAAAAATTGATCGGGCAAGAAAGGACCCAAAACTCCCACAGGAGGCTCAGCACACTGAAGCACCTAGAAGCCCTAGGGCTAGAATGTAAAACCGATAGTAAAGGGCAAACAACCAGAGGAAAAGGGCCAAACACAGTAAAAAATGACTTCAAGGCACTTAATCAATCAGAAAAATGACATGAATACCAAAACTCAAGCTCAGAGAGCCCAAAAGCAAGAAAACCCTAACACCAAGCAGAGTTGGTGCATTTGTTTGGCTGTAATCTGCGCCAAAAAGGCATTAGAGTGGGGGCCTAGCTAGCAACAAGCACCACCTGGCGTGACTCTTAGGAGAAAAACCGCGCCAATCGAGTTTACCCTAGAAAAATAATGAAAATGGACAAACAGAGACTGGATTTGGTCTTTTGGGGCTGAACAGGGGTTTAACACCAAGGAAGGTGAATAAAAAAAGAAAATAAATCAATCAAAAGCCAAAAAACAACCCAAAGGAGGAAGGACTAACTTCCACTGATTCCCCAACAGAGTCACCAAATTTTAGAGGAGGTAAATCCCCTCTACAGACAGAGGCGATCCCACTAGCCCTAGATTGGGTCTAGGAACAATCGAATGACATAATGACATTAGTTCCTAGTTACAAGAAAGACAAAGACCATGACAAGTAGCCTACCTCAAATCCCACGCTGTTGTTGTCGATGAAGAAGTGGCATTCCTTGTCCCTTGCTTAACAGATCATGATCCTTCTGTTCACCATGTCCGGACACCTATACACATGCAGAGAAACAACGACATACGACGTAATACTTAAAGCATGTAACTATATATCAGTCAGAGAAGATATAATTCATTACATCACATGAAAGGGTAAACACAAGAATGGAACAAAAATCAGAGTCTCTTATATTATAAATGAAAAAAGGGAGATTACAACCAAATGCTCTGATGCTATGATCTTCCTTCAGCGGGGCTTACAGCGGAGCGTGTCTCAACACAGCCTGTCAGGAATCTGGACAAAGCTCTCTCTCTCACGAGGTTCTCCTCGGCTCTGCTCTCAATAGTTGCCCAGATGTAGTTTCGTTCCTACCAATTCAACTAGCTAGAGAATAGAGAGGACAAGATTTTATAGATGGAGGAAGGGAAGTTGGGATCTCTATAATCATGGGATAGGTCCTATCTCTTAGGAAGGTTTCATGAGAGGTGGAAAACCACTTCCTATACATGGAGATACGAAGCCAAACCACTCAACTTATTTTGATGATTCATTCTGGAGTTTGTTATAATCAATATTTCACCATTTATTTTTAAAAAACATCCCTTAATAAGCTTGGCGTGAGTGAAACACAAGGACAGAGCCCCAATTGGCATGCCCTTTAGTGTGGATTTCCCCCATTGGCACGAGGGATGAACTTGCTAGTCACGCCAAGGCTAAAAATTTGTTTTTAGGGTTTTTCAGAGGAAATGGTCTTCAGGAGAATGTTTTTCCTTATGCAAGAGGATGCCATGAAGGTGTTTTCAGAACATTTTATTGTTCACAGGTCACGGGAATAGTCCTCCAATGTATGGGACGAGGGATTTTAGGGACGGTGACAAAATGCTGTGTAACAATGGCCCAGTCCAGTCCTAAGACTACAGGGTATGGGTTTGCATCATATACAATCCAAATTATTTCAAATTCAGCCCGGACCTTGACCCCAGCGATATCCACCATGAGTTTTGATAGTCTCCCCAGGGGTATAACCTTTTATTGGTTGTCCATACATAGTTGGATGTTGGACCACTCAAATTTGGGTTTGCCCATTTGTTTCCAAGTTTGCTTAGGTAGCATGTTTGCATCTGCCCCCAAGTCTAAGCAGCCTAGTCCATTTCATAGTTACCAATTTGGGTAGTTAGTCTCATTTCCATACCGGTGCGGTTCCTATACCTGCCTAGCTTGTGGACATTTTTGACTTCTGGAGACAGGTGGGACTGCACTACGCAACTATCTATCAATGTCTAAAGGTTTTCTTTGGTTCGTTGGTTGCGTAATAGCTTCACACGCGCCTGCAGGAATGGTCTCATTTCGTCACCGACCTTGAGGGGAATAGGTGTCTGCACAGTAGATTCCCTTGTCTTAGCAATGTACTGTTGGACTGCGCTAATTGTTTCTTGCCCCTGGTTTCGGTCCAACCTTGCTTCGTTGAGAGGTGCCTATCGGATTAGAGGACCCTTCACAGCTGTCTTCTGAGGTTCCCTGGTGGTCATCCCACTGTGGGTTACAACCTTCGCACTCGAATTTATGTCCCGTAGTTCAGCCTTAACTCTTTGTACATTCTGTGTTGGCTGCTTTTCTTGAATTTTTTCTATTAAGATTGGACAATCTTCAATCACATGGTCCAGCTGTCTGCAATATTTGCAGGATGGCCTTGTAAGATTTTGGCAATCCCTTTCAAAGTGTCCTAATTTCCCACAGTTATAATAGATTATTTTTCCGTGTCCCCGTCCTGCACTTCCTCCCCGACCTCCCCTGCCCCTAGCTAGGGAGCCACCAAAGTTTGCGGGAGATCTGGGTGACGCAGGGTTTGATTGTACCCTATACAAGTTTCCTCGATCTATAATCAAATCATAAGTTTGACAGTTCTACTCATCATTTCCTACCGACCGGTAGAATCTGCACCATTGTTGCTTCAGCTCTGAGACATACGCACCTAGCCGAGGGTAATGGTTCGTATCACGAAGCCTTGTGACATGGCAGTCATCGCACCACAACACAGATTTGCTTGAGCATGGACGCGATAGGTTGGGTTCTCCACTTGCTCTTGGATGCACTGGACTAGTTCCTCCTACCTGCATGTAATCTGCCAGTAGTGGGCACTGATCCTTCGTATGTCTAGATGCCTGACATCGTATGCACCATAGGTCTGCACTAGCTCCTTTTCCCCGTTCCTTCCGTAGGTTCTAAATCTCCATATGCATAGCTCTGAGCTGCTCCTGAATTTGCTGTACTCCTACCGAATTATCTTCTTTGGGTGAAAATTCTAGTTTCATGGTGGCTTCCAAATCTTTTTCCTATGATTCGAGGTTTTGGAGGCAAATAGGTGCATGCAGGTGAGGTAGCAGCATAGCGATGAACCATTCCGTATGTTGTCTATCCTCATACTTAAATCCTCCTTCTCTGATTGCTTTCTTTAGTCTTTGATAAACTTCCCATACCGACTCAGTTGTTCCTTTATTGAAGTATTTCACATCTGCTACAATATGTGAGTAGGACTTAGGCTTTCGGATTTTTTTTTTCAAACAATTCTTAATATCTTGAATAGATGCGCTTCCATTTTGAGATAGGTATCGCATATGCCAGTCCAGAGCTCTCTCTTCAAAAGCTAGTGATAGCTGTTCCCTTTTCACAGTATCGCTTGCCACACCTTGCGTAGTCCATACTGAGTCTGCAACAAACCAAAATCAGTCCATGTCCTCATCCCCCGCACCCTTGAAGGTAGGTAATTTCAAGTGCACTGCCATATCCTCCTCTCGTGGTATTTCAGGCAAGGTTTTCTTCTTAGGTGCTTCTAACGGCGGTGCAGCTGGTGGACTTTGCGCAGCTGCTCCTCTTAGCAAGCTATAGAAAAATCTATCCCCTTCTTTATTGGTTCGGTAGTACTTACCACTCCGCATTGTACTTTCGTCTAAAATAGATATCATTTAACTGTACCTGCTCTCAGGCCTTCAATTATTTTCTTGGCCTTACCCAATTCCTCTCAAAATGCTCCTGGTCCTGGCAATGGAACTATTTTTTGGCTCGAGGGGTCTTGACCTAGGTTCAGAGGTTAAGGTTTTCCAACAAACCCCTATACTACTAGCCCTTTCAGCAGTGACCTACTTGTGCAGGTCAAAGTCTCACCCGATGTAGTATGGGTGGGTGCTGGAACCAAGTTTCCGCACCCTGAGAAAGGATAGGTAAGGCAAGCAGAGTTACGTCCGGATTTATAATGACCAGATCACCTATTTCAGAGCCAAATCTATATGTCTCGTTTGCATATACGTGCGCAAGGTCAAATATAATACGGTGCTCAAGAAATTATATACTTCTAAGACAGTAGTGCAGTATTGCATAAAACATAATAGGCAGATCCAGATGCAGTAAAAACACTTACATAGTATTTTCACAGCTTAACACAAAATATGCATAATACAACAATTACCACAAATTTTCATAAACATTTCACATAGATTCATTTACTCAAACAACCTTTTTTATTCATCAATCCATCAATTCCTTCTTACAATACCCAAACCTGACCTACGCACACAACAATAGGGTCCACACACAAGAGGACTTGGGATCTCCGCACACACAACCAATAGGAGTCCTTCCCCCAAAAACCCAAACATATCTACTAAGCCACAATTCAAATCAAGAGCTCATCATCTTCTTCTTCTTACAATTCAGAATGTCCCTCTATTTATAACAATCTAGCCTAATATTTCCTATGGTTTGCAAACCGTGGTTTGTGAACTCCGGATCTAACCTTTAACCCATTACAATACTTTTGGGTCTTTGTCCCACCCCAAAACCCCTGTGCTAGACTAAATATAATATAAAATATACAAAATCAGACCAGTTTCGTAGCTTGTAGGGGACCCTGTTCCAACAACAAGAATCTCCCAAGGACAACCAATGTAACCAAGATTGTTGGCACATATAAATTTTCAAGTGGTCATGAAACCCTTTGATAATCTTCCTCATCCACTCATCCCAATATGGAAGATGAGTGATGTGCTACATAATCATGGTATTATCCCTTTTTAGAATACCATCTTCCCCAAACTGATGAAGAACTTTTCACTCCATGAAATGTTGAAGTGCACCTCCAATGAGATCCCTTAATGAGACCTTCTTCTCATTCACGGCCTTCCAAAACCAGCGAGGCTCTGGATCTGTTGTAGGTAGAGGTTTCTCTTTGAGCTGTGAAATGCTCATTGAGAAAGGGTCATCTAGAAAGGAGAAAAGGTTTCTCATCTCAAGATGTCTACCATTTATCATCTTTACCTCCATTGCTTCATGAGTGAAGCTACCTTCAAAATGCTCCAAGAATAATGGGTCCTCATTATTATCACTACTTCTAAGTGACACTGTTGTAGATCTGTAGGGTAATACATAAACTATCTCAAATAAAGGTACAATATTGATCTCATAATGAGTCATTGTACAAAGGATTATGCTCATCCCTTCCTTTGAAACTCTACACTTCAACTCAAGAGGTTGAATGTAGTTCATCCATGATAAACTAGGATAACTTTTCATCTCCTCCTTGATTAGATCAAGGGTCCTCTACATTGTGATAGTATGTTGCTTCAAATCAGCATTTGAATTTAACCCTTGGTCATGCATTGGCCCTAATGTGATATCCCCATAAGTTTCAATAAAATCTACTGAAACAATAGGTGATGGATGTGTATGCATACCTTGGATCAACTGATATTTGGGAACCTCTTGACAGAACACAAGAGTTCCTCCAACCAAAACAATAGTACCTCGAACTTCTGGTAACAGTGATGGCTGCTCTTCTCCAAGTGTACCAATGTCGGAATACTCCTCCTTCCCCTCATGCATCTCCTGAATCATGCATGGGACTCTATATGTTAAGAGCTCAAGACTATCTTGAAAATATGCAAGAGTCTCTTCTCTGGATGCACGTAATTTCATAGCTGGTGGTGAAAGTAGTGACTTCTTGTCCAAAGTGACAAGATCGACATCCTCCTCCATGGGAAATGTCACTTTGTGGCACATATCTAGTTTTCTCCCATCAAATTCCTTCCTCAACTTGAGAAAGAAATATAAATATTTAGTCACCTTTGCATGCTTCATGTGACCAAACCACCAATCATTGGCTTCATCTAAGAGATGAAGTGCTGCAATTTGAACAACCTCTTCTTGAGCTACAGGATGTAGTCTAAAAAATGCATCTAACTCTCTCCTCCAAGCGTTAACAGGGCTTTAGTAAGATCCATCAAATGTAGGAAAATAGAATCTATTATGTCGTTTTCTTCTATTGTTGTAATAGGATCCTCTTTCTCCTTTGAATTTTAAGAGTTGTTGGAGAGTTAGCTTCTCCTTGAATGCTCTAGACTATGCTTTGTACTCTTCAAGATACAGAGTGAGAGTCTCATGAGTCTCAGGTTCATTCCTTACTTCATTTCTACATCCTTCACCTTCTTCAAAGAAAGTGGGCATAGTGTATCTATGAGAATAACTAAGATTCTTCAGTTTTCCTCTTTGCTGATAGGAAGTGATTGGACCTTCCTCATCACATCTTCTTCTTGGATATTCTTTCTGCCTTTCCTCTTTCATTTGATAGAACTCCTTGGAGAGATATTGCATATATCTAAATAAATGAGTGGCACAATTTTCTTCGTTCATGATAGATCTCATCTATATGCTTCTTCTTTAGATGGAAAAGATGAAGTGTCCACAAGCTAAGCCAAATATCATGCTCTGATACCACAGTAATATCCCAAAAGGGAGAATGTAGTAATACTTAAACACAATATAAGAATTTCAGAAAGGTAAATAATAAATATTAAGACAACATCATAATTTACAAAGAAGCCGAGCCATTTTATTATATGGAGATGATTCAGTTACACAATGTATAGGAATATGAGTAGATATAGCCAAGAAGAAGATTCTACAATCACCCAGAAAACATGCTACAATAGGTACAACATAACTGGAGAGGAACTAAAGCAAATGCTATCCCTTCAATATAATATAAACATATAACTACAGGCTGAAAAGGAAAATGCATATCTACTGAAATATGGAGCTTACATGATGCAAAGATTCAATATATGACCAATGTGATGGATTCCCAAGATAACCCGGAAAGGATTTTCTAGATCTACAACTTTTGAAAATCACCTCCCTAGGATTTGATCCTTGATATGCTGGGAAATACATATCTGAAGCTAGATATGTCAAATATATGGCTGAAATATGTTGCAAGATCAAATATAAGCTTGAAGGGCTGATCCCTTCTTCAGATCTACAAGCTAGAAGCTCTATATCTAGCTTCTCAATCCTCCAATAATGATTACAGCTACTATAACACAACTGCCAATAGAAAATGAGTTTTTAGGGAAAGAGAGGCCTTATGCTTGCAAAAAATTGATGCAATAAACTCCAGGCTGATGGCAAGACTGAAGGCAATGTGATGGGATGATCCCTCATAGGATTACTAGCTTAAATGCTAGTAACTTCCTTCCTCCTTTTTAATCTGCAATTTAGACAACGTAATTCCTGAAGGAAGTACTGTTGCTAGGAGGTCAATAACTTCTGGCCTGATTCCAGTTCTAAAACGAAGCTCTGTGAAGCTGATCTATAAGCCCAAGGTGATACGAATAAGCCCTCGCCAATTCTCCAATAGAAGTACTGAGGAAAACTTCCTCCTTCCAAATTTATCTTCAAAAATATGCAATTTCTTAATATGGATTTTCTGCAAAAATAAGGAAAAGAGATGTGGCACTAATGCCTGATGTAGAAAAAAGTAAAATACTATTTCTAGAGCTTCTCTAAGAAATAGAAGGGATTCTCGACCAGGAACACCCTATGCTAAACAACACTTGCAATCTCTGCTAAAGAACTCGAGAAAGGAATGGAATGTCACATGAAAATTCCAGATGTGAAAATATGTTTACATCAAGAATATTCAACATGCCCTCATCCTTGCCTTCATATTCTTTATATAATATTTGAGCCTTCCTAAGCCTTGGCCCTCATCTAGACTGCACTTTCACATGTGGACAATATCCTCCAAGTTGGACTGCGTTGTTTGACCAAATCAACCATCATGTCTAGGTGTAATGTACACCTTCCATCAAGTGTGCCTTGTTTGCACAACATCCTCCATCACTTTATCATGAATGTCCCATGATCTTTGAAATCCTCAAGATCTTAGTTGAATGTGTCCACCTCCATGATCTATCTCATTAATGAGACATGTTCTCCCATTTACATTCACATTGGTAGTTGCTCAACTACCATATTATGTATATCTAGGCTTAATTAATCCACATTCACACACACAAAAGTGGGTATTTATTCATATTCAGGATTGTGGGTTCCTCCACCCTTTTATTTACTTAATTCATTAAGAAAATCAAGGATTCTAATATTCCAAATATGATGTGAAAATTTGGGAATATTACAGTCCCCCCTGACAAAATTTTTCTTGTCCTTAAGCAACTCCAAAAGTAGATGCAAAGCCATCTATTCCCCTCCAAATGGCATCCACATAAGGAAGGCTTCCTCCATTTGCTGCAATGGGTTATGCATGTTTGGTTCCAAAGTTGTCTTTTAAAAACATAAAGAATGACCTCTAAATATATGGTTAAATGTCCTCCTTCTATCATGAAGTACCTAGTGACAACCATATGATGTCCAACATCATCATCAATACCTAAGGTGCATAAAATAAGGTGGTTCTCTTTACCAAGGAAAATCTACATCACACAGTACATCCCTCCATCCCATGTTTTATGAATTTTATCGAGAATTGATATGCTCTTATACTTAGCCCTGTTGGCCTTATTGAATCCAAGCATCATTCCAATGTTATGCAAAAGAATAAAGAAAGGATCATTATGGGTAGACAAAGATGTCAAACCATATTCTCCTAATAGTAACCACCGAAGTAAGGCCCTTTAATGCCATCCTCCATCTCCTCCATGTAAGATGGAAAACCCAAACTCCCCAAAAATAAACTAAAGAAATAAGAGATATTGTTGCTTCCTTTCCTCCTCATATGCATCATGAATCAAAATCATACTAATGGACATATGGAATGTCACATCAGCCCAATATAAAGGAACATCAACAATGCACATCACGAGAGCATCATGCCAAGATTTACCCAACACAAAGCACATAGACATAGGATATGTCATGTGGTGCCCAATCTCTCTCAAGTGAAACAAAATTGAACATGCCTCCTTTTGCTGCATACTATCATTGATACACAAGGAATGAATCAAATAACCATGAGCTATAAGGTGGTAACCATACCCACCCAAGAGCAGCCAGTGTAGCCATGCCTCCTTCTTCATTTCATAAGTGTTCCTTAAGGCATGGATAAAAGAAATAGGTGCCTTTTGGTGGTGACAAGAATCTCCCAAGGACAACCAATGTAAGCAAGCTTGCTGGCCCATATAAATTTGCAAGTGCTCATGCAGCCATTTTCTCATCTTCCTCATCCACTCATCCCAATATGGAAGATGAGTGATGTGCTACATAATCATGGTATTCTCCCTTTGTGGAATAGTATCTTCCCCAAACCGATGAAGAACTTTGTACTCCATGAAATGTTGAAGTGCACCTCCAATGAGATCTCTTAACGATAACTTCATCTCATCCATGGCCTTCCAAAACGAGTGAGGTTCCAGATCTACTATAGGTAGAAGTTTCTCTTTGAGCTGTGAGATGCTCATTGAGAAAGGGTCATCTAGAGAGGATAAAAGGTTTCTCATCTCACGATGTCTACCATTTATCATCTTTACCTCCATTGCTTCATGAGTGAAGCTACCTTCAGAAGGCTCCAAGAATAATGGGGCCTCATTATTATCACTTCTTCTAAGTGAAAATGTTGTAGATCTACAGGGTAATACATAAACTATCTCAAATAAAGGTATGATACTGATCTCATAACCAATCATTGTACAAAGGATTATGCTCATCTCTTCTTCTGAAAATCTACACTTCAACTCAAGAGGTTGAATGTAGTTCATCCATGAAAAACTACGATAGATTTCCATCTCCTCCTTGATTAGATCAAGGGTCCTCTGCACTGTGATAGTATACTTCTTCAAATCAGCATTTGAATCTAACCCTTGGTCATGCATTGGCCCTGATGGCATGTCCCCATAATTTTCAATAAAATATACTAAAACAATAGTTGATGGATGTGTATGCATACCTTGGATCAACTGATATGTGGGAACCTCTTGACAGAACACAAGAGTTCCTCCAACCGGGACAATAGTACCTCCAAATCCTGGTAAGAGTGATGGCTACTCTTCTCCAAGTGTACCAACATTGGAATTATCCTCCTTCCCCTCATGCATCTCCTGAATCATGCATGGGACTCTATTTGTTAAGAGCTCAAGAATATCTTGCAAATATGCAAGAGCCTCTTCTCTGGATGCAAGTACTTCCACAACTAGTGGTGAATGTAGTGATTTCTTGTCCAGAGTGACAAGACTGAAATCCTCGTCTTTACGAAATTTCACTTTGTGGCACATCTCTAGTTTCCTCCCGTCAAATTCTTTCCTCAACTTGAGAGAAAGAAATCTGAATATTTATTCACATTTTCATGCTTCATATGACCAAACCACCAATCATTGGCTTCATCTAAGAGATGAGGTGCTGCAATTTGAACAACCTCTTCTTCAGCTACAAGATGTAGTCTAAAAAATGCATTTAACTCTCTCCTCCAAGCCTTAACACTGCTTGAGGAAGATCCATCAAATGTAGGAAAATAGAATCTAGTATGCCTTTTTCTTCTATTGCTTCTATAGGATCATCTTTCTTCTTTTATTTTGAAGAATTGTTGGAGAGTTAGCTTCTCCTTGAATTCTCTAGACCATGCTTTGTACTCTTCAAGATATAGACTGAGAGTCTCATGAGTCTCAGTTTCATTCCTTCCTTCATTTCTACATCCTTCACCTTCTTCAAAGAAAGTGGGCATAGTGGATCTATGAGGAGAACTAAGATTCTTAGGTTTTCTTCTTTGCTGATAGGAAGTGCTTGGACCTTCCTCATCGCAACTTCTTCTTGGATCTTCTTTTTGCCTTTCCTCTTTCATTTGATAGACCTGCTTGGAGAGATCTTGCATAGATCTACAGAAATTAGTGGTAGAATTTTCTTCCTTCGTGATAGATCTCATCCATCTTCTTCTTCTTTAGATGCAAAATATGAAGTGTCCACAAGCTGAGCCAAAGATTGTGCTCTGATACCACTGTAATATCCCAAAAGGGACAATGCAGTAATACTTTAACACAATATAAGAACTGCAGCAAGGTAAAAAAAAAAATATTAATACAACATCAGAATTTACAGAGAAGCTGAGCCATTTCATTATATGGAGATGATTCAGTTACACAATGTAAAAGAATATGAGTAGATCTAGCCAAGAAGATTGTCTAGAATCACCGAGAAAACATGCTACAATAGGTACAACGTAACTGAAGAGGTGCTGAAGCAAATACTGCACTATCCTTTTAGCAGAATATAAACATATAGCTATAAGCTGAAAAGGAAAATTCAGATTTAGTCAAATCTGGAGCTCAGATGATGCCAAGATTCAAGATCTGTCCAATATGATGGATTCCCAAGATAACCTGGAAAGGACTTTCTAGATCTACAACTTTGGAAAATCACCTCCCTAGGATTTTATCCTTGATCTGCTTGGAAATACAGATCTGAAGCTAGATCTATCAAATATATGGCTGAAATATGTTGCAAGATCAGATCTAAGCTTGAAGGGTTGATCCCTTCTTCAGATATAAAATCTAGAAGCTCTAGAGCTAGCTTCTCAATCCTCCAATAACGATTGCAGCTTCTACAACAAAAATTCCAATAGAAACTACGCTATAAGGGAAAGAGAGGCCTTTTTCCTGCTAAAAAATGATGCAATAAAATCCAAGATGATGGTAATAATGATGGAAATGTGATGGGATGATCCCTCACAGGATTACTAGCTGAAATGCTAGTAACTTCCTTCCTCCTTTTTGATCTGCAATTTAGACAACGTAATTCCTGAAGGAAGTACTGCTGCTAGGAGGTCAATAACTTTTGTCTTGATGGCAGATTTGAAATGAAGCTCTGGGAAGCTGATCTATAAGCCTAAGGTGATAGGAATAAACCCTCACCAGTTCTCCAACAGAAGAACTGAGGACAACATCCTCCTTCCAAACTGATCTTCAGAAATCTGCATTTTCTCTATATGGATGTTCTGAAGAAAGTAGGAAAAGAGATGTGGCTCCAATTCCTGATGTAGAATGAACTACAATACTCTTTCTAGAGCTGCTCTAAGAAAGATGAGGGATTCCTGACCAGGAACACCCTATGATAAACAAAACTTGCAATCTCTGCTAAACATCCCAAGAAATAAATGGAATGTCACATGAAAATTCCATATCTGAAAAGGTCTTTACATCAAGAACAATAAGCATGCCCTCATCCTTGCCTTCATCTTCTTTATATAATATTTGATCCTTGCCAAGCCTTGGTCCTCATCTAGACTGCGCTGTCACATGTGTACAAGATCCTCCAAGTTGGGCTGCATTGTTTGACCAAATCAACCATCATGTCTAGTTGCAATGTACACCTTCCATCAAGTGTGCCTTATTTACGTAATGTCCTCCATCAATTTATCATGAATGTCCCATGATATTTGACATCATCAAGATCTTCGTTGACTGTGTCAACCTCCATGATCTATCTCATTAATGAGACATGTTCTCCCATTTCCATTCACATTATTAGTTGCTCAACTACCTTATTATGTATATCTAGGCTTAATTAATCCACATTCACACACACAAAAGTGGATATTTATTCATATTGAGGATTGTGGGTTCCTCCACCATTTTATTTACTTAATTCATTAATAAATTCAGGGACTCTAATATTCCAAATATGATGTGAAAATTTGTGAATATTACAGTCCCCCCTGGCAAAATGTTTCTTTTCCTCAAGCAACTCCAAAAGTCAATGCAAAGCCATCTATTCCCCTCCAAATGGCATCCACATAAGGAAGGCTTCCTCCATCTGCTACAATGGGTTATGCATGTTTGGTTCCAAAGTTTTCTTTTCAAAACATAAAGAATGACCTCTAACTGTATGGTTAAATTTCCTCCTTCCGTTATGAAGTACCCGGTGACAACCACATGATCTCCAACATCATCATCAATACCTGAGGTGCACAAAATAAGGTGGTTCTGTTCACAAAGGAAAAGCTCCATCACAAAATACATCCCTCCATCCCATGTCTTATGAATTTCATTGAGCATTGATATCCTCTGATACGTAGCCCTATTGGCCTTGTTGGATCCAAGCATCATTCCAATGTTAAGAAAAAGAAGAAGGAAAGAATCTTTATGGGTAGAAAAATATTTCAAACCAGATTCTCCTAATAGTATCCACTGGAGTAAGGCCCTTTGCTGCCATCCTCCATCTCCTCCATGTAAGATGGACAAGCCAAACTCCCCCAGAAGCAACCAAAGCAACAAGATATCTTTTTGCTTCCTTTCCTCCTCATGTGCATCATGAAACAAAAGCATACTAATGGACATATGCAATGTCACATCAGCCCAATATAAAGAAAGATTATCAATGCACATCATGAGAGCATCATGCGAAGCTTTACCCAATACAAAACACGTAGACATAAGAGATGTCATGTGGTGGCCAATCTCTCTCAAGTGAAACAAAATTGAACATGCCTCCTTTTGCTGCATACTATAATTGATAAACAAGGCATGAATCAGAAAACCATGAGCTATTACGTGGTAACAATACTCACCCAAGAGCAGCCAACGCAGCCATGCCTCCTCCTTCATTTCATAAGTGTTCCTCAAGGCATGGATCAAAGAAATAGGTGTCTTTGGGTGGTGACAAGAATTTCCCAAGGAAAACCAACGTAATCAAGCTTGCTGGCCCATATAAATTTGCAAGTTGTCATGCAACACTTTTCTTATCTTCCTCATCCACTCATCCCAATATGGAAGATGAGTGATGTGCTGCATAATCATGGTATTATCCCTTTGTAGAATACCATCTTCCCCAAACTGATGAAGAACTTTTCACTCCATGAAATGTTTAACTGTACCTACAATGAGATCTCTTAATGAGGCCTTCTTCTCATCCATGGCCTTCTGAAACTAGTGAGGTTCCAGATCTGCAGTAGGTGGAATTTTCTCTTTGAGCTATGAGATGCTCATTGAGAAAGGGTCATCTAGAAAGGAGAAAAGGTTTCTCATCTCAATATGTCTACCATTTATCATCTTTACCTCCATTTATTCATGAGTGAAGCTACCTTCAAAATTCTACAAGAATAATGGGGCCTCATTATTATCACTACTTCTAAGTGACAGTGTTGTAGATCTGTAGGGTAATACATAAGATGTCTCAAAGAAAGGTACAATACTAATCTCATAACCAGTCATTGTACAAAGGATTATGCTCATCCCTTCTTCCGAAACTCTACACTTACACTCAAGAGGTTGAATGTAGTTCATCCATCACAATCTGGGATAGCTTTTCATCTCCTCCTTGATTAGATTAAGGGTCCTCTGCACTTTGATAGTATGGTGCTTTAAATCAGCATTTCAATCTAACCCGTGGTCATGCATTGGCTGTGATGGCATGTCCCTATAAGTTTCAATAAAATCTACTGAAACAATAGGTGATGGATGTGTATGCATACCTTGGATTAACTGATATGTGGGAACCTCTTGACAGAACACAAGAGTTCCTCCAACCAGGATAATAGTACCTCCAACTGCTGGTAAGAGTGATGGCTACTCTTCTCCAAGTGTACCAACACTGGAATTATCCTCCTTCCCCTCATGCATCTCGTGAATCATGCATGGGACTCTATATGTTAAGGTCTCAAGACTATATTGCAAATATGCAAGAGTCTCTTCTCTGGATGCAAGTACTTCCACAGCTGGTGGTGAATGTAGTGACTTCTTGTCCAGAGTGACAAGATTGATATCCTCCTCCTTGGGAAATGTCACTTTGTAGAACATCACTGGTTTCCTCCCATCAAATTCCTTCCTCAACTTGAGAAATAAATCTGAATATTTAGTCAACTTTGCATGCTTCATGTGACCAAACCACCAATCATTGGCTTCATCATAGAGATGAAGTGCTGCAATTTGAACAGCCTCTTCTTCAGCTACAGGATGTAGTCTAAAAAATTCATCTAACTCTCTCCTCTAAGCCTTAATAGTTCTTGAGGAAGATCCATCAAATGTAGGAAAATAGAATCTATTATGCCTTTTTCTTCTATTGCTGCTATAGGATCCTCTTTCTTCTTTGATTTTAAAGAATTGTTGGAGAGTTACCTTCTCCTTGAATGCTCTAGATAGTTCTTTTTACTCTTCAATATATATACTGAGAGTCTCATGAGTCTCAAGTTCATTACTTCCTTCATTTCTACATCCTTCACCTTCTTCGAAGAAAGTGGGCATAGTGGATCTATGAGGAGAACAAAGATTCTTTGGTTTTCTTCTTTGCTGATAGGAAGTACTTGAACCTTCCTCATCACATCTTCTTCTTGGATATTCTTTCTTCCTTTCCTCTTTCATTTGATATACCTACTTGGAGAGATCTTGCATATACAGAAATGAGTGGCATAATTTTCTTCCTTCATGATAGATCTCATCTATCTACTTCTTATTTAGATGAAAAAGATGAAGTGTACACAAGCTGAGCCAAAGATCATGCTCTGATACCACTATAATATCCCAAAAGGGACAATGCAGTAATACTTTAAAAAAATATAAGAACTAAAGCAAGGTAAACAATAGATCTTAAGACAACATCATAATTTATAGAGAAGCTGAGCCATTTTATTATATGGAGATGACTCAGTTACACAATGTACAATAATATGAGTAGATCTAGCCAAGAAGATTGTCTAGAATCACCCAGAAAACATGCTACAATAGGTACAATGTAACTGGAGAGGCACTGAAGCAAATATTGCTCTATCCCTTTAGTAGAATATAAACATATAGCTACAAGTTGAAAAGGAAAATGCAGATCTGCTCAAATCTGGAGCTTAGATGATGCCAAGATTCAAGATCTGGCCAATGTGATGGATTCGAAAGAGAAATCGGAAAGGATCTTCCAGATCTACCGCTTTGGAAAATCACCTCCCTAAGATTTTATCCTTTATCTGCTGGGAAATACAGATCTAAAGCTAAAGCAGTCAAATAGATGGCTGAAATATGTTGCAAGATCAGATCTAAGCTTGAAGGGCTGATCCCTTCTTCATATCTATAAGCTAGAATCTCTAGATCTATCTTCTCAATCCTCCAATAATGATTACAGATGTTGCAACACAACTGCCAACATAAATTGTACCATGCGAGAAAGAGAGGCCTTATGCCTGCTAAAAAATGATTCAATAAACTCAAGGCTGATGGTAAGACTGATGGAATTGTGATGGGATGATCCCTCATAGGCTTACTAGCTCAAATGCTAGTAACTTACTTCCTCATTTTTTATTTACAATTTAGACTGCTTAATTCCTGAAGGATGTACTGTCTCTAAGAGGTCAATCAATTTTGGCCTGATGCCAGATCTGAAATGAATATCTGGGAGGCTGATCTATAAGCCCAAGGTGATAGGAATAAAAGCTCACCAGTTCTCCAGCAGAAGTACTGAGGACAACTTCCTCCTTGCAAATTGATCTTCAGAAATCTGCAATTTTTTAATATGGATGTTCTACAGAAAGTAGGAAAAGAGATGTGGCACTAATTCCTGATATAGAATGAAGTACAATACTATTTATATATTTTCTCTAATAAAGAGGAGGGATTACCAACCAGGGACACCCTGTGCTAAACAACACTTGCAATCCCTACTAAACAGCTCGAGAAAGTAATGGAATTTCACATAAAAATTCCAGATCTGAAAAGATCTTTACATCAAGAATAATCAGCATGCCCTCATCCTTTCCTTCATCTTCTTTATATAATATTTGAGCCTTCCCAAGCCTTGGGCCTCATCTAAACTGCGCTTTCACATGTGGACAAGATCCTCTAAGTTGTACTGCGTTGTTTGACCAAATCAGCCATCATGTCTAGGTGCAATGTACAGCTTCCATCAACTGTGCCTTGGTTGCACAATGTCCTCCATCACTTTATCATGAATTTCCCATGATCTTTGACATCTTCAAGATCTTAGTTGACTGTGTCAACCTCCATGACATATCTCATTAATGAGACATTTTCTCCTATTTCCATTCACATTAGTAGTTTCTCAACTACCTTATTATATATATCTAGGCTTAATTAATCCACATTCACCCACACAAAAGTGGATATTTATTCATATTGAGGATTGTGGGTTCCTCCACCCTTTTATTTACTTAATTCATTAAGAAAATCAAGGACTCTAATGTTCCAAATATGATGTGAAAATTTGGGAATATTACAGTCCCACCCGTGGAAAAATGTTGCTTGTCCTCAAGCAACTCCAAAATTAGATGCAAAGCCATCTATTCCCCTCCAAATGGCATCCACATAAGGAAGGCTTCCTCAATTTTCTGCAATGGATTATGCATGTTTGGTTCCAAAGTTGTCTTTTAAAAACATAAATAATGACCTCTAACTATATGGTTAAATGTCCTCCTTCCATCATGAAGTACCTGGTTAAAACCATATGATGTCCAACATCATCATCAATACCTGAGGTGCATAAGATAAGGTGGTTCTCTTCACAAAGGAAAAGCTCCATCACACAATACATCCCTCCATCCCATGTTTTATGAATTTGATTGAGCATTGATATGCTCTCATACTTAGCCCTATTGGCCTTGTTGGATCCAAGCATCATTCCAATGTTATGCAGAAGAAGAAGGAAAGGATATATTTGGGTAGAAAAAGATGTCAAACCATATTCTCATAATAATAACCACCGGAGTAAGGCCCTATGCTACCATCCTCCATCTCCTCCATGTAATATGGACAAGCCAAACTCCCCCAAAAGCAACCAAAGAAACAAGAGATCTTTTTGCTTCCTTTCCTCCTCATGTGCATCATGAAGAAAAAGCATACTAATGGACATATGGAATGTCACATCAGCCCAATATAGAGAAACATCATCAATGCACATCATGAGAGCATTATGCCAAGCTTTACCCAATACAAAACACATAGACATAGGATATGTCATGTGGTGGCCAATCTCTCTCAAGTGAAACAAAATTGAACATGCCTCATTTTGCTGCATACTATCATTGATACACAAGGTATGAATCATAAAACCATGAGATATTAGGTGGTAACCATACTCACCCAAGAGCAGTCAGCGTAGCCATGCCTCCTCCTTCATTTCATAAGTGTTCCTCAAGGCATGGATCAAATAAATAGGTGCCTTTGTGTGGTGACAATAATCTCCCAAGGACAACCAATGTAACCAAGCTTGCTGGTCCATATAAATTTTCATGTTTTCATGCAACCCTTTGCTTATCTTCCTCATCCACTTATCCCAATATGGAAGATGAGTGATGTGCTGCATAATCATGGTATTTTCCCTTTGTAGAATACCACCTTCCCGAAATTGATGAAGAACTTTTCACTCCATGAAATGCTGAAGTGCACCTCCAATGAGATCTCTTAATGAGACCTTATTCTCATCCATGGCCTTCCAAAACTAGTGAGGTTCCAGATCTGCTATAAGTAGAATTTTTTCTTTGGGCTGTGATATGGTCATTGAGAAAGGGCCATCTAGAAAGGAGAAAAGGTTTCTCATCTCAAGGTGTCTACCATTTATCATCTTTACCTCCATTGCTTCATGAGTGAAGCTACCTTTAGAATGCTCCAAGAATAATGGGGCCTCATTATTATCATTGCTTTTAAGTGACAGTGTTGTAGATCTGCAGGGTAATACATAAATTGTCTCAAAGAAAGGTACTATACAGATCTCATAACGAGTCATTGTACAAAGGATTATGCTCATCCCTTATTCTATAACTCTACACTTCAAATCAAGAGGTTGAATGTAGTTCATCCATGACAAACTGGGATATATTTTCATATCCTCCTTGATTAGATCAAGGGTCCCCATGTTTTCGAGTAAGATGCTTCACCAGATTTGAAATATAAACCCTTGGCCACATGCGTATCATGTCTCCGATGGCATGTCCGTTGTTTCAATAAAATCTACTGGAACAATAGGTGATGGATGTGTATGCATACCTTGGATCAACTGTTATGTGGGAACCTCTTGAAAAAACACAAGATTTCCTCCAACTGGGACAATAGTACCTCCAACTACTCATAAGAGTGATGGTTTCTCTTCTCCAAGTGTACCAACATTGGAATTATCCTCCTTCCCCTCATGCATCTTGTGAATCATGCATGGGACTCTATATGTTAAGAGCTCAAGACTATGTTGCAAAGATGCAAGAGTATCTTCTCCAGATGCAAGTACTTATGCAACTGGTGGTGAATGTAGTGACTTCTTGTGTAATATTCCTAATTAGCCCAAGCTAATAGGAAAATTTAAATTTTGTTTTATTTTCCGTTTATGAATAAATGACTAATGGAGGACATGTAAAACTTCCTAGATCAGTGAATAAATCAATGCTCAATGTAAACAAAGCTATATCTGAGACATTTACATAAAATCCACTTGCATGTGAAACAAGGTTGAGCTATTTGACTGGGTCAATAGGACCAAATCACAACATAGTCCAGGTGCATTGAACCTCCTAGATGATCAGCGCAGTTCTAGAAGGAGGACCTCATGTGAAAGGGGTTAAGTGATTCAAGGTGGTTTAGGGTTTGGGCAAGCCCTCATATTATAAAAGGAAGGAGAAGGCGGCTAGAGAGGGTTGTTGAATGTATTATGATTTTGGATAATTATGTCTGCTTAGACAAATTCGAGTTCTCTAGGATTTTTAGCAAGAGACTAGTGAGGATCTCCTATTCAGGGGTTCTCATCCTTCCATTGAGTAGCTGTTGGAGGGTTTTGTGCTTCTTTTCCACTATATAGCATATGGCCAAGCTCCATATCTCTTTGGAAGCATAAATACAGTGAGGGTTTCATTGTCTAAGTGATCTACAACAAGTGGAATCTAGATCTACTCAGATCTAGTTCATACTATCATCTCTTCTTAGTGAGTGAATCTTTTATCATCCTGGAAGAGTGTAGTATCATATTGAGCTTAAATTTCAGATCTTGGAATCATGCCAAAGTGTATACTATCATCAACTGCTCATTTTCTCTCCCTGATCTGCATGAATCTTGAAGAGAAGAGTTGCATGGGTTATGGAATTCTCCTGGAGGAGAGATCTCTAACTGAAAGGATCCTTCCTTTCACTATGGTGATCTATGGATTAGCCAACCAATCCATGTTACCTTCATATATAATTTATTTACTGATTTATTTACTGTATAATTTCTTAATATTGTTGCAGAACTATGACTTAGATCTCAGATCTACTCACTGTTGTTGATCATTTGCTGAGATCCCCAAGGGGAGTGTATTATAAAGTCCCTTTTGTAAATAGATCTACAATAGATCTACCATTTTGTATTCATATCTGTTCAAGATCTGGAATTTAATAAAAAAAGGCTTCATCCTCCTGAAATTTACGCTGATAAGCTTTTTTGGCTCAATATACTGTTGTAGCACCTATTTGAGGCTTGCATTCATGTAAATGCCTGAATTTCTCTTGTATATTGAATAGGATATAGCATAGACTAGATTTCCTATTTATCACACTCTATTATAACTTTCACCTTTAGAAATTATGCTATCCATGCTTCAGTAAAATTCTGCATACTTCAAGTCATGGGGAATCAGGGTTTTTAAGCGTAGTCGGGATTGGAGGAATTGTTTAAAATAGCTAGGATCATTTTTTTGACCTAAAATATGGTATGGGAGTCCTAAGTGACCTAAGATAAAATATCCTACAGCCATTTCCCTTATTTTTACGCGGATTGTTGAATACACTCATTCTAGGGCACAAATCATCGCTTTTCCACATCCTTTGTCAGTAGAATTAATCTCACTTCTTGCTGATGTACATAAAATTGATGATGAGGTGTTTCTAAACACATATTAGGGTTATTATCTCGCTGCTAATCCAATATTCTTTTTTTATACTACTGCAGCCCTTCATTGGGCAATTTTCTGAAGACAACTAGGTGTGGGAGATCTGTTTAACCCACCTAGAGTGATTTATTTTGAGCCTCCTCTTGGATTTAGGTCTTATATAATCTGATATAAGGGATACAAGTGCTTATTTTAGGATCTGTAGCAGCCATTCCTTAAAAATGTGTTTTTCAGGCCTGTCTTGCTGAGAAGTCCAAATCTAGGATATTACAGTGGTATCAGAGCATGATCTCTGGCTCAGCCTGTGAGATAAAACTATCAAAAGCATAAAGAGAAGAAGAAGAGATTAGGATGGCCAGAATTATGGAAGAAGATATCCTTACTTCTCTTTGAAACTATGAAAGGCATCGAAGAAGATCTTGAACATATGGAGGAAGAAAGATGCAACGAAACTCCTAGAGGGTTTCAAAGAGACGAAAGATGAAGTGAGCTCCAGAAACTAGAGATTATAAAGCTGGAGAAGATGATATTTTCCTCATCATGTTTTGGATCCATGAAGGACCTCCCCAAGGAGGATGAGCTGATAGAAGAGGAAGGCCCCTGCACTTCCTATTCTCATCAAGGAGACAAAGAAAGAAGCAGGAGGAAGACTCCATATTTTGGAGGAAAGAAGGAGGAGAGGCTCTCAAATATTCTTCCTAGATCTAAGAATAACATTAGTGAAGATCTCAGGAAGATCAGGAGGGAAATGTATAAATAATCTCCAAATAAGTTTGAAGATGCATCAAACTCTAGATTTTCACATAGTGAGTTTGAGCATGCAGCCACACACTGTGATGTACAACGCAGTCAGAAGCTCAGATATGCCATGAGGAAGATGGGAGAGAAAGAAGAAATGACTAGGAGGAAAAATATTAGTGATTTATTGAAAGAAGATGAGTCTCAAGCCCTGAAACTCAGAAATCAGTTCTATTTTTCACAGTATTGCAAGGCCAAGGTGAAGAGAAGAAAGCAACGTGATAGACTTACTCTATCTACCTTTGAAGGATCACCTACTAGACCATCCAAAGAATGGGTGGAAGAGCTAGACACTTTCCTACAGCTGCACCAAGTCCCTGAAGAAGAAGCCATCATAGTTGCAGCACTACACTTGAAAGGTAAGGCGTATACTTGGTGGAGATTTGAGTTCCTTCCTTTCAAAAATGTAAATACTTCATCTTACATAATTTTCACTAAGGAATTAGTGAAAAAGTTTGATAAGAGAGTTCATGGGACACCTATGGTGAAGTTAAATGAGAAGACTCAAATAAAATCCCTGCATAAAAACACAAATCCATTTCATAGGCCCATGGAAGAGGCTTAAAACCTGCATCATGCCTTGTTAGAGGCAATATTTCCCTCCCACACCTATGAACAAAATAACAGAGAGATCTCTTCTTCAAAGGTGGATCCTATCATTTGGAGGTTGCCCAATTTTTTTGTAGAGATAAAGGGCAACAACGCTTTCAAATCTAGACTTGATCTAGCACCTCAAGCAGAGTAAGGAGGAGCTTTTGCTCCAACAAGAGGGATTCTTGTGGAATGGCAAGAAAATCCCCAAGATCTCATGTATGGAGATCACAACACATTTCATGATATACATGTGCCATCAATGAGAAGGTGTAGAACCATGGAGACACAAGGGGGAGATAGGAAAGTGAAACAACCTCATTCCTATCCATTGCAGAAGGTTGATGCACCTGAGAAGGTGATTGGATTGTGTAGTGGAAGCATGGAAAGTTTTTTCCATTCATATATTCAGTCATCTCTTGTTGAGGATGTCTCATTGCATGGAGACATTGCACCAAGGAGACCACTAGATCAGCAAATGATGATGAGTGCTTCACCTGTTGAGGCACCAATCATTGATTTTAGAAGAGTGGAGACCTTGGAAGGTCTTGATACAGTGCTGAGAATCTTGGGTAGGCTCAAGGAGGAGAGAAGAATTCTCTCAACATCATCCACACACACACTCATTTCAGTTTCTGCGTTGTGGTAGGAGAAGCAAGGGAAGGAGAGAAACCTTCCCACTTACACATTTGGCATGGGAGCCGTCTATGCACATAACTCATTGGAAGAATTAATATAGTCACCTATCTTCTTTACGAGGATGGAAGGGGACTCATCTATGAGCTACTCCCTTTGCATGAGCAAAACGTATGGTAAGGGTATTTATTATTTTGATTTATCTAATGTATGTATGCATCCCTTAACCATATATGTGCAGGATTTTGCTCCAAGTAGGAGTATTATTTCTTTGAGGATGCATGGTCTACTTGAGGCCATGAGCATTGTTGAGGACCACTCCCTAGGAGGACTTAGGGAGGAATTTTTTTTTGGAGGACATACTCACATTGCCTCATCCATCATTCACTTCCTCCAAACTTATGAGGAGATTGGGGCAACAAGCAAGTGGTTGAGAGACCACACATTTTTTCAGTCTCTGTTGCAGTTGAGAGTCAAGCTGCATTGGTTACACATGAGGGACCATTTTCCTTCACATTTGCTACATAGGGAAGCCAGCATGATTCTCATTTTGCCTCCTTATGATGCTATTGTTCCTATTATTAAGAGGAGCATGTGTGGGATAGAGACACATTGGTTGGATGTGTCCCTTGGGGGAGAGAATCCCCATATTTTTTGCAGTGCATGCTCTAAAGGGAGCACGAGAGACGATATGGCTGCCATAATCACACATTTGTTTCTTCAGGAGGAAAGCCATATGAGCTGGGATATGCCTCTCACTAATATTGGAGAGGAGTCTTTCTATGAATTACCAAGCTATGACGTGATTCATTTCATTTGGATCATAGCATGGAGACCCCGAAAGAAGGAGGGGAGATTTTGCAGCACTCACCTTGTCAGTTGCTTGAGGGAAAGCAACACTTTTGGAGGGGAGGACTGTAATATTCCTAATTAGCCCAAGCTAATAGGAATATTTAAATTTTGTTTTATTTTCTGTTTATGAATAAATGACTAATGGAGGACATGTAAAAATCCTTAGATCAGTGAATAAATCAATGCTTAATGTAAACAAAGCTATATCTGAGCCATTTACATAAAATCCACTTGCATGTGAAACAAGATTGAGCTATTTGATCAGTGCAGTTCTAGAAAGAGGACCTCATGTGAAAGGGGTTAAGTGATTCAAGGTGGTTTAGGGTTTGGGTAAGCCCTCATATTATAAAAGGAAGGAGAAGGCAGCTAGAGAGGGTTGTTGAATGTATTATGATTTTTGAGAATTATGTCTACTTAGACAAATTCAAGTTCTCTAGGCTTTTTAGCAAGAGACTAGTGAGGATCTCTTGTTTAGGGGTTCTCCATCCTTCCATTAAGTAGCTTTTGGAGGGTTTTATACTTATTTTCCACTATATGGCATATGGCCAAGCTCCATCTCTCTTTGGCAGTGTAAATGTAGTGAGGGTTTCATTGTCTTAGTGAGCTACAACAAGTGGAATGTAGATCTACTCAGATCTAGATCATACTATCATCTCTTCTCAGTGAGTGAGTCTTTTATCCTCCTGCAAGAGTGTAGTATTAGCTTGAGCTTTAGTTTTAGATCTTGGCATTAGGAAAAAGTGTATACTATCATCAACTGCGTAGTTTATCTCCCTGATCTGCGTAAATATTGAAGAGCAGAGTTGCAGGGATTTTGCAATTCTCCTGGAGGAGAGATATATAGTGGAAAGGATCCTTCCTTTCACTATGGTGATCCATGGATTGGCCAAAAAATTCATGTTACCTTTAGATCTGATTTATTTACCGATGTATTTACTATAGAATTTCTGAATACTAATCCAGAATTGTGACTTAGATCTCAGATCTACTCATTTTTGTTGGTCATTTGCTGAGATCCCCAAGGGGAGTGTATTATAAAGTCCCTTTTGTATATAGATCTGAAATAGATCTACTATTTTGTATACAGATTTGTTCTAGATCTGGAATTTAATAAAAAAAGGCTTCAACCTCCTGAAATTTACGCTGATAAGCTTTTCTGACTCAATATACTGTTGCAACACCTATTTGAGGCTTGTATTCATGTAAATTCCTGTATTTCTCTTGTATATTGCAGAGGCCATAGAATAGAATATATTTCATATTTCTCACACTCTATTATCTTTCAGCTTCAGAAATTACGCTATCCATGCTTCAATAAAATTCTACATACTTCAGGTCATGGGGAATCAAGGTTTTTTAAGCCTAGTCGGGATTGGAGGAGCTATTGAATATATCTAGGATCATTTGTTTGACCTAAAATTTGGTATGGGAGTCTTAATTGATCTAAGATAAAATATCCTATAGTCATTTCCCTTATTTTTATGTGGATTGTTGAATACACTCATTTTAGGGCATAAATCACCGCTTTTCCCCATCCTTTGTTTATAGAATTAATCTCACTTCTTTCTGTTGTACATAAAATTTCTTCTGAGGTGTTTCTAAAAACATCTCAGGGTTATTAGCTCGATGCTACTTCAATATTGTGTTTTTATATTGCTGCAACCCTTCATTGGGCAATTTTCTGAAGACAACTAGGTGTGGGAGATTTGTTTAACCCACATAGAGTGATTTATTTTGAGCCTCCTCTTGGATTTCGGTCTTAGATACTATGATATAAGGGATACGAGTGCTGATTTCAAGATCTATAGTAGCCATTATTGAAAAATGCGTTTTTCAAGCCTGTCTTGCTGAGTAGTCTAGATCCGGGATATTACATCTTGTCCAGAGTGACAAGATTTACATTCTCCTCCTTAGGAAATGTCACTTTCTGGCACATATTTGGTTTCCTCCCATCAAATTCCTTCCTCAACTTGAGAAATAAACCCGAATATTTAGTCACCTTTGAATGCTTCATGTGACCAAACCACCAATCATTGGCTTCATCTAAGAGATGAAGTGTTGCAATTTGAACAAAATATTCTTCATCTACAGGATGTAGTCTAAAAAATGCATCTAAATCTCTCCTCCAAACCTTAACAGGGCCTGAGTAATATCCATCAAATGTAGGAAAATAGAATTTATTATGCCTTTTTCTTCTATTGCTGCTATAGGATCCTCTTTCTTCTTTGATTTTGAAGAATTGTTGGAGAGTTAGATTCTCCTTGAATGCTCTAGACTATGCTTTTTACTCTTCAAGATATATACTGAGAGTCTCATGAGTCTCAGGTTAATTCCTTCCTTCATTTCTACATCCTTCACCTTCTTCGAAGAAAGTGGGCATAGTGGATATATGAGGAGAACTAAGATTCTTCAGTTTTCTTCTTTCCTGATAGGAAGTGCTTGGACCTTCCTCATCACATCTTCTTCTTGGATCTTCTTTCTACCTTTCCTCTTTAATTTGATAGACCTCCTTGGAGATATCTTTCATAGATCTACAGAAATGAGTGGCAGAATTTTCTTCCTTCATGATAGATCTCATCTATCTTCTTCTTATTTAGATGCAAAAGATGAAGTGTCCACAAGTTGAGCCAAAGATCATGCTCTGATACCACTGTAATATCCCAAAAGGGAGATTGCAGTAATACTTAAAAATAATATAAGAACTATAGCAAGGTAAACAATGAATCTTAAGGCAACATCAAAATTTACAGAGAATCTGAGCCATTTTATTATATGGAGATGATTTAGTTACACAATGTACAAGAATATGAGTATATCTAGCCAAGAAGATAGTCTAGAACCACCCATAAAACATGCTACAATAGGTACAACGTAACTGGAGAGGCACTGAAGCAAATAATGTGTTGTCCCTTCATAAGAATATAAACATATAGCTACAGGATGAAAAGTAAAATGCCGATCTACTCAAATCTGGAGCTTAGATGATGCCAAGATTCAAGATCTATCCAATGTGATGGATTCCCAGGATAACCCAGAAAGGATTTTCCTGATCTACAACTTTTGAAAATCACCTCCCTAGGATTTCATCCTTGATCTGCTGGGAAATATAGATCTAGAGCTAGATCTGTCAAATAGATGGCTGAAATATGTTGCAAGATTAGATCTAAGCTTGAAGGGTTGACCCCTTCTTCAGATCTACAAGCTAGAAGCTCTAGATCTAGCTTCTCAATCCTCCAATAATGGTTGCAGCTACTCCAACACAACTGCCAATAGAAATTGCACTGTGAGGGAAAGAGAGGCCTTATTCCTTCTAAAAAAAATTTCAATAAACTCTCGGCTGATAATAAGATTGATGGAAATGTGAGGGAATGATCCCTCACAAGATTACTAGCTGAAAAGCTACTAACTTCCTTCCTCCTTTTTGATCTGCAATTTAGACAGTGTAATTATTGAAGGAATTATTGTTGCTAGGAAGTCAATAAATTTTGGCCTAATGCCAGATCTAAAATGAATATCTAGGAAGTTGATCTATAATCCCAAGGTGATAGGAATTAACCCTCACGAGTTCTCTAGTTGAAGTACTGAAGACAACTTCCTCCTTCCAAACTGATCTTCAGAAATCTGCAATTTCTGAATATGGATGTTCTGCAGAAAGTAGGAAAAGAGATGTGGCACTAATGTTGATGTAGAATGAGGTAAAATACTCTTTCTAGAGATGATCTAAGAAAGAGGAGGGATTCCCGACCAAAACACCCTATGCTAAACAACACTTGCAATCTCTGCTAAACAACCCGAGAAAGTAATGGAATGTCACATGAAAATTCTAGATATGAGAAGATCTTTACATCAAGAATAATCAGCATGCCCTCATCCTTGCCTTCATCTTCTTTATATAATATTTGAGCCTTCCCAAGCCTTGGCCCTCATCTAGACTACGTTGTCACATGTGGACAATATCCTCAATGCTGGACTGCGCTGTTTGACCAAATCAACCATCATGTCTAGGTGCAATGTACACCATTCATCAAGTGTGCCTTGTTTACACAAGGTCCTCCTTCACTTTATCATGAATGTCCCATGATCTTTGAAATCTTCAAGATCTTAGTTGACTGTGTCAACCTCCATGATCTATCTCATTAATGAGACAGTTTCTCCCATTTCCATTCACATTAGTAGTTTCTCAACTACCTCATTATGTAGATCTAGGCTTAATTAATCCACATTCACACACACAAAAGTGGATATTTATTCATATTGAGGATTTTGGGTTCCTCCACCCTTTTATTTACTTAATTCATTAAGAAAATCAAGGACTATAATATTCCAAATATGATGTGAAAATTTGGGAATATTACAGCTCGCTTGTGCCTTCGCTCAGGCGAGTCAGGTCATGGCATTTGAAGCCGCCTAGGGGAACGCATTTGGTTCGGGTCCGGTTGAGTTGTGTGAGGGAATTCATACTAAAAATGCTAAGTTTTGACTGCCCGTTTGCCTTGTGCATGTTTGTGTGGTGAATTTTTCATTTGCTCCCTTGTGCCTTCGCTCCTACGGGTCGAGTCGTGCCATGTGACGATGCCTAGGGAAATGCCTTTGAATCAGGTCAGGTCAGTTCGTGTGAGGTCGGCCATATAAAAAATTCTATGTTGTGACCACCCATTTTTCTTGTACATGTTCATGGGACTCATTTTCCATTTTCTCCCACATGCCTTTGTTTGGGTGGGTTGGGTAATGCCATGTGACAGAACCCAAGGAAACACATCCAAGTCCTGTCGGTTCATGTCGTGTGAGAGTGTCTAGGGAAACATGTTCAAGTGGGTCGGGTCGAGTCATGTGAGGGAGGTCATATCAAAAATATTAAGTTGTGACCAACCATGTACCTTGTGCACATTCGTGAGACCCAGTTTTCATTTTCTCCCTTGTGGCTTCATTTTAGTAGGTCAAGACGTTCCCTTTGACAACGCTCAAAGAAATGCATTCAGGTTGGGTCGGGTCAGGTTGTGTGAGGGGATTCGTATAAAAAATTCTAAGTTGTAACCACCCATTTTCCTTGTTCAAGGTCATTCAACCTGTTTTTCATTTTCTCCCTTGTGCCTTCATTTGGGTGGGTTGGTTCATGTCGTGTGATGATGCTCAAGGAAACGAGTTCGAGTCAGGTCGGGTCAGGTGAGGTCATGTGATGGTAGTTGTATCAAAAATTCTAAGTTGTGACTACCCATTTTCCTTGTGCATGTTCATGCGAGCCTTTTGTCGTTTTCTAACTTGTGCATTCGTTCGACCGGATCGTGTCAAGCCATGTGATGGCTCGCAAGGAAATATGTTCGGGTCAGTTTGGGTCAAGTCATGTTATGGGGGCCATATAAAAAATTCTAATTTTTGACTGCTCATGTTCCTTGTGAACGTTCGTGTGACATGTTTTCTGTTTTCTCCTTTGTGCCTTCATTCAGGCGGGTTGGTTCGTGCAATGTGATGGCACTGAAGGAAACACATTCGGGTTGGGTTAGGTCGGGTTTTTTGACGGAAGGCATATAACAAATGCTAATTTCTAACCATCCATTTTCCTTGTGTATGTTCGTGTAACCCATTTTCCATTTTCTCCCTTGTGCCTTCATTCGAGTGTGTCTATTTGTGATGTGTGAGGGCGATGAAGGAAACACATTTGGGTTGGTTCGTGTGAGGGCAGCAATATAAAAAATGCTAAGCTGTGACTACCCATTTTTCTTGTGTACGTTCATGCAACCCATTCACCATTTTTCGTTTTCTCCCTTATGTCTTCCTTCAGGCGAGTCGATTCATGCCATGTGAGGGCACCCAAGGAAACACATTTGGGTTGTGATCCGAGTCCCTTAGCTACTAGATTTACCTGTGATATTTTACTTCTCTGATGTTGTTAGGATTAAATTTTAAAATAGCATAAAAGAACACATATGCATTTTGTAAATAAGAGGAAACAAGACAACCATCAACAACATAGGAACACCAAACGTTGATAATGGGTTCACCCAGTGTGGGTTGTGTCTCCGGGCTCGGTGTAAAAATGGGGTAGGCCACTTCATAAAGTGTTGGAAATTGGAAGATGTACATGGATGATGTTCTCTTTCATACAAGGATGTGCCCTCAACATGAGTGTCTTGTCTCTCCACGAGACGTTCTGCTACAGGAATTCTCACTCACAATGGACCTCCTATTAGCATGACATAATCTCACATGAAGCAAAAACAAACATCCCGCAACATGCATCAACAAAGGATCTAGAATCCTAATACACTTAACATCAAAAATAGGCACATGATAAAATTACATATACCTCAACCCCTGAAGTTGGCTAAAGAAGCGGATGCTCAGCTATTGAATCTGACTGCACCATCAAATTCGTGGCCTCAAGGGGCATATAATCGACTGTACACACTTAATAATCTGACACCATCACTCTAATATGGAAAATGGAAATGGGAATATCTACTACTGAAATAGAAATTTGCATCATATTACTATCCCCAAGAGGTGTAAAAGCGACATAAATTTTTTCAAATTCAGAATACTACAACCTCAGGGCTCAAGGAATGTTTTTGATGCCATCAAGACTCCCTAGGGAATGGTTCCACTGTCTCCATGGCTCTTGGTTCTTCCCTATTGCAAATAAAATATTATTATTTCTTGAACTCCATGCTCTCCTTTGCCTGGGTGCATCTGTAGTGAGGGTTTTTATAATGGTGGGTGGGCGAAGCTATCAAAGCTACACCCGTGATCTGTTGGTGGCAGAGGAGTTTAGGCTGGCAGAGGTGTTGGGTTCAAATACCAATCTTGGCATAAATGGTTGGCTGTATCTAATTTTTGGTGTTGTTTTGGTTTGTTTTTGGGAGCAAATTTTATGGGGCCACCCATTGGGGGGTTGTCACACGTGGGCCAGGCAGGTTCAACTCTCATTGACTCCACTCTTTATACATACCGTGACTTTTTTGGGTGGACGGGTTTTGTAACTCATCACCCCGACCCAACCAATATTCCATTGTTATATGGTGGTTATGTGGTGTTCTGTGGGGGTCATGGCTTGCCAACCCAAATATGTCTCTTTTTATTTTTTATTGTAATATGGGTACGACGGGGGTGGCAGGGGTCATGGCCCGCCACCCTTACCTTTTAATATTTTTTTTGTTTTGTTAAAAAATAATGGTCATTTTATTTTTCAAAATAATTGTTATTGGGCAATTTAAGGAGGCCACGATTTCACCAGTTTTCGGGAGCTAAGTTCCTTTCTAGTTGACAGTGAATTTGTGGGACACTTAAACCTGGCCCACTGCCCAACTTTGACTAAAAATTTGAGTCACTCTAACTTCACCATACGGGATTGGATTGGAGAGCTATTCACACCATTGGAATAAGGTTGATTAGAACTTTAGTCTAGACCTAGTTCGAGAGAAATTCAGCCACTTTGAATTTTGACCATTTTTGAGCCCTCTTTGTCTCTTGAGGGTGTCTCGAGCCACCTGGAACAATCCTCCCCACTGGGGAGATTTTTTTCCACAAAAATCATGAAAACAATATGCCGCTGATTTTTACCTTTTTTGTACCACAGGTGTCATAAAAGGTCACCCTTCATTACCCTTCAACTTTTTCCTTGGGAGAGATAAGCGATGAGATGACACTTGCATCCTCTTTGTTAGTGGGAATTCTAATCGCAAGCGTACAGAAAAATCTCACTTTATTTATGCAGAACAAACAACCCTAGCATCAAATGTGGTTGTCAATTTCCTTAGGTCTACAGTAGGTGATCAGAATAAATGCTACAAGAATCCAGATCTATGCAGTTAAATACATTAAAAAGTGAAAATAAGCAAGAGTGGCTCCATACATCCAATGGAAAAGACAAGAATTTATGAATATTTTTTTGTATTATGACAACTGGGAAGGGAACACGGAAATATGTTACTAGTCCCCCTCAATGGAATGGGTTCTCGTATTTCCTTAGCGCCTCAAATCCAATATCTCTTTCTCTTGATCGTGGAGAAAACCAAGACAAAATAGAACTCAAAGGGAGCTCACAATAAAAAGTAGAAAAATTATGACAACGATGGAGGATCAAAGTAAGACCAAAAGTATAGATCAAAAGGTGATAAAAAAGCTAGTGAATGAATGGAAAAACCCTTCTATTTAAAACAAAATGTTGAGTTAGTCTATATATTGGTGCATAATTAAAATATTATTAACCAATTCTGGATCTAACTTACTTGGAATATTTTATTATTTTTGGTGGAGGGAAAAGGAATTTATAATTCGTTAAATCCATTTATTTATAAATAATAGATAAATAAATGATTTATTTATTATTTCAAGAATGGTGTTAAGGAATAATTAAATAAAAAATGGTTTATTTAATTATTTAAAAATTATTTAGTCAAATTCAAGTAGGAATATTATTAAACAATTATTTAAATAATTATTCCTAGAAAATAATAAGATATAATAATTTATCTAATTAATTCTCATGTTTTGGGTTAAATATGATGAGGAATATTAATTAAATAGTTTTTTGGTTAATGATCCCTAGAGGAAAATCAAACAAATAAGGATTTATTTAATTATTCCTCATGGGGTGTCCTGTTTAGACCAGAAATAATTTAATAATATATGGGTTATTAAATTATTTCTCATAGTGAAAGCAATTTTACTATGGTAAAATTGGTCTTACATGGTGTACGTTAGTCCATCTAATAATAATAGGTTATATGAACAAAAAATTGGCGTAATAGATTTCCCCCCAACGTGCGAGTGTTAGGAGGTAATCGTATGACCGAAGTACGTTGTAAGAACAAAATCACTAGACACTGAAGGGGAGTTAGAGAGAGAGAATTATAAGATGGACTGAAGCAAGAGAGGACAATTTCCTGAGGAGGCGAGAGTTACATGCATGAAAAGTATCTTTTATGAGTGATTACATGTTCTCAATGAGGCATGGGAGGCATACCTATGCTCACCGAGATGACAAAGTACAAAGAATAATGGTGCACCCAGCAAACATGGGACTGAGCTATATAATACATGCTGGAATAAACATGGGCCGGATAAAAAAATAATGGACCCCGTATACATATTGTTCTTGAGACAACATCCAAGACTTATACAATAATATCTAGGTACATGAGATATAATAACAACCAAAAATGCCCTGAAAATTAGGAAAGTGCTCTGAAAATCTAAATGATATAGGAAAAATAAAAAGGTGTTGCAAGCGGCTAACGCTGGAACCATCAAATCTGCAAATTTTCATCCAAGGCTGTAGTAAAGAGGTGATCTGGGTATTTGGGGGGCTACATAAAGGGCCACCCCCTCATGACGTCTGAAATATCTCACACACACCCGGGAATCACTGGTACAATCTGCAGAATCACCGAACAATCAAGTATATGGATCTCGATCATGCCATAATGATTTGAAACTAAGAAACAATCAATTGAAAGGGAAATAAAGGGTCCCTTTGCCTGATCCTAGTCACCGAACAAGAGTGGAGGTCTATTGATGTCGATAGAGGGAGGTATGCCATGTGTGAGGCAATGAGGAATCCTCAAATAAAGCACAAGGGATAATAGTGGAGAGACTGATAGACTAACACCAGAGATGATGGTGGAATGGGGGATACTAAGTAGATGGCTTACAACTTCCCTTTTTAGAGCATAAAGGGCTTGGATGACCTGGTAGCTACTGACTCGACTCCCGAGGGGATAGGGGATAGTATGACTAGAGGCCAAATTATTCAACATGAGAGAGGTACAAAGCGACGAACGATGGAATACTATGGCAGGAGACAAAATTGACTCGGGACAGACTCCATGGATGCGATGATGACTCAACTCGGATGCTCTAAACAAGGGTGACTCGATGATGCTGCCACAAAAAATAGGCCTAATGGGGACCATAAAAGAATGAGTAAAATATGGTTACTAACGGTGAAAAGTGACACAAGCATCGATAAGTATGAAGGAGATTGTTCCCCAAGTACAATTGTCGCAAGTGAACAAATTCAATTTTGAGAAGCGGTGAAGTGACACTTCTTTGAAAAAATGCTTTCGGGTGAAGTATCAAATCACAAAAAATAAAGGATAACCATTTGAGTGGTCGGTGAGAGCTTTCGAACGATGCTGATGGTTCTTCAAACCAAGCTACGGTTTGGTCGCAATTGATGAAATAAAATTTAGGGTTTTTCTTTTAATAAGGAAATTTCCATCCAATTTGATTGATTTGAAAGTGTAGCTTTGGTGAATGCGGAGAGGGGGAAAAGGTCATAACTCTTGTAGTGATCATAGCAGACAAAATGAACATTGGAATCAAGATCTGTGACTTTCAGGTAGGTGACCTTACTTGTCTAAATTTGGCCTTAATGCTTCTTGGAATGATGGTCCTTATGAAGAGTCAAGGTAAGAAAAGAATGCGAGAATGAACTGATGGAGAAGGTCTAGAATCATCCCCACTCACCAAGTCAAAAATAGGGACAAAGTGGTGAGTATGGTATCACACAAAGTAGAATATTTAAAGACAGAGTATCAAACATCTACGACATATGGCTCGTCAGAGAGGCCAGTAGGTCCAACTATCGAAGGAATGGGAGGATAATTGACCATACATAGATCGGGTGTGTCTAGGCTGAGACTTTTGTTAATCAACTAAGAAGGTGGCTAGGGGTTCCATCATGCCCCCCTGTTGAAAATGCAACAAGATGATGGAGCTTAGTGAAATGAAGTCGCCTTCACTAAGTGCGCCCGCAGGCTATTTTTGGCACAAAGTCTATTTTTAGACTATGTCTATTTTTAGACATATGGAGCATGGTCTAGGAGTTGCAGTATGGTATTCTTGGATGATTGGTCAATTTGGTAAAAATAGATGGACCTCTATTTTTAGACATACAGGTCGAAGTCTATTTTTAGACTCCCTGTCTAAAAATAGGTCAGTCAAATATTATTAGCCCTTAATAATATTTGGACTCTAAACTTCAGTTTATTCTCTTACAGCACTTCAGTTGGAGCTATGGATGTGGCTCAGCATCCGACGTATAAATTACGCTATTCCTTGGGGCTTGGGTGAGCTCTGAAGTGGCATGTGGTTGACTTCGCTTAGGGACTTAAAGGGCGTAAGTTTTGGTGGAGTTGATGAGACAGTTGGTGGAGTTGTGTTCTGTTTAACTTAGTTGAACTAGTTGTATTTAGTCTAACTGAAAAATACACTAGTGATGAGTGGTGTGAATTAATTAATAATTAATTCACTAATTATTAACTCTTAATTCAACTAATGAACACATCAGCTCACCATGTACAGCATGGACAAATAGTGGGAGACCAAAGGAAAGAGGTAGATGAAAGGGTTGAGATAGCTACCGCTGTGACATTAGTTGGTATGAAGAGAATTGCACCACAATTTGGAGAAAATGCCAGAGATGCTGGAGGATTAGCCAAGCTATGATGATCGAACCTGATCTCTATTAGACCCGCCTTGATCGCACAATAGAGGCAGGCAATTAGTGGATGAGTTTTGAACCTGTGACTTGTTCAAAACCAAGCTAGTTTGTGTGTAACTTTATGAGATAGTACTGAGTACTTGTGAGGAGTATTGTGCTATGTAATGTTACATGTTCTCTCCATATAATATACAAAATAGCTGAGGGGTTTTCGGCTATAAGCTTTCCCCATTACACATTGTGTTTATGTGCGCATGCGACTGTTTCTATTTCCGCAAATTCATGATTGATTGTAGAAGAGATTATGTGTTGCATATGAATTCGAATTAGTATGTGATTAGGATAATCTAGGTGGATAAATATTCATTATTCAGCAAATTTATACATGGTATCGGAGCGAATTAATCATCGGGATCTATTGCAGTGATTACAATATTATTTCGGTAGACAGAGTCTGTATCGGGCCAGGTAGCCTCTGGATCCATCCTTTCTCTGAAAGGTGATATATCCAGTAAATGCCCTTACAGTCGATCTCTGTGCTAGAAATAATTTGTTCTCACAGATCCAGAAGCAGTTGAGTTTTTGAGTTTGGAATTTGAATTTTGCAGCAGTTTGTTTTCTTGGTGCCGGAGTTGAAAATGTCTTTCAACAGTTTGCGACTCGAATATGCTCTTGAAGGCAGTTCGAATTATGTTTCATGGAAAGATCGCATGGAGGCAGTATTAGAAGATAATGGACTGAAGGAGTTCATAGATACGGATGTCCAAAAGCCCACTGATCCTGCTGAAGTCGAGGCTTGGCAAAAGAAGATGGCGAAATGTCGAAGGATTCTATTGGAGGGCGTGAAGGATCACATTGTATCCAGCCTGCATGGAAAAGCTTCTCCATATTTGATGTGGAAAGCGTTGACAGATATATTCCATAGTAAGAGAGACCAAAGGAAGCTGGCGCTCAAGGATAAGCTCAGAAACATTAAGATGGAGAAAGGCGACAGTATCGCCAAGTACCTCACGAAGTTCACTCAATGCAGAGATGAGCTGGGAAGTGTGGGGGTGACTGTCGAAGAAGAGGATATGGTGGACCTGGCTCTCCTTGGTCTTCCGAAGGCTTGGCATTCATATCAAGATAGTGTCAATGGTTGGGAGAAGTTGCCGGGATGGGAGCGCATTTGGGCAGATCTCATGCAGGAGGAGATAAGGAGGACTACCAGGGATGGATCTTCATCCAAGGTATCTGATGAAGAAAATTACGTTTTTTCTGCCAAAGCAAAGAAGGGGAAGAGCAAGAAATCTTCTCAGTCTGGTGCGAAAGGAAAGAAGCAAGACATGTCCAAGGTGAAGTGTTTTCACTGTCACCAGCACAGACACTATGCCACAAATTGTCCGCAGAAGAAGAAAAATAAGAAGGCTGCTGGATCTGCAGTGGGAGAGGCATTGGCTTCTCAATTCGAACTGGATTTTTCACTGATCGCATGCTTGTTTTCAAGTGTGGCGGGATCAGTTTGGTTCTTGGATAGTGGTGCATCATTTCACATGACCGGAGATTGAGATTTGTTTTCAGATCTGGAGGAAAAAGATCTTGGAGTGCACATCGAGATGGGCGATGATGGTAGATACAGTGCGACTGGTATCGATACCATTTCCTTTGAGAGGGAGTCTGGTAAACCTTTCATATTGAAGGAAGTTTTGCATGTTCTGGTGATTGATGAATTGGACCATCTTCTCGTGGCGATGTTGTAAACTTACCTGTGGCATGATGTGGTCTTCAGTCAAGGAAAAGCTTTCCCCGTATGCAAGACTACCGCAGACCGGTAAGATAAAACAAGCTGGCATCCCTTACTGCTTGCACTATGGTCGCGTGTTAATGGCATGCAAGCAAAGGAGAAGTGGTGAGTCGTGGATGATGAGGGCGAACCGTGGCACAAGAGGCACAAGGAGATTGGGCCACCTTCACCATGGATCTTTGAAGATCCTGCAGCAGATTTCTACTGGGCTTCCTAAGGGCACTCTTGTGCAGTCAAATTAGTGCAAGGGGTGTACTTTAGGGAAGTATGTGAAAGCCACCTTTCACGAGAAGGATAGTCGCGCCACGACGATCCTTGAGAGAGTTCACACAGACGTGTGTGGTCCTTTCTCTGTTGCTTCGACAGCAAAGCACAGGTATCATGTGATCTTTGTTGATGATTTCTCTCGAAAGTGCTGGATCTTCTTCATGCAGAAGAAGAGCGATACATTCGCGAAGTTCTGTGAGTTTAAAGCACTGGTCGAGAAGGAGTCGGGGAAGAAGGTGATTGCTCTAAGGAGTGATAATGGTGGTGAATTCATCTCGGCTGAATTCAAGGAGTTCTGCAGCGCATAAGGGATTCGGAGAGAGCTCATCGCACCCCATAACCCACAGCAGAACGGGGTGGCTGAGCGGAAGAACAGAACGATCGTGGGTGCTGCACGGGCGATGTTGCATGATCAGGGCCTACCCCTTCACTTGTGGGCTGAGGCATGCAATATAGTAGTATATGTGCAGAACCGTTGTCCTCACAAGATTCTTGGCATGAGTACACCGGAGGAGGCGTTTTCTGTCAAGAGGCCTGATATTTCTCATCTGAGAATTTTTGGCTCACCTATCTACATGCATGTGACGAAGGACGCCAGAAGGAAGCTGGATCCGACCGCAGAGGTTGGAATATTTGTGGGGTACATTGATACACCTCACAACTATCAAGTGTATTTTCCAGATAGTCGCAAGACTGTTGTGCGACGGGATATCAAATTTCAGGAGGAGAAAGCCATGCAGTGTTCACTTGAGAGGGAGCCACACTTGCATGCAGATGAGGAGCTATTAGTTCCTAAGGAGGAGCTTCCAGATGTGGATCAACCACAAGAGGAAGTTCACGAGGTGGAAGAGACCACCCATACAACGCCAACCATCAGAGGGCGCAAGCGCACTACAGAAGCTGAGCGACTGGCTCGAGATGCAGAGAAGGTTGTAGGACCACCTATAGCACAACACAGACAGAGACAGTCATCAGATTGGTACACTGGATACATGGCTCTTATGAGTCAATGTGTCATGACAGAGCCATCCTCTTTTGAGGAAGCTGTGGAGGAACCCGCATGGGTAGATGCCATGATCAAAGAATATGATTCGATCGTCAGAAACAGTGCATGGGAGATTTTCCCAAGACCGGAGGGGAAATCAGTGGTGGGTTCGCGATGGATCTACAAAGTGAAGCAGGCGGCTGACGGGAGTGTGGAGAAGTACAAGGCAAGATTTTTTGCCCGAGGCTTCTCACAGATAGAGGGGATCGATTATGAGGAGACCTTTGCACCTGTCGCAAGGTACTCTTCCATACGGACGATCCTAGCTCTCTCAACGCAGATGGGGTGGCACATCCATCAGATGGATGTGAAGACTGCATTCCTCAACGGAGTCATTGAGGAGGAGGTGTACATAGAGTAGCCTGAAGGTTTCGAGATCTTCAGCAGTGAGTCGCATGTGTGTCGACTCAAGAGAGCACTGTACGGGCTGAAGCAAGCACCTCGTGCTTGGCACACTCGGATAGACAGCTACTTCACCGGGCTTGGATTCTCCAAGAGTGAGGCGGATCCAAACCTGTACCAGATTGTGGTGGAGGGGAAGCTGTTGATCATCGTACTGTATGTAGATGATCTGATTTTGACTGGCGATGAGCAGTTGATACTTTCATGCAAGGAGGATCTTGCACGAGAGTTTGAGATGAAGGACTTGGGGCATCCTTCATTATTTCCTGGGATTGGAGATTTGGCAGCGCAGCGGAGGACTGTTTGTTTCTCAGGGCAAGTATGCCCGGGAGATTCTGGAGAGGTTCAACATGCAAGGCTGCAAGCCTGTTGACACTCCTCTTCCTGGTGGTTGGAGGAAGGAGGATGCTACCTCAGCGGAGGTAGTGGATGCCACTGTCTATCGACAGTTGGTGGGGTCGCTTATGTATCTGGTCAATACACGACCCGATATATGCTATGCTATTAACCAGCTTTCGTAAGCTATGGTTAAGCCTACCAAGCTCTTTTGGAAGGCAGGCAAGCATGTATTTTGTTATCTTAGTGGCACATCGGGATATGGTCTATGGTACAGACAGGAGGATGGAGCGAAGCTTTCTGGCTTCACTGATGCAGATTGGGCAGGGAGCCCAACGGACCAGAAGAGCACATCTGGAGGAGTTTTTAGCATTGGGTCGACAGCAGTTTCCTGGTACAGCAGGAAGCAGAGATCCATGGCACTCAGTTCAGCAGAGGCCGAGTACATGGCAGCTAGCTTGGCTGCATGCGAGGCTATTTGGATGAGGAAGATCCTCGTTGGATTGTTCGGGTTGCATTTGGAGCCTACAGTGATTTACTGTGATAACCAGAGTTGCATTAAACTCTCGACTAATCTAGTATTTCATGATAGATCCAAACACATCGACATCAGGTACCATCACACGCAGATTGTGTTCGCCGTGAGAATCATGTTGCTTTCATATGTTCCCACGGAGGATCAGGATGCCGACATCCTGACGAAGGCGCTCACCAGGAGCAAGTTCGAATTCCACAGAGGCAGGATAGGGGTTGCAGATAATCCATATCTTGCTGAGGGGGAGTGTTGAAAATGCAGCAAGATGATGGAGCTTAGTGAAATGAAGTCGCCTTCACTAAGTGGGCCCGCAGGCAAATTCTGGCGCAAAGTCTATTTTTAGACATATGGAGCATGGTCTAGAGGTTGCAGTATGTTATTCTTGGAGTATTGGTCATGTTGGCAGTAACAGATGGACCCCTATTTTTAGACATAGGTTTTAATTCTAGTTTTTAGACCGCCTATCTAAAAACAGGGAACCAAATATTATTAGTTCATTAATATTTGGACTCTAAACTTCAGTTTACTCTCTTGGAGCACTTCAGTTCGAGCTACAGAAGTGGCTCATGAATCTGACAGAGGAATTACGCTATTCCTAGGGGTTTGGTGAGCTCATGCATGGTTGACTTCAATTAGGACTTCAGTGGCAGAAGTTTGATGGAGTTGATGAGACAGTTGGTGGAGTTGTGTTCGGTTTAACTTAGTTTAACTAGTTTAGATTAGTTTAACTAGCTAATCAACTAGTAATGAGTGGAGTGAATTAAATATTATTTAATTCACTAATTATTAACTCATTATTCAACTCAAGAACACATCAGTTCACTACAGTGCATGGACAGTTCAGTGGAGATCAGTGAAAGAGGTAGATGAAAGGGTTGAGATAGCCAACTGGCCCAGACATTAGTTGTGCATGAGAATTTCACCACACTTGGAGAAAATTTCTCTCATGAGGATTAAGTTACCAAGCCACAAGGAAATTAGAACCTTGGATCTCTCATTAGACCAGCCTTGATTGCGCAATAGAGGCAGGAAATTAGTGGATGAGTTTTGAACCTGTGACTTGTTCAAAACCAAGCTAGTTTGTGTGTAACTTTATGAGATAGTACTGAGTACTTGTGAGGAGTATTGTGCTATGTAATGTTACATGTTATCTTCATATAATATACAAAATAGCTGAGGGGTTTTCAGCTATAAGCTTTCCCCATTACATATTGTGTTTATGTGCGCATGCGAATGTTTCTATTTCCGCAAATTGATGATTGATTGTAGAAGAGATTATGTGTTGCATATGAATTCGAATTAGTATGTGATCAGGATAATCTCGGTGGATAAATATTCATTATTCAGCAAATTTCTACACCCCCAAGCATGGGATATTGCCCCCAAGTATTTTTTATGGAGGGGACTGATCTAGTATCGAAAGGTGGGAATGATGCCCCTAGCAAGAGGAGTTTATGGAGCACCATACAGGGTCTCACTATACCAAAGAGTGCCTTCAGAGATACTGAATTGGTGCTCACTGAGAAAATATAGAGGTTGGTCAACAAAAATGTCTAAGGGACTGGGTTGTTGATGTAAGATGAAGGAATGATGAAGTGGATCATCCCTAGAGTGATCTGCAGTGATATGGAACTCTAGAGGTTCTTCTAAATGGGGAAGAATAATGGTACTAGAGTCGACACTAGCAGATGCACTAGGAGGGTTGTGGAGAATTTCTTCTCCTTGACTCTCAAATATGGGTGCCCCCTTGCCAAAACATTGGGTGTCAATGTAATGACCAAAATTTGTATGTGGTTTGAATCCATGGTTTCGATGTAAGGGGGAATAGACAAAGTCAGGGGTGGTAAATGATTTCATAATGTCTTCAACGCAATAGAAGATGGTCTGACTGGTGGAAGAAAGACCACGTGAGGCGATGAAGCTACCTAACTGATCATCATGAGAAATGAGGTTCACATGCACATCATCATGGAGGGTGACTAAAGAATAAGTAGATGAAGAATCTACCAATGTTGAGCCCAAGGTGATCGCTGAAGTGAGGTCAGGTGAAGCATAAGGGGATGCCCTAGAGGGGTCTTCCACTTCAAATCTCATAAATGATGAAAGGTAGAGGATAGTGGCAAAAGACTCCATCATTTTGACATCGAGAGGGGGTATGTAAATGGGATTGGATGTATCCTCTAGTTCTACTGAAGAAAAACTCGCAAGTAATGGAGAAATGGACTTGTTGCGCTTGGCCTCGAATTGGTGAACTGCTTCCATGGAGGTACGGAAATCGTCGAGGCGAGGATAGAGGTGAGTATAGTGGCCATGAAAATCACACAAAGCATAGGGTTTATTTGTGTGAAAAGTCTTGAGTTTCTTGGCTGAATCTGGTAAAGTGATATCGACTTCTGGGATGTCAGACTCAGGAAATGCTTCGTTGACCGTGGGTTTTAAATGAGATGATTCAGGACAATTGTGGGTAGCATGACTGACAACATCAGACAAAGTGCATGGAGGTGTATGTTTTGGAGGCTTAGGAGGAATAGGTGTTTTATTGGAAGCCTTGTCCTTAGGTTCCTTTTTGTGGGCTTTGGCCCCCTCACCCAAGGCTTTCGGAACAGGAGTAGGTTCTTGTTGTGGAAAAGCTTGAATCTCAAAACCTTTTTCATGTTTTGTAATTTTCCATTATGCTTGTGAATATTCTTGTTCTTGTGCTTTATAGTTTCATACTTGATGGCTAACTGATCCAATTCAAAACAAATTTTGATAGACGATTCTATAAGGCTCTCAGTTTCCTTCTTTGGATGTATCTCTAACACCTTTAACTCAACATTTTCTTCTTTTAGTTTTTGTACCTTATGATTTTTTCTAACCTTCTTTTTTTATGGTGTTCCAGCTTCTTCAGGGGTTTCCATTGCTATAGCTGATGGATCTTCTTCCATTTCTATAGCTAGGGGCTCTGAATTAGAATAAGAATATGGAAGGTTTAGTACATTTTTTGTTGTAGTTTTTCCTTGATCCTCTACCTTCTTTCCAAACTCTAATTTCTTCTTTTACTTCTTTGATTTTGAAGAAGAAACCTTGGTGGAAATTTCCATAGGAGACAATGCTCTTCTCTTCCTTTTACTGGTTTTTTGGGAAGTCAATTCCTATGAGGGAGTTCCTCCTTTATTTGGTTGAATTTCTTGCTCAAATTATCCACAAAATAGGACATAGTTCCAAGTCTTTTTTCTTCTGTTGAGCTCTTCTAAGACTATCAATTTGAACAACCCATGATAGAAAAGACTGCTGCTATCTTTTTGAGGCTTGGACTAAACTTTATATGCCATCCTGGTAAGACTCTTGAGAGGGTAAAATGGCATGTTTAGATGTTTCTTACCTCTGAAACAAAGGAGAAGCATGAAGTGGTAGAGCATGTTGCTTCCATATCTCCCCTCACAAGTGATGTAAAACTGAATCTTCTTTAGCAATGTTTGCCATTTCTCCTCCAAATTGCTCATGGGGATCTCCTTTTTCCACATCATATTTTGATGTTCTTCTTTGACGAAATATCTGAAGTCGACCTTTTTGATTTAGGTAGTCTTAAACTAGCTTTCTCCTTCACCAGGCATCTTTGTAGCTGCTGCAAGACTGGCCTCATCTATCTTCATTACCACAAGCCCACGTTGAACCTTAAATCCATCAAAGATTTTGGAAAATCATTTTTTGATACCTTGATGATACCCCTGTAGCTTCTGATAGAACTTGTAACATCCAAACTCCTTGAATAGTTCACAGGCCTAAGGATGTGCTTTCAGGTGTGAAGTTTCCTGTAATTCCTTTCTTAGAAGGGCACCTCCCATTGAGATATTCATTACATGGATTCCTGAAAACACTTTAAAGTAACTGCACAGATTAAAAAGTGGCCAGGGTATGTGAAGGTGAATTATGAACTCAAATAAACATGAAGGTGGGGTAGAATAGTAAGAAACAAAGATAGAGTCGAAAGATGAAGGGTTTGAGCACCTATGGATAGCTTTAAAACTATCAAAAAATTCCCATCGGCTGATTCAAAGCATGGGAAGGCTCATGATCATTTTCTCAGGATCAATTGAAATGGGTGGGCATGATTTAGGGTTATGATTTCCTGATCTGGACAAGACATAAGCGAGTCACAATCCATTTCGAAAATCTGAGGAATGATACCATGGCGTGGTCTTGGCAGCATAACTACAAATGATGATTTTTGTACAACTACCGATATGGAGGTGATATGACTCATTTCAACCTTAGAGATATTCAGTAATTTTGGAAGCTAACGATAGGCGTGAGTAATTTGTTTAGCTACTGAAATTTTTATCTTTCGGTAGCTAACAGCTATAATATTTCGACCTTTTAGCTATCGAAAACCAAACTTTCTGCCATAATTAGAACATAATCAATTTCATAAAAACAACTAATTTGGCCACTTTAAACCTTCAAAAGCTCATGTGAATGCATCATAATTCCAACCTAACCTATGATAACAATAGGGATACCTAGATATCTGATTTGAAGTATTGGATATACCATTGCACCATTAATCCTCAGCACCTCATCATGAAACCATTTTCAATATAATGATAAAAAGTCCCAAATAGATAACTCGAGAGAAAATTAATATATCATAGGGTCCTAACATGAGGGAGGCTGTATAAAAAATGCTAAGTTGTGACTACCCGTGTGCCTTGTGCACGTTCGTGTGATCCATCTACCATTTGTTCTACCATTTGTTCCCTCGTGTCGTCATTAGATTGGGTCAAGTCAAGTCATGTGAGGGTGACCAAGGAAATGTGTTCGGGTTGGGTCGTTCCATGTGAGGGTGCCCAAGGAAAAGCGTTTAGGTGGGTCGGGTTGGGTCGAATAGTGTGACAGCGCCCAAGCAAATGCATACGGGTTGGGTCGGGTCGCGTCATGTGAGGGTGCCCAAGGAAACACGTTTGGGTGGGTCAGGTAGGATTAGGTCGAGCCTTATTGTGTGAGGGCACCCAATGAAACACGTTTGGGCCGGTTGGGTTGGATCGTGTGGTGGGAGGGCGCCTAAGGAAACACGTTCATGCAGGTCAAGTCAAGTTGTGTGAAGGCACCTAGGGAAATGATTTCAGGTGGTTCAGGTTGGGTCGGGTTGGGTCGTTTGAGGGTGGTCATATCAAAAATACTAAATTGTGACTTCCCATGTGCTTTGTGCATGTTCGCGCGAACCATTTTTCATTTTCTCCCTTGTTCCTTCGTTTGGGTGGGTCGAGTCCTGTCGTGTGAGGGCACCCAAGGAAACGTGTTCGGGTCAAGTCAGGTAGGTTCAGGCCGTGTAAGTGAGGTCGTATAAAAAATTATAATTTTTTATCACTTGTGTGCCTTGTGCATGTTTGTGTGACCTATTTGTTGTTTGCTCCTTGTGCCTTCATTCAGGTGGGTAAAGTAGGGTCGGCTCATGTGAGAGCACCCAAGGAAACATGTTCAGGTCGAGTCAGGTCGAGTTAGGTTATGTCATATGAGGTCACCCAAGGAAATACATTCGGGCGGGTTGGGTTGGGTTGGGTCGTGCCATGTGACGGTGCCCAAGGAAATGAGTTCGGGTGGATCGGGTCGGGTCGTTCCATGTGAGGGAGACTAAGGAAATGCGTTTGGGTAGTTTAGGTTGGGTCGGGTTGTGTCATGTGAGGGCGAACAATGAAGCATGTTCGGGCGAGTTGGGTTGGGTTGGGTCATGTGAGGGCACCCAAGGAAACTTGTTCAGGTGGGTCGGCTCGGGTCGTCTGAGGCTGCCCAAGGAAACACGTTCAGGCGGGTTGGGTTGAGTCGTATGAGGGCACTGAAGGAAACATGTTGAGGAAGGTCGGGTTGGGTCATGTGAGGGTGGGCATATAAAAAATTCTAAGTTATTATCGCTCGTAGGCCTTGTGCATGTTTGTGCATCCCATTTGTAGTTTCGTCCCTCGAGCCTTCGTTAGAGCATGTCAGATAGAGCCATGTGAGGGTGCCCAAGGAAACAAATTTAGGTGGGGTTGTGTGAGGGAGGTCATATAAAAAATGATAAGTTGTTACCACCCATGTATCTTGAGCATGTTTGTGTGACCCTTTTTCCATTTGCTCTCTTGTGCCATTGTTCGGGTGTGTCGGGTCGGGTTGTGTGAGAATGCCCTAGGAAATGCGTTCGGGTCATGTTGGGTTGGCTCTTGCCATGTGAGGGCACATAAGGAAGCATGTTCGGGTGTGTCAGGTTGAGTCGGGAGTGTGAGGGCACCCAAGGAAAGGCATTTAGGTCGGGAAGGGTCGGGTTGTGTAACGATGCCCAAGGAAACCCGTTCGGGTGGGTCAGGTTGGGAGGGGTAGGGTCATGTCATGTGAGGGCGCCAAAGGAAACATGTTTGTGTGAGTTGGTTTAGGTCGTGTCGTGTGAGGGCACCCAAGAAAATGCATTCGGGCAGGTCAGGTGGGATCGGATAGGGCCGTTTGAGGGTTCCCAGGGAAACACATTCAGGTGGGTCGGGTCATGCCGTTTGAGGGTGCCCAAGGAAATGTATTCATGTCGAGTAGGGTCATGTGAGGGAGTCAGTATAAAAAATTATAAGTTATGACCACCTGTGTGCCTTGTGCACATTCGTCTGACTCATTCTTTGTTTTCTCCCTTGTGCCTTCATTCACGCGTGTTGGGTAAGGTAGGGTCGTGTGAGGTTGCCCAAGGAAATTTGTTTGGGACGGGTATGTTAAGTAGGTAAATCCTCTCTACGGACATAGATGATCCCTCTAGCCCTAGAGTGGGTCTAGAAACAAAGAGACATGCTAGAGTGTTGTTTCCTAATTACTGAATGAAAATAGGACACTGTAGATCGACCTACCTAGAATCCAACGCTATCGTCATAACTGTAATGGTGGTGGCCTCTCAATCCTGCCTTGGAAAGTCACAATCCTTCTACAGTCATGCTCGGATACCTACACATAGAAAAACAAACAAGAACAACATACGACATAATAACTTCATTCATAACTACTAGCTAGTCAAAGAGGGCTAAGCATATTGCATTAAACATCTAACATAATACGAAATGGGAACCAAACAATAGTCACGTATATGTATTGATAGAAGGAAGAGTTACAACAAAATATTTGACATCGCAGTCTCCTCCAATGGGGTTTAGCTGAAGTGCGTCTCATATGCTCGTCAAGGAATTCAGATGGGATGAAGGCATGGACTCAAGCTCTCTCAACGAATTTCCTTCTTATTCTATCTCTTCAATAGTTCAGCTATAGTTTACTCAATTCTTCATGTTCAACTAGCTTATGCAAAGAGAATTAGGTTCTTTTTATAGATGAAAAGGAGGAGGTTGGGATCCATACAAAGGTGGGAGGGAGGCCTATCCATTAGGAGGTTTCCATAAGAGGTGGAAACCATAGACTAAAGGAGGGAGTCTGTGGTTATTTAGTTCAACCAATCCAAATGACTCATCCTTGAAGTTGTTGGAGTGGAATCTCCGCCTTTATTTTTAAAAAACATTCCATAACCATCTCGGCATGGGTTGCTAAGTGAGATAGAGTGCCAACTGGCGTAGGGTCCAGTGTTAATCTTCCTCTTCAGTGTGAGGGCATAACTGACTACTCGCGCCAAGGAAAAAACAAGGGTTTTTGAATCTTTTCTCAGGGAATTGTCAACAAAAGGAATATTACTCTCATGTAGAGGGATACAATGATGGTTTTTGCAAGGCATGACACTACTTATTGATCAAATAAATTACCCTCCAATGGGAGAGATGGGGATTGCAAGGACAGTGACAAAATGCTATGTAACAGATTCCCCCTAAAGCATGAGGTCCGAGGGACAGGGAGGGGAGAAATTCTTTATGAGAACGTGTTCGAACCAAGCACCATTGTCGGAAAATTTGAAATTACAAATACAACTGATATCTATGATACATGAAAATGTTGTATAGGTGCAACAATCCATAATATAGTATATAAAAACTGAGATCCGAGGTATGGACGCAACCATCCAGTAGTAAGGATCAACAAATAGACTCATGTATGGTCGCAGTCATCCAATCAAAAGAGTCATGTAATGAGTCATGATAATCCACAAGAACCTGCAGCCTGGATTTTATTAAAAAAAACCCAGGGTCTTGTGCTCCATCTCGAACAAAACAAGTACAAATTCAAGCATGCAAATATATGAGCTTAAGTCGAGCATGCAAGAAACTCACCTGATTACTAGCTAATCATGAAAGTTGTTTACAGGCACGAGAGAAACCACCAATAATGAAAATGGCTCTAAAGGTACAATCAATACAATCCACAAAATGTGAATAGTTATCTGGCATCAAACATCCATAGAATCACTCTATCGAAGTCCGATGATGTGGACCTTGTGTCAAATGTGAAAAACCTACCATTGAGGCATGCAAGCTCCAAGGTACCAGAAGGTAATCTCTATATCAAATTCCCGGATAATGAGCTGAAGTCAACAGGAAGTGATCAGGTCAAAGGAGGGCCATAATTTTTCCCACATCATTGAAACGAGACAGAGGAACATGATGCTAGTGAATCAAGACTAGAAGAGAATCAGAGGGAGGTTGAAAAATGTAGGGGAAAACTTCTCTTGAACATATCAGTGACATGACACTGGACTTGGTAGTATTTGACATTAAGGGATCTGAGCTCATGATGACATGGAAAAGAATAGATGAGAGGTCAAAAGAGATTACCCAAACCCATGGAGGAAAAAAATGACGAATTCAGATGTCCCCAACCTGATATGAATGCAGAAAAGTGCCATGTTCAAGAGTGACATACTACCGACACAACTAAAATCTGGTTCAATTTTCCCCCACCATTTCTAGCGAGTACCCCAATTATTTTTTAAAATAAGCTTGAAGGGGATAGGATATGATTTTGTTGTAAGTTTTTCCTTCGGACAAATCCAACCTAGTACATTTTACGAGCCCTAGGAAGGAGAAACTCGAGTAACATCATGGTGACGAAGTCCGATTTCGTCAGGTTTTAATGAGTCTGACAAAGGGATAACTCGACATATTTTCATGTTTAGAGAGTTTGAAAAGAAGGCAGAAAATAAAACTCCATCATGGTCATTTTCGTAAATAGTCTCTGAGATTTTAAAAGGTAGAAAACAATATCTGAAAGAACCTCTTAGTCACAATATGCTAAGGTATTCCTTTTTTGTAAATAATCTATCCCAGCCTAAAAAGGGGGTAAACATATATTGGGTATATATCGCTTCACAGCCATTTAACAAGTTCAAAATGACAAGAATATCGATAATATTTTCAATTCTTGAGAGTCAGAAAAGAGCTAAAATTTGACTCCTCCTGGAGGAACGAGTGATATTAACGGTAGCAACTGGTTCCAGTGAGGGTGGAACTACTCAGAATAAGTAAAGTTCAAGAGGCTGGCTAACAAGACCATTCATCGTAACAGTTCCTCAAGAATGGGTAAAACAATGAAGTGAAGGCATATGATTGGCCAAGCAGATGGGGACGATGGAGTGAGAAAACCAAGGCTCATCTGGAAAAATAGGCTGATAAAATGGCAATCACGAGAGGTAAAATAAGAATTTTTTCATTTTTACAAAATTTTGAAATCAGGAAACTCTGCTTGAGGTTGGTTTGATTTTTACACAAGCTTGAAACTTTGTAGAAAACTATGCTTGAAATCGGTTTCATTTTTACAAAAGATTGAAATGGGAACAAACTATGCTTGAAAATGTGGGCATGCCCCCACCATGGTGACTCAATTCGAGGTTCATGCCCCCCAAGCTTTATTCCATCTGAAATATGGATGGAGTGAAGGTTCAATTATGAGATCAGGGGAAGACTCGACTAGGATTTTATGAGATCGTATCAAAGACTCGAATTGAACAGGAACGTGTTTCATTTTTTAATGTGGTTGAAACATTAAAAGAACTATCCTCATGACACCTTGTTCCATTTTTTAAGGAGCTTGACGCAAGAAAACGAACTCTTCTTTGAAGAGCTTGCTTCATTTTTTAATGAGCTTGACACAAGAAAACGAACTCTGCTCCGACAACCTTGTTTCACTTTTTAAAGAGCTTGACACAAGAAAATGAACTCTGCTCCAGCAACCTTGTTTCATTTTTTAAGGAGCTTGACATAATAAAATTAACTCTGCTCCATTGAAAACTCATCATGTCAAATAAGAAGTCATGGCTTCAAAGAGGTTCACATTTGATGGGAGAACAACATCTTGGAAATCAGGACCCAATGCCCCCAGCACACGATGCACAAAAGCACTATCACTGAATGCGAGCACAGGGAAGGTAGCCACATAATTAACCTGTGGTGGGGAAGGTACAATTGGTAGATAAATATCCATAAGAGATGATGGTGGGCCAGTTGCCACATTAGGACCAAAGAATGAAAGTTGACCAATGGTCACGTTCTGACCTTCATGTGGAAAACAAATCACACGAAAGAGGGAGGAGACAAGTGCACCCATGGCATATGCATAGTCGCACGCCAAGAGTATATTGAAATCCAAGGGGCCTGGAACAACCATCACGTCTATATAGATAGTTTTCTTGCCCAAAGTAACAGGAAAATTCGGAAGGATCCCTAGTGGTTGACTGGTTCTTCTATTAAATTCCAACAGATTCTGCGTAACTGGTACAAGCGGTGGAGAACCAAAATATTTCCAAGTAGTTGAAGAAAAAACACTAACAGACGTGCCTTAATCTATAATTATGTCAGGTATGGCCACATCAAAGATCTATATCGGGATCTCAAAAGGCACATAAGAAAGAAGATGGTATCCCGCAAATCGATTCAAATCGAAGGAAGTGATCAAACTACTTGGAGGGGGTACCATAAGAATGGAATGGTCATTCCCTAGTGTTACAGGAGCCAAAGGAGCATCCTCCGGGACCTCCATCATGGGAGTAGGAGGAGAAGCTTTTGGAACCACAGGGACAGGAGAATATTTCTCCAAGTTTGAGGAATCTGAAGAAACAAGAAGAATGTGGGCGGAATGAGATCCCCTCTCGACAGAATAGACCTGATGAACCACAGGCGGGACCAGATCAACCGATTCCTCGACCAATGGTTGGCTGGGAACGGATTCTTGAATTTTAATTTATGAGGGAATGGGATCAGCTAAGGATGACTCTTGACCGTTCATTGAATCAACTAGCAGAGGACTTGAAGAAAACTTCTGGTAACCAGCCGGAAGGCAGGGCGCAGAAACAATAGGGTTTTCCAACACTCTCTTAGCTTCATCCATGTATGGACAAAGGTGAATGGGATGATTCCCTTCACAGAACTTACAGGGATTCATAATATTACCCTGTTTCTAGAAGCCAAAGACAATGCTGAATGGTCATCAGGCCATGCTTCAAGTACCTTGGGAATGCCAAGGAAATCTCAAAGAAATTGGTCACCTTTTCATAACATGCAAGGGAATTTGACTTTCTATGGAAGGTTGGATAGTTTATCGATGAAAGGCTTCTTAGGTGCAATAGCTGCAGAGTTGGCCTCTCTCTTATCTGTCTTCTTCTTTATCTTTTTCTTCTTCTTCTTCTTAGCCACTTGGTTACTATAATCCAGACTTTCACTAGGCAAAGTAGCAGAGGAGGACGAAGAAACAGGAAAAGAAGGGGAGAGGCCCACTTTAGAATCAACATTATGTTGTTCAGATGGAGGAGATGGTTGTATAGAGGGTGAAATACTCGATACCATAGAGGTGGAGAATAACCACACATGAAAACCAACAGTTAAGCCCAGAAGGGACAATGTTGTCATATAAGGAGCACCAACATTCCCCAAAGTAGGAAAAGGACCAGGATTCCCTTTAGAGGGGATTACTTTGTTGGTAAAATTCAGAAATGTAGTAATTTAAAACAACCGTAAAACAAAATTCTAAGGAAGATAACTTTAACCAGGGATATTTTGTGGGCAGTTAATATTTTAAGACATTGAAACAAAACTCTGTCATTTCATATTTTAAGAGTCGAGAAACAGGAAAAAGGTGACTCTATCACTTTCAGTTTGAAATGAGTGTGAAAGTACAAGCACTTGATGATATTTTCAATTTTAGAGAGTCGCGAAAAGACCAAAATGACTACTTAGGTAATCTAAGAAAGAGGGTGTACCAAGTTTCCATGAACTACCATATACACCTTGGTGATCAAATGAAAAAGAAATGACCAAGGACTTGACGTACATGCAAGTAGTCTCCCCGAATGTTGTGTTTGGTGTATCACGGTTATAGGGTGGCAGAATCAGATTCCTATGGATAAAGGATTGCAACCTATGAGGGTATCCCTTTATACACTCGACGGTACGGCGAGCACAAGTCCGTACTAGCATTTTCTAAAGCCAGATGGCGAATGACAACTACTAGGTTTTAAGACACTGAAACACGTCTCTAGCCTAGACCACTAAAAATGTTACGTTTGGTTTCAATGCTTCCTTAGGTTAATTGAATGAATTTTAAAGTTTATCTCAGATTATGTTTCAGTTTCAATGCCCTATCGAATTTGGATCTCAAATTTCCTAAATACACGCTATATGCAAATGAACATCATCTTTGATTCAATTAATTCTAGTTACGAGAAGGATAAAGATCTTTCAAACAATAGAAAACAATGAAAGTATGCGAAGAAAGCTAGTAATTCATCTAACGCAATCAAAATAAAATGAAACTCTTTCCTAGAATATCAAACGCTAGTTATGCAAAAGAATATTTCACTTTCGATGCAAAGGAAAAATTGAAAAATATGTTTTTTTTTTAATTTTTCAATGAAAATAAGTACATGATGCACTAATAACATGAAAAAATGAAAACAAACACTAGCTTGAGTATTGTGTAAGAATCGAAATTGAATGACTCAATCAAATGCAAAGCAAACACAAGAAAGCACTCAAACTAATGTTGCAATCTTCCAAACCAAAATAAAGTTTTCAAAATGACCCAAAACAAGCAATGTAATCTATGCTTGGAGCAACAAGGAGAAGAATCAATCAAAAAATGAAATGATCATTAAATAAAAGAAAACACTCAAAAGGATCAAGAAAACTGAGTGCAATCAACCTGAGAATGAGATTGACAATAATCACAAGACTTGATTTCCAAACAGAAGGCTCAGTGCACCAAGACACTTAGAAATCCTAAGGCCTTAAACTACACCGATAAGAATATGGACAAACGACTGAGAAAAACAAGTTGACAGAAGTCAATACAGTCCCAAAGGCATAATTTCACATAAAAAATAACCCAGCTTCAAGCACAACTAACCAAAAGACTCATTAAGGAGGTCAATCCAAATCCTACAGGATTCAACGCGAGTGTAAGGCTGTAATCCGCACCAAACAAGGGTCGGCACGACTGCAACAAAATCAACCTACGACAATTGGCGCAACTGTTCAAACAGAAAGTGTGCCAAGCCAAATAACTATGGGAAAAAAGGAAAAACCAAAATTCAATGAGAAAAGGTCAATCTTGACACTCTGGAGCTGAACAGAGGATATAAACTAAGCAAGAAAACCAGAAAAAGATAGATAAGAAAATCAATGATTGAAATTGACCCAACAATATGAAATGACAAATGCATGCTACTCCTGAGTGGAGTCGCAAATTTTTTAAGTAGGTAAATCCTCTCCGTGGACAGAGATTATCCGTCTAGCCCTTGAATGGGTCTAGAAACAAAAATACATGCTAGAATGTTGATTCCTAATTACTAAATGAAAAGAGGACATGATAGATCGACCTACCTGGAATCCAACGTTGTTGTCTTGGCTGTAATGGTGGTGGCCTCTCACTCCTGCCTTGGCAAGTCACAATCCTTCTATAGTCATGATCGGATACCTACACATAGAATAGGAAACAAGAACAACATATGACATAATAACTTCATTCATAACTACTAGCCAGTCAAAAAGGGCTAAGCATATTGTATTAAACACCTAACATAATACAAAATGGGAACCAAAAAATAGTCACGTATATGTATTGATAGAAGGAAGAGTTACAACCAATGCTTTGACGTCACAGTCTCCTCCAGCGGGGTTCAGCTGAAGCGTGTCTTAGATGCTCGTCAGGAAATTCATACAAGATGAAGGCATGGACTCCAGCTCTCTCAACGAAGTTCCTTCTTATTCTATCTCTTCAATAGTTCATTTATAGTTTACTCAATTATTTATGTTCAACTAGATTATGCAAAGAGAGATAGCTTATTTTTATAGAGGAAAATGATGAGGTTAGGATCCCTACAAAGGTGGGAGGGAGGCCTATCCTTTAGGAGGTTCCCATAAGAGGTGGAAACCACAAAATAAAGGAGGGAATCCATGGTTATTTAGTTCAACCACTCCCAATTACTCATCCTCGAAGTTGTTGGAGTGGAGTATCCACCTCTATTTTTTTTTTAAATTCCATAAAAAAATTGGCACATGTGGCTAACTGAGACAGAGCGCCAACCGGCGTGGGGCCCATTGTCAATCTTCCTCCTCGGCGTGAGATCATAACTGACTACTTGCGCCAAGGAAAAAATAAGGGTTTTTGAATCTCTACTTGGGGAATTATCAACAAAAGGAATATTACTCTCATGTAAATGGATACAATGATGGTTTTCGCAAGGCATGACACTGCTTATCGATCACAGAAATGACCCTCCAATGGGTGAGATGAGGATTGCAGGGATAGTGACAAAATTTTGTGTAACAAGGTCGGGTCGGGTTGGGTCGTGTCGTGTGAGGGCACCCAAGGAAACAAGTTTGGGTAGGTCGGATCATTTGATGGCGCCCAAGGAAACGCCTTTGGGTCAGGTTGTGCTGTACGTGGATGCCCAAGGAAATGCGCTCAGGTAGGGCGGGTCAGGTCAGGTTGGGTCATGTGAGAACGTCTAAGGAAACGTGTTCGTGTCATGTCGTGTCATGTGAGGATGCCCAAGAAAACGCGATTGGGTGAGTCGGGTCATGTGAGAGCACCCAAGGAAACACGTTCGGGCTAGTCAGGGTAGGTTGTGTCATGTGAGGGCACCCAAGGAAACGTGTTCAAGCAGGTCAGGTTAGGTCGGGTCAGGTCATGTGAAGGCTCCCAGGGAAATGCATTCGGGTAGGTTGGGTTAAGTCAAATAGTCTCAAGGCACCCAGCGAAACCCATTCGGATGGGTTGGGTCAGGTCATGTGAGGGCAACCGTATAAAAAATGCTAATTTGTAACTACTTGTGTTCCTTATGCTCATTCGTCTGACCCATTTATCATTTTCCCCCTTATGCCTTCATTCAGGAGGGTCGGGTTGTGTCCTGTGAGGGTGCCCAAGGAAACACATTCGGGTTGGGTTGGGTCATGTGAGGGCGGTCATATAAAAAATGGTATGTTATGACCATTTTTTTTCCTTCTGCAAGTTCGTGTGACCCATTTTCCATTTTCTCCCTTATACCTTCGCTCAGGAGGTTTCAATCATGCAGTGTGAATTCATCCAGGGAAATGCATTCAGGTTGGGTCGAATCACATCGTGTGAGTGTAGCAGTATCAGAAATGCTAAGTTGTAACATTCTATTTTCCTTTTGCATGATTGTGTGATCCATTTTCCATTTTCTTCCTTGTGCCTTCGTTTGTGTGGGTTGGGATGTGCCATGTGACGACGCCCAAGGAAACCCCTTCGAGTCAGGTCGGGTCAGGTCATGTGATGGCGGCCATATAAAAAATTCTAAGTGTGTCCACCAGTTTTTGTTCTGCACACTCGTGCAACTCGCTTTTTGTTTGCTACCTCATGCCTTGGTTCGAGTGAGTCGGGTAGTGTCGTGTGATGCCACCCAAGGAAACACATTTGAGTCGAGTCAGGTCATGTCATGTGAGGGAACCCAAGAAAATGTGGTCAGGTGGGTCGGTTTGGGTCGGGTCTTGTTAGGGTGCCCAAGGAAACGCGTTTGAGCGAGTCAGGTCGGGACCTGTTGGGTCATGTGCGGGCATCCAGGGAAACACGTTCAAGTGGGTTGGTTCAGGTTGTATGAGGGTGCCCAACGAAACACGTTTTGGTGGTTCAGGTCGGGTCGAGTCATGTGAGGGAGGCAGAATACAAAATTCTAAATTGTGACCACCCATGTGCCTTGTGCACGTTCATGCAACCAATTTGTCATTTTCTCCCTTATAGCATCATTCGGGTGGGTTGGATCGTGCCTTCTGAGGGCACCCAAGGAAATGCGTTCGGGTCGGGTTGGGTCGGGACGTGTGAGGGAGACCATATAAAAAATGCTAAGTAGTCACTGCCTATTTTCCTAATGCATGTTCGTGTGACCCATTTATCGTTTCCTCCCTTGTGCCTTCATTCGGGCGGGTTGGGTCATGCCGTGTGACGGTGGCCAAGGAAATATGTTTGGGTTGGGTCAGGTTGGGTAGGGTCGTGTGAGGGCAGCCGTATAAAAAATGCTAAGTTGTGACCACCCATTTTCCTTGTGCAAGTTCATGTGGCTCATTTGTCATTTTATCCCTTCTGCCTTTGTTCGGGCGGGTCGGGTCGTGTTGTGTGACGACACCCAAGGAAAAGCATTTAGGTCTGGTCGGGTCCGGTCATCTAAGGGCGGTCATATAAAAAATGCTAAGTTGTGACCACCAGTTTGCCTTGTTCACGTTCTTATTGTTTCCTCCCTTATGCCTTCATTTGGGCGGGTCGGGTCGTGCCATGTGACGGTGGCCAAGGAAATATTTTTGGGTTGGGTCAGGTTGGGTAGGGTCATGTGAGGACAGCCGTATAAAAAATTCTAAGTTGTGACCACCCATTTTCCTTGTGCAAGTTCGTGTGGCCCATTTGTTGTTTTCTCCCTTGTGCCTTTGTTCGGGCAGGTCGGGTCGTGTTGTGTGACGACACCCAAGGAAACGCAGTTAGGTCTGGTCGGGTCCAGTCATCTAAGGGTGGTCATATAAAAAAATGCTAAGTTGTGACCACCATTTTGCCTTGTTCATGTTCCTGCGAGCCATTTGTCATTTTCTCACTTGTGCCTTCTTTCAAGTGGGTCGGGTTGTGTCGTGTGACGACACCCAAGGAAACGCGTTTAGGTCAGGTCAGGTTAGGTCATGTGAGGGCAGTCGTATCAAACATGCTAAGTTGTGATTGCTTGTGTGCCTTGTGCATGTTCGTGTGATCCATTTACCATTTTCTCCTTCTTGTTGTCATTCGGGCGGATCGAGTCGGGTCGTGTGAGGGCGCCCAAGGAAATGCATTCAGGTCTGGTCATGTCATATGAGGGTGATAAAGGAAACACATTCGAGTGGGTCAGGTCAGGTTGGATCGTGAGAGAGCCACCAAGAAAACACATTTGGTTTGGGTTGGGTCGGGTCATGTGAGGGTGCCCAAGGAAATGCGTTTGGGTAGGTCAGGTTGGGGCGGGTTGAGTCGAGCCTTATTGTGTGAAGGTTCTGAAGGAAACATGTTCGAACGATTCAGATCTAGTCGTGTGGTGTGAGGGCACCCAAGGAAACGTGTTCATGCGGTTCAGGTCAGGTCATGTGAAGGCGCCCAGGGAAATTCTTGGAGGTGGTTCGGGTCGTTTGAGGGCGGTCGTATCACAAATTCTATGTTGTGACCGCCCATGTGCCTTATGCATGTTTGTGCGACCCGTTTGTCATTTTCTCCCTTGTACCTTCATTCGCGTGGGTCAGGTCATGCCGTGTGAGGGCACCCAAGTAAACATATTTGGGTCCATTTGGGTAGGGTCGTGTGAGAGAGGCCGTATAAAAAATGCTAAGTTTGGACCACATGTATGCCTTGTACACGTTCGTGTGACCCATTTTTCATTTTCTCACTTGTGCCTTCATTCGCGCGAGTTAGGTAGTGTCAAGTAGTGTGAGGGCGCCCAAGGAAACACGTTTGGTCCAGGTCAAGTCGAGTCAGGTTGTGCTCTGTGAGGACGGCCATATAAAAAATTCTAAGTTGTGACCGCGAGGTTTTCGTTGTGCACGTTCGTGCAACTCATTTTCCGTTTGCTCCCTTGTGCCTTGGTTCAGGCGGGTATGATAGTGTCGTGTGATGGCACCCAAGGAAACATGTGAGTGTCGAGTCAAGTCATGCCGTGTGTGGGTGCCCAAGGAAACAAATTCGGGTGGGTCAGGCTAGGTCGAGCTGTATTAGGGCACCCAAGGAAACGTGTTTGGGAGAATCAGGTCAGGTCCTATTTGGTCATGTGAGGGAATCTATGGAAACATGTTCAGGTGGGTCAGGTTGCATCATGTGAGGGTGCCCAATGAAACACGTTCGAGCGGGTTCGGTCGAGTCGTGTTGTGCGAGGGAGGATGTATAAAAAATGCTAAATTGTGACTGCCCATGTGCCTTATGCACGTTTGTGTGACACGTTTGACATTTTCTCCCTTGTGGCTTTGTTTGGGCAGGTCAGGTTGTGCCGTGTGAGGGCACCCAAGGAAACACATTTGGGTTGGGTCGAGTTGCGACGTGTGAGGGTGGCCTTATAAAAAATGCTAATTAGTGACCACCTATTTTCCTTGTGCACGTTCGTGTGACCCATTTACCATTTTCTCCCTTATGCCTTCGTTTAGGCAGGTCGATTCCTGTCGTGTGACTGTGCCCAAGGAATGACATTTGGGTCAGGTTGGGTCAGGTCATGTGAGGGTGGCCGTACCAAAAATGCTAAGTTGTGACCAGCCGTTTTTCTTGTACAACTTCGTCCGACCCGTTTGTCGTTTTCTCCCTTGTAACTTCATTCGGGTGGGTCAGGTCGTGCCATGTGACGATGACCAAGGAAATGTGTTCAGGTCCAGTCGGTTCAGGTCGTTCTAGGGTGGTTGTATAAAAAATGCTAAGTTGTGACTTCCCATTTGCCTTGTTCACATTTGTGCAAGCCGTTTAAATTTTTCTCACTTGTGCCTTCATTCTAGTGGGTCGAGTTGTGCTGTGTGGCGACGCCCAAGGAAACACATTTGAGTCGGGTCAGGTCAGATCATGTGAGGGAGGTTGTATAAAAAATGCTAAGTTGTGACTGCTCATGTGCCTTATGCATGTTCGTGTGATTCATCTACCATTTTCTGCCTCATGTCATCATTCGGGTGGGTTGAGTAGCGTCATGTGAGGGCACCCAAGGAAACACATTCGGGTCAGGTCATGCTATGTGAGGGTGCCCAAGGAAACATGTTCGGGTGGGTTGGGTCAGGTTAGTTCATTTGAGCATTCCCAAGGAAACATGTTTGGGCAGGTCTCGTTGGGTCGGGTAAGGCCTTTCTATGTGAGGGCGCCCAAGGAAACACGTTCGGGCAGGTCGAGTCGGGTCATGTGGTGTGAGGGCGCCCAAGGAAACACATTCAAACGAATTAGGCTGAGTCCTGTGAAGGTGCCAAGGGAAATTATTTCACATGCTTCGGTTCGGGTTGGGTCGGGTCATTTGAGGGTGGTTGTATAAAAAATGCTAAGTTGTGACTCCCCATGTGCATTGTGCACGTTAGTGCGAACCGTTTCCGGTTTTCACCCTTGTGCCTTCGTTCGAGTGGGTTGGGTCATGTCGTTTTAGGGCACACAAGGAAATGTGCTTGGGTCAGGTCGTGTGAGGGAGTCTGTATCAAAAATTATAATTTGTGACCACGTTTGTGTCTTTTACACATTCGTGTGACCCGTTTGTCATTTACTCGCTTATCCCTTCGTTCAAGTGGGTTAGGTAGGGTCAAGTCATGTGAGGGAGCTCAAGGAAACACGTTGAGGTTGGGTCGGGTTGAGTGGGGTCATGTTGTGTGAGGTCACCCAAGGAAACACGTTCAGGCGGGTCAGGCCGGGTCAAGATGTGCCATGTGACGGTGCCCAAGGAAACGTGTTCGAGCGTGTCAAGTTGAGTTGTGCCTTGTGAGGGCGACTAAGGAAATGCGTTCGGGTGTTTTAGGTTGGGTCGGGTCATACCGTGTGAGGATGCCCAATGAAACATGTTCGTGTGGGTTGGGTTTTGTCAGATCATGTGAGGGCACCCAAGGAAATACATTAAGGCAAGTCAGGTCGGGTCATGTCAGGGTGCCCAAGGAAACACGTTTAGGAGGGTGGGTCAGGTTGTGTGAGGGCCCAAGGAAACGGGCTCAAGCTATTTAGGTGGGTTCATGTGAGAGTGGTCATATAAAAATTTCTAACTTATGACCTCCTGTGTGCCTTGTGCATGTTTTTGCAACCTGTTTGTCATTTTCTTCCTCAGGCCTTCATTCGGGAAGGTTTTTTAGTGTCATGTGAGGGTTCCCAAGGAAAAAAATTCGTGTGGGGTCGTGTGAGGGAGGTCATATAAAAAATTCTAAGTTGTCAATTCTCGTGTATCTTGTGCATGTTGGTGCAACCTGTTTTCTGTTTTCTCTCTCGTTCCCTCATCCGGGCGTGTTGGGTCGGGTCGTGTGAGAGCTCCCAAGGAAATGCATTCAGGTCTTGTTGGGTTGGGTCATGTCATGTGAGGGTGCCCAAGGAAACACATTCAGGTAGGTCGGGTCAGGTCGGGTCATGTGAGTGCGCCCAAGGAAACGCGTTTAGGTCGCGTCGCATCGGGTTGTGTGAGGGTTCCCAAGGAAACACGTTCAGGCAGGTCAGGTTGCGGCAGGTAGGGTCATGTCATGTCAGGGTGCCAAAGGAAACACGTTCGTGTGGGTCGAGCTGTGTCATTTCGTGTGAGGGAACCAATGGAAACACTTTTGGGCCGGTTAGGTCGGGTCATATCGGGTCATGTGAGGGTTCCCAGGGAAATGTGTTCAGGCGGGTTTGGTCGTGTCGTGTCATAGCTCCCAAGGAAACGAATTTGGGTCAATTTGGGTCATATGAGTGAGGCCATTCAAAAATTCTAATTTGTTACCACCCATGTGCCTTGCGCACATTCCTGTGATCCATTCTCCATTTTCTCCCTTGTGCCTTCGTTTAGGCATGTCGGGTAGGGTAGGGTCATGTCAAGATGCCCAAGGAAATGCGTTCGGGTTAGGTTGGGTCATGTCATGCCATGTGAGGGAACACAAGGAAACATGTTTGGGTGCCAAGGAAATGCCTTCAGGTCTGGTTGTGTCATGTGTGGGCTCCCAAGGAAACACGTTTGGGGGGGTCAGGTTAGGTCGGGTTGTGTGAGGGCCCACAAGGAAACGCATTTGGGCGGGTTGCGTCAGTTCAGGTAGGGTCGTGTAAGGGCACCCAAGGAAATGTGTTCAAGCGGGTAGGATTAGGTCAGGTAGTCTGAGGGTGCCCAACGAATCATGTTCGGGTGGGTCGAGTCGATTTGTGTGAGGGCGGTCATATTAAAAATGCTAAGTAGTGACCGCTCATGTGCCTTGTGCACGTTCGTCCGACCCATTTTCCATTTGCTCCCTTGTGTCTATGTTCGGGCAGGTCGGGTTGTGTCATGTGAGGGTGCCCAAGGAAACACGTTTTGGATGGGCCGTGTGAGGGTGAGTGTTTAAAAAATGATAAGTTGTGACCGTTCATTTTCCTTATGCATGTTCGTGTGACCCATTTTCCATTTTCTCCCTTGTGCCTTCGTTTGGGTGGGTCGGGTCATGCTGTGTAAAGCCGCCAAGGGAAACACGTTTAGGTCAGGTTTGTTCATGTCATGTGAGGGCAGTCATATCAAAAATGCTAAGTTGTGATTGCCCATTTTCCTTATGCATTTTTGTGTGACCCATTTGTCATTTTCTCCCTTCTGCCTTCGTTCGGGTGGGTCGGGTCGTGCCATGTGATGACACTTAAGGAAACACCTTCGAGTCGGGTTGGGTCAAGTAATGTGAGGGTAGCCATATAAAAAAATCTAAGTTGTGACTTCTATTTTTCATTCTACACATTCATGCAACTCATTTTCCGTTTGCTCTTGTGCCTTGGTTCGGGCGTGTTGGGTAGTGTTGTGTGAGGGTACCCAAGAAAATTCTTCAGGGTCTGGTCAGGTCGTGCCATGTGAGGGCGCCCAAGGAAACACATTCGGGTGGGTCAGATTGGGTCGAGTTGGGCTGTGTGAGGGCGTGAAAGGAAATTTTTTTGGGTAAGTCGGGTCAGGTCCTGTCAGGTCGTGTGAGGGTGTCCAGGGAAGCACGTTCGGCCTGGTCAGGTTAGGTCATGTGAGGGTTCCCAATGAAACAAGTTTGAGCAGGCCAGGTCAGGTTGGGTCGTGTGATTGAGGCTTTATGAAAACTGCTAAATTGTGACCACCCGTGTGCATTTTTCACGTTCGTTTGACCTATTTTCCATTTTCTCCCTTGTGAATTCATTCAGGCGGATCGACTCATGCCGTGTGAGGGTGCCCAAGGAAACACATTAGGGTTGGATTGCATCAGGTCATGTGAGGGTAGCCATATAAAAAATGCTAAGTAGTGACAGCCCGTTTTCCTTGTGCACGTTTGTACTACCCATTTTCCATTTTCTCCCTTGTGCCTTCATTCGGTCGGGTCGAGTCATGCTGTGTGACGATGCCCAAGGAAAGACGTTTGTGTCGGGTCGAGTCGGGCCATGTGAGGGCGGTCGTATAAAAAATTCCAAGATGTGACCACCCATTTACCTTGTGCAAGTTCATCTAACCCATTTTTTGTTTGATCCCTTGTGCCTCCGTTCAGGAAGGTTGGGTCGTGCCATGTGACGACGCCCAAGGAAACGAGTTTGGGTCGGGTTGGGTCGGGTCGTGTGAGGGCGGCCATATAAAAAATGCTTAGTTGTGACTGCATGTTTGCCTTGTTTAGATTCTTGTGATCCATTTTTCGTTTTCTCACTTGTACCTTCATTTAGGCTGGAAGGTTTGTGTCATATGACAGTGCACAAGGAAACGCATTCGGGTCGGGTCAGGTCAAGTCGTGTGAGGGCGGCCATATAAAAAATGCAAAGTTGTGACTGTTCATGTGCCTTGTGAATTTTTGTATGACCTTTTTTCTATTTGATCCTTTGTGCCTTTGCTTGGGCAGGTCGGTTCATGCCCTGTGATGGGACCCAAGGAAACATATTTGGGTCGGGGCCGGCTGCGTTGTTTGAGGGCGGTCATATAAAAAATGCTAATTTGTGACCGTCCATTTACCTTGTGCATGTTTTTTTGACCTGTTTTCTATTTTTCATTTGTTCTCTTGTGGCTTCGTTCAAGCGGGTCGTGTCAAGCCATTTCAGGCCGCCCAAGGAAACACATTCAAGTCATGATCTGGGTCCATGAACTACCAAATTTACCCATGATATTTTACTTCTATGATGTTGTTAGAATTTAATTTTAAAAGAGCATAAAATAACACATATGCATGTTGTAAATAAGAGGAAACAAGACAACCATTAACAACATAACATCACGAGACGTTCATAATGGAGTTCACCCTATGTGGGCTAGGTCTTTCGGCCCAGTTTCAAAATCGGGTAGGCTACTTCATAAATTTCTAGAAATGGGAAGATGTATATGGATAATGTTATTTTTCATACAAGCATGTGCCCTCAACATGAGAGGCTTGTCTCAACACGAGATGTTTCACTACAGGAACTCTCACTCATAATGGACCTCCTATCAGCATGAAATAATCTCACATGAAGCAAAAACAATCATTTCACAACATCAATCAAGCAAGGATCTAGAAATCCTAATACATCTCATAGCAAAAAGAGGCACATGATGAAACTTCATATACATCAACCCCTGAAGTTGGCTGAAGAATCGGATGCTCAGATGATGAATCCGGCTGCACCATCGAATTTGAGGTGTCGAGGGGCATAGAATCAACTGTCCACACTTAAGAATCTGACACGATCACTTTAATATGTAAAATGGCTAAAAATGGGAAGGTTTGCTACTGAAATGGATATTTCCAATGGATTATTGTCGCCAAGAGGTGTAAAATTGACATAACGTTTGTTCAATTGCGACTCCTGCAACTTTGGGACCTCAAGGAATCTTTTTGAAGCCCTCAAGATTCCCTACGTCATGGTTCCACCGTCTCCATGGCTTGTGGTTACACCCTCTTGGAACTAAAATATTATTATTTCTTGAACTCAACACTCTCCTCTACCTGGGCGCATCTACGATGAGGGTTTTATAATGGTGGGTGGGCAGAGCTATCAAAGCTCCACCCATGGTCTGTTGTTGGTGGAGTAGTTTAGACTCCCAGAGGTGTTGGGTTCATAAACCAATCTCGACATAAATGGTTGGTTGCATGTAATTTTTTGTGTTGGTTTGGGTTTTTTTTGGGACCACCATTTATTCGGCAGCTCATTGGGGGGCCAGCTCACATGGGCTGCGTGGATTCAGCTCATGCCAGCTCGACTCTTTATACATACCATGACTTGTTGGGTGGGTGGGGTCCGTAACTCACATTCTCAAACCAACCCATATTCCATTGTTATATGGTGGTTATGTGGTGTTCGGTGGGGGTAATGGCCCACCGACCTAAATATGTCTTTTTTTTTATTGTAATATGGGTCCGACAGGGGTGGCAGGGGTCACGGCCCACCACCACTAATTTAATATTCTTTTTTGTTTTGTTAAAAAATAATTGCCATTTTAATATTTTTTTCAAAATAAGGATTATTGGGCAATTTAACGAGGCAATGATTTCACACTTTTTCTAGAGCTAAGTTATTGCCCAACTTTGACCAAAACTTCGACTCGCTCTAACTTCTCGATACAGGCTCAAATTGGAGATCCGTTCGCATCTTTGGAATGAAGGTGACGAAAAATTCGGTTTGGACTTGGTTCGAGATAAATCTAACCACTTTGAATTTTGAAAAAAATTTAGCCGTCTTGGTCTCCTTAGGGTGACTAGAGCCACCTGGATCAATCCTCCCCAATAAGGAGATTTTGGTCCACCAAAAGCATGAAAACAATATGCAACTACTTTGTACCTTGTTTTTACCACAATTTTCCTAAAAGGTCACCCTTCATTCTCCTTCACGTTTGTCCTTTAGAGCCATAAGCGATGAGCTGACACCTGCATCCTCTCCAAACTTGTAGTAAAATATTTTGAAAATCACATGCTTAACTAAGTGACCAATCTATGACCCAAGAATTCCACACACTTTCCATGAGTTTATAAACATACTCTGTGATCAATTTTACATCAAATGGAATCAATACACCAACTATCTATACAAGGCCAAAATATCATTATTTCTTAACAAGTGATGAAAAATACATCATCACTTTTACACTTTAACATGCAACACATGATTTACAAAGTAAGGCCAAAAAAACTACCAAACCTAGAAAAACCATCTCTCACTTATCAAAGTGAATGGATCATCTCTCTTTGGCACATTTTTTTGTCAAACAAATGTTTCAACTAGTTCATGTATGGACACTTTGTCCTTAAGACGTTGCTCTAGATGGAGCCTCCAACACGTGGCTCTTTGATGACCACTTCTGTCGCAATGACTGCAATGAGTCTTCCTCTTCTAGACCTGGTTTACCTTCTTCTTTCCTTGCAGTGGAGAAGGATTTTCACGCCTCATCATTTTTTTTACTTCCATTGTTTTCCAACACTTAACAAATGCATGGTTATGTAATCCACAAAAACTACATGTTTTCTAATTCCATGATATATGTTCATTGTTAGTGACATGTTTATAATCAGAATGAACATTAGAATACCAATACTTGTTATACCTTTCTTGTTGGTCTTTGGCACAATCATGGTGACAAGAGCTTGCCTCATCTCTTTCTCTACAATGTTCAGCTATTGGATGATGGTGAAATGTTCCCATCAATCTCTTTCCCCAATGGTTTCAACCATGCATTGGAAGATTTTGACACCTTCGAGCATTGTCCTTCATTGTATCCCAAACCTGTAACTCGAGGTCTCTACGTAACCTCCAATGGCTGAGTTATGGCTTGGCCATTAATACCAAGTCAGCCTCCTTTGTATCCAATCTTGGTGAGGATTCTCATGCTAGTTCCTGTAATGAGTATCTCCACATTTCCCACAAAAATGATAGCATGTGAAGATGAAAATAAAGAAAAATAAACATTGTTTACCTTAGATGTCAATTAATAAAATGGTTTTGATGGCTTCTTCAAGCCTTTGTTGTGCTTCAACTCCTCCAAGACCTCTTCCGCGACTCGCAATTGAAGCTCCAATCTCTGCTTCTCTTCTTTCTCTTCTTGGATAAGCCTCCTTAATTCAACATCATTTTGTTAAAGGATTTGGACGTTGTGCTTCACTTCTTCCAAACATTCCTCTGTAGCTTGCAACTAAAGCTGCACTCTCTTCTTATCCTCTTTCTCCTCTTGTAGAAGCACTTTCAATTAGACGTTATGTTCTTGAAGGCTATGGTCGATATCCTCATTTGAATGATGAGAATTTGGTGAGGGCGATGAATATTCACTGGAAGATGTGGATGAAGCATCACTTTCTGCTTATTCTTTCCCCAATATTTCATGATCTTCATACATCATGTCCACCATTTTTGACATCATTAGCATGGCCTCGTACATGTATTTTCCATCCTCTATTATTGCACATTCAATCGTTTTTCACTATCGCAATTCGCATCAACAATAAGACCGCTTTGATATGACTTGATCTAGGTCCATTAGCTACCAGTTTTACCCATGATATTTTACTTTTTGTGATGTTCTTAGAATTTCATTTTAAAGGAGAATAAAAGAGCACATATGCATGTTGTAAAGAATAGGAAACAAGACAACCATTAACAACGTAAGAACACGATACATTTATAACGAAGTTCACCCACTTTCGGTTACATCTCTAGGCCCTGTGTCAAAATGGAGTAGGTCGCTTGATATAGTGCTGGAGATAGGAATATGTACATGGATGATGTTCTTTGTCATACAAGGATGTGCCCTAAACATGAGTGGCTTGTCTCTCCATGAGACATTCCGCTACAGGAACTCTCTCTCACAATGGACCACCTATAAGCATGACATAATATCACATGAAGAAAAAACAAATATCCTGTAACATGCATCAAGAAATGATGTAGAAATCATAATACATCTCATAGAAAAAAGAGGCACATGATGAAACTACATATACCTCAGCCCCTGAATTCGTTTGAAGAAAGGGATGATCAACTACTAAATTTGGCAGCACCATCCAATTTGTGGCATCGAGGGGCATAGAATCGACTGTGCACCCTTGAGAATTTGACACCACCACTCCTGTGGAAAATGGAAGAAAAATGGGATTCTCTGCTGCCAAAACGGACATCACCATTAGATTCCTATCACCGAGAGGTGGAAAATCGACATATATTTTGTCAAATTCTGACTCCTACAACTTCGAGGCCTCAAGTATTTTTTTTTAATTCCCTCAAGATTTCTTGGGGCATGGTTCCACCATCTCCATGGATCATGGTTCCACCCTCCTACAATTAAAATATTATTATTTCTAGAACTCCACGCTCTACTATTCCTAGGCGCTCTATGGTGAGGTTTTTTATAATGGTGGGTGGGTGGAGCTATCAAAGCTCTGCCTATGGTGTGTTGGTGGCGGAGGAGTTTAGGTTGAAGGAGGTGTTGGGTTCAAATCCAAATCTCGGCATAAATGGTTGGTTGTATGTAATTTTTGGTGTCGTTTGGTTTGTTTTTGGGAACATCATTTATGGGGAAGCCCATTGGGGGGCCAACCCACGTGAGCTAGGTGGGTTCACCTCACGCCGACTCCACTATTTATACATACTTTGAATTCTTTGGGTGGGTAGGGTCCATAACTCACAGCCCTGACCAAATCGTATTCCCTTCTTATATGGTGGTTCCGTGGGGTTCGGCAGGGGTCATGGCCTGTCGACCCAAATATGTATTTTTTTTATTTTTATTGTAATATGGGTCTGATGGGGGTGGTGAGGGTCATGAACCTCCACCCCTATTTTTTAATATTTTTTTTGTTTTGTTAAACAATAATGGTAATTTTTTTTTTTCCAAAATAAGGATTATTTGGAAATTTAACGAGGCCACAATTTCACTTGCCTTCGAGAGCTAAGCTCCCTTCCTATTAATAGTAAATTTGTGAGACACTTAATCCTGGCCCACTACCCAACTTTGACCAAAACTTTCACTTGCTCTAACTTCTCCATATGGGCTCAGATTGGAGATCCATTTGAACCATCGAAATTAGGGTGACGTGGACTTTAGTCTAGACCTCGTTCGAGAGAAATCCAACCACTTTGAATTTTTACCATTTCTGGGCCCTCTTGGTTTCTAGAGGTTGTCTGGAGCCAGCTATATTAGGTCAGGTTAGGTCAGGTCATGTAAGGGAGGTTGTATAAAAAATTCTAAGTAGTGACCACTAGTTTTTCTTATGCACGTTCGTGTGACACATCTTCCGTTTGCTCCCTTGTGACTTCATCCAGGCGGGTCGAGTCATGTCATCTAACTAGTCCCAAGGAAATGTGTTTGGGTTGTGCCAAGTCAGGTCAGGTCGTGTGAGGGTGGTTATTTAAAAAATTCTAAGTTCTGACTACCTGCTTTCATTGTGCACATTCGTGCGACCCTTTTATCGTTTTATCCCTTGTGTCTTCTTTCCTGCGGGTCTATTCATTCCATGTGACGGTGCCCAAGGAAACTCGTTCACGTCAGGTAGGGTCAGGTCATGTGAGGGAAGTCGTACCACAAATTCTAAGCTGTGAACACCCATTTTCCTTGAGCACGTTTGTGAGACCCATTTACCATTTTCTCCCATGTGCCTTCATTCGGGGGGGGTATGGTCATGTCGTGTGAGGGTGCCCAAGGAAACGCATTTGGGTCAGTCATGTGAGGGAGGATGTATAAAAAAATGCTAATTTGTGACTACTCACATGCCTTATGCACATTCGTGTGACCCATTTTTCATTTTCTCCCTCGTGTTGTCATTCAAGTGAGTTGGGTCAGTTTTTGTGAGGGCACCCAAGGAAATGAGTTTGCGTTAGGTCGTTCCATGAGAGGGTGCCCAAGGAAACATGTTCGGGTGGATCAGGTCAGCTCAGGTCATGTGAGAGCACACAAGAAAATGTGTTCGGGTCCTGTGAGGTGAGGTCATTTAAGGATGCCCAAGGAAACACATTTGGGTTGGTCGGTTTAGGTTGGGTTGGGCCTTGTTGTGTGAGGACACCCAAGGAAATGTGTTCAAGCGGGTCAAGTCGGGTCATGTGGTGTGAAGGCACCCAAGGAAATGCATTTAGGTGGGTTAGGTCGGGCTGGATCAGGTCATGTTAGGGCACTTAGGGAAATGGTTTCAGGTGGGGTGGGTCGGGTCGGGGCGGGTCGGGTCATTCGATAGTGACCATATCAAAGATGATAAGTTGTGCTCGCCCATGTCCCTTCTGCACATTCGTGCAACCCGTTTTTCATTTTCTCCCTTGTGCCTTCATTCAGGTGGTTCGGGTCGTGTCATGTGACGGCACCTAAGGAACGCATTCAGGTCGATTCGTATGAGGGAAGCCGCATCAAAAATGCTAAGTTGTGACTGCTTGTGTGCCTTATGCATGTTCGTGTGACTCGTACTCCATTTTTTCCCCTATGCCTTCATTCGGGCCAATTTGTAAAGGTCAAGTTGTGTGTGGGTGCCCAAGTAAACACATTTAGCTTGGGTTGGGTCGAGTCGGGTCATGTCGTGTGAGGGCGCCCAATGAAATGCATTCATGCGGGTCAGGTCGGGTCGGGTCGGGTTTGGTCAGGTCATGTGAGGGCACCCAACAAAACACGTTTGGGTGGGTCGAGTCGAGTCAGGTCTAGTCGTGTGAGGGCACCCAAGGAAACACGTTCTGGTAGGTCGAGTCAAGTCATGTGAGGGTGAATAAGGAAATGCATTCGGGTGGTTCCAGTCAGGTCGAGTCGGTTCAAGTCATGCCGTGTGATAGTGCCCAAAGAAACATGTTTGGATAGGTTAGGTCGGGTTGGGTCCTATGAGGGCAGCCAAGGAAACATATTCAAGCGGGTCGAGTTAGGTCGTGTCAGGGTGCCCAAGGAAATGCGTTCAGGCAGGTCAGGTCAGGTTGTGTGAACGGACCCAAGGAAACACATTTAGGTGGGTCAGGTTGGGTTGTATGAGGGTGGTCGTATAAAAAACTCTAAGTTATGACCGCCCGTGTGCATTGTGCACTTTTGTGTGAATCATTTGTCATTTTCTCCCTCGGTCGTACATTCAAGTGGGTCGAATCGTTCCGTGTGATAGCACCCAATCAAATTCATTCGGGTCTGGTCATGTGAGGGAGGTCGTATAAAAAATGGTAAGTTGTTACCACCTCTTTATATTTTTCATGTTCATGCGACCCATTTTTCATTCGCTCTCTCATGTCGTTGTTCGGGCATGTCAAGTTGGGTTTGTTTGCACCATGTGAGGGTACCCAAGGAAACACATTCAAGTCAGGTTGTGTCATGTGAGGGCATGCAAGGAAACACGTTCAGGCACATCGGGTCAGGTCAGGTCGTGTGAGGGCGCCCAAGAAAACACGCTCAGGTCTGGTGGGGTCGAGATGTGTGAGGGTGCCCAAGGAAATGCGTTCAGGTGGGTTGGGTTGGGACGGGTCAGGCCATGTCATGTGACGATGCCAAAGGAAACACATTCGCGCAGATCGGGATGGGTTGCGTCATGTGAAGGTGCCCAAGGAAACACGTTTGGGTGGTTCAGGTCCGGTCAGATCAGGTTGTGTGACGGCACCCAGGGAAACCCGTTCAAGCGCATCAGGTTGTGCTATGTGATGGAGGTTGTATAAAAAATGCCCTGTTGTTACCGCTCATATGCCTTATGCATGTTTGTGTAACTCGTTCTCCATTTTCTCCCTTGAACCTTTGTTCGAGTGGGTTGGGTAGGGTATGGTCATGTGAGTTTTCCCAATGGAATTCATTCGGGTCAGGTCAGGTAGGGTTGTGTCATGTGAGGGCACCCAAGGAAATGCGTTAGGGAAGGTCGGGTCCTATAAGGGCACCCAAGGAAATGCCTTCGGATCAGGTTGTGTCATGTGTGGGCACCTAAGGAAACACGTTCAGGTGGGTTGAGTAAGGGCAAGTCGTGTGAGGGTGCCCAAGGAAATGCGTTCCGGTGGGTTGGGTTGGGTGGAGTCAGGTCATGTCATGTGATAAAATGCAAAGAAACATGTTTGGGTCGATTGGGTCGGGTCATGTCATGTGAGGGTACCCAAGGAAGCGTGTTTGGGCAGGTCAGGTCAGGTCGGGTTGGGTCGTGTGAGGGCACCCAGGGAAATGCATTCGGGTGGGTCGAGTTGGGTAGTCTGAGGGCACCAAACGAAACACATTCAGGCGGGTTGGGTTGGGTCATGTGAGAGAAACTGTATAAAAAATTCTAAGCTGTGACTACTCGTGTGCCTTATGCACATTCATCCGACCCATTTTCCATTTTTTCACTTGTACCTTTGATTTGGCGGGTCGGGTCATGTCATGTGATGGCACCCAAGGAAACACATTCAGGTCAGGTCATGCCGCATGATGGCACCCAAGGAAACACGTTCGAGTCGGGTCGAGTCAGGTGGTGTGAGGTAGGTTGTATCAAAAATGCTAAGATGTGACCTCTCATGTACCTTGTGCACATTCTTTCAACCCATTTTCCATTTGATCCTTTGTGCCTTCATACAGGCAGGTCATTTCATGTAGTGTGATGGCACCCAAGGAAACACATTCGAGTCAAGTCAGGTCGGGTTGGGTCAACTGTTGAATCCGGATGCACCATTGAATGCATGGTGTTGAGGGGCATAGAATCGATTTTCCACACTTAAGAATATGACACCATCACTCTAATATGGAAAATGGATGAAAATGGGAACCTTTACTACTAAAATGGAAATTTCCATCAGATTACTGTCATCGAGAGGTGTAAAATCGACATAAAATTTGTCGAATTCTGACTCCTGCAACTTCGAAGCCTCCAGGAATCTTTTTGATGCCCTCAAGATTCCCTAGGGCATGGTTCCACCATCTCCATGGCTTATGGTTCTTCCGTCTTGCAATTAAAATATTATTATTTATCGAACACCGCTCTCTCCTCTGCCTGGGTGCATCTACGATGATGGTTTTTATAATGGTAGGTGGCTAGAGCTATCAAAGCTCCACCCATGGTCTATTGGTGGCGGAGGAGTATAGGTTGGTGGAGGTGTTGGGTTCAAATACTAATCTTGGTATAAATGGTTGGTTGTATGTAATTTTTGGTGTTGTTTTTGTTTTTTTTTTGGACCACCATTTACAGGGTATCCCATTCGGGGGCCAGCCCACGTGGGTCAGGTAGGTTCAACTCCGGCCGAATCCACTCTTTATACATACCATGACTTTTTTGGGTGGGCGGGGTCCATAACTCACATCCCCGGACCAACCCATATTCCATTGTTATATTGTGGTTCGGTGGGGTTCAGTGGGGGCCATGGCTCATCGACCCAAATATGTATTTTTTTGTTTTTTATTGTAATATGGGTCTGATGGGGGTGGCGGGGGTCATGGCCCGCCACCCCTATTTTTTAATATTTTTTTTTGTTTTGTTAAACAATAATGGTCATTTTAATTTTTTTTTTCAAAATAAGCGTTACTGGGAAATTTAACGAGGGAACTATTTAGCCCATTTTCAGGAGCTATGTTCCTTTCTGGTTGACGGTGAATTTGTGGGCACTTAAACCTGGCCAACTGTTAGTCACCTATAATATTTGTTATAGCAAAAGGTGACTAACACTTTTGAGCCTTCAAGGAAAAAATTTCATTTCTTAAAAATTGTTGGCTCTTGAAGACTCTAGAAGGCCTCATGCCTCTATCCAAAATCTTCAATTGTTGTTTCCATTTTAAAATCTGAGAATTCTGCTAAAATTCCAAGAGAAAGAATACTGAAAAAAACATCATTTTCCCCTTTCCCCCCACTCAAAACTAACCTACATTTGTTTCCCTTTTTTCCCATAAATTTCCTCTATTTTTTATGTTTTCTTTTCTTCCCTTCATGAAAATCACCCTTCCATAGTTGAAAACTCATTTTTTAACTATTTTGAAACCCCTCATTCCTTTGAAAACCATGAAAAAATTCATAAAAAATACAAGTCTTTAACTATGGACTTAAGCCCCTTTGGGATAAGTTTTAAACCACTTCCCCCACATGCCCTTACCATAAAAACCAAGTGCTAAGCCCCTCACGGCGCTTACCGCATCACTAAATTTCAAGCGAGCAGAAGTCTTTTGCCATGTCGCTTTAAAAAGTTCCGATGCGATCACCCGATGTATTATAAACCTGCCAGATCACCTTTTTTCTTTTATAAAAAATGAAGAACCCATTTATCCAAAGTTTGTCTTAAAAACTAAAGTCACGTGTTTTAAATAAATGGGTAGACTGAAAAGAGCCAATCACACAATCGCACCAGAAATATCCAAATGCGCAAGTCTTGTGCTGTGTTCAAAAGTTCCGATTGCGATTGGTTTTGTATTGAAATACCTCCGATGCGATTTAAAATTTGTATTGAAAAAACCCCCGATCGCATCATTATTTTATATATATCTTCGGCAGGCCCGCCTCCAGCACTTATCCTTTATATTTCTTCCCCAATCCGCTTTTTTCCTTTGAAAAATGAAAAAACCCATTTATCCAAAGTTTGTTATAAAAAACCAAAGTCACGTGGTTTAAATATAAAAATGGGTAGATTGAAAAGACCCGATCGTGCAATTGCGATCGGAGAAATCACAATGGGTAGATTGAAAGACCAGGCCAAATGACCCGATTGCGATTGGCCCTTTTTATACACGCCCCGGGCATATTACATTCCGTGAAGACCACAGGCCCCGCAGTCGAGCGCCTATCATATATGTATATCCGGATCCATTTAAAAACCTTTGTTTCTATTGAAAAATTTGGGTTTCATATGTTATAAAGTTTGTCCACCGGTCCCCTCTAGAACTAATCCCCACTGTTGATCCAACGCCGATCAAACGACCATCACTCCATCGCATCAGCGATTTCAATCGCATCCCAATGTTTAAATCGCATTTCCTTATTCTCGACCTCTGATTGCGACTCCCCTGATTCATTCTCCACTGTTGATCTCATTCTTATATCAACGGCCACCGCTTGATCGCTTCAGCCCTTCCGATCGCGCAATTGCATCGGAGTTTTTCCATCGCACCCCTTTTCTCCTCTCGCCGATTGCAAATCCCACGATTAGATCTGGACCATCCACGTGTCCCGATCCAATGGCTACGCTCCTCTCCCACCTTCTGAAGCAGTTTAACCCATTTCACAGAATTTATTATCTATTTTTGTGTTTTGCAAGTGTTTTTTACAGTTTTCCATTGTATAATGAAGAAGGGCTGAAGGCCGAGAAATATGTTTCCTGTGCCTATTTTACATTAAGGGAGATCACTCGCCAGGCTCTATTCCATTGTTTTATCAATGCTTCATGGGAATTGATGCCTTTAAAAGCCCTGTGCGGCTCTACACATTGACAAGACACTGTGTTTTAAACGCGATTTAAAAGAGTATAAGTTTGAAGAACAGAACGCAGAAAAGATGAAGATTGAAGAAAGATTTAGGGAATTACGGTTAAAAATAATTATCAAAAACCTAATTCCCTGGGTCCAAACACAGTCAAAAGAAATCATAAGTGTTTAAAAATGACAGAAAGGTTTCCTCCACCCGCATTTGAGGCGAATTGATTCCTCAGCTACTACAAGAGCCACATGTTGCCCCAAACCATTCAAAACAGAGCCCGAAGTTATTGATTGAAGAAATATCTGCCTCCAGCACTGCCAAGAAGTTAATTCTGCCACAAGAAGCTTATGCAACAAAATATATTAAGGATTAATCCACGTTATGCAGACCCTAGAAGTCAACAAAGCTCCCATCGAGTTTAAATATTAGTTGTAAAACATTAATACAGTTGTCCACCTGTAAACTTCTCCATTGAGCCCCTCAAAAGGCCGAGAAGTCTTTAGTCTGTGTTAATTATCTTTGAGATCTTTTGTTAAATCCCACCTTCTCATCCTTCTATAAATACTTCAGTAGAATATGAGTAATTGTTGGTTATTGTTTGATCACAAGCTGTAATACTGAAACTCTTTGAAGTAAATACATAGTTTGTTGAAGTTGAAGAACAAATTGAAGTCTTGGAACCCTGATGATGTTGTTGCATGCTAGTGACTGAGAAGGATCTATCATTGGATCCATGAGCTTGGTTTTTGGTGAAGTATTTTGAACTGTTTCATGTTTTCCCCTATTTTCATTATGTTCCATAATCTCTTACTACAGTAGGTTTGAAATTTTTAGGCTAAGAAATGACTCTTGGAAGCACCTTAGACCTTTTCCTCCTTCACTGTTTTATGATTTCTTCTGTTGAAGTATTTTAGAGGCTTTAATATTTCTCTTTAGTCTTCATACTTGTTTATTTCCTTAATTGTTTGAACAGTTGGTTTCAGCATGATTTATGGTTCTCCCTGCTTGTCTGCTGCCACTTAAAAATTGTTATTGAAGTCTCCCTTTGAAGTTCTTTGCTTACAGTGAATCAAAGAGGTCTGTTTTGATCTTTCCCTTTTTCCTCACTTAAACAGCTGGCTTAAAGGTCGTTATAATTATGATCATAGATGTTTTTAGGTGTTCCCTCTTTTATGGCTGTAATTATCAGTAAATATTTTATGTTTTCTAAGTCCTTTAGAATAAAATCTTTGAGGAAATAGGGTGTTCCCCGAATCTTAGATTTCATTTTGAAAGTTGTCTTGAAGTCATTATTTTCTTAAAGAATATTTTTAGAATTTATGGTTAGCCTTGTCTATCAAATATCTCTTTATTGTTTAAGTTATGCTTTCAAATTCCCTTTGTTGAGAATTCAATTTCTCTTTCCAAACCATTAATGTTCATCCCATTCCAAAAACAAAAGAATCATGTGGCCAAGTTAGATTTTCCCTTTGATATCCCATATCCTTTGATGATTTTGTTATGACCTTTTCTTGACTCCATTGCCCAATGAAACAGATGTTTCTCCATTTCGTGTATTTTTCCTAGACCTTTCATGTTCTGCTGTATCAATTCAATCCAACCAACCAAAAAAACAAACACCTGAACTTAACAAATAGTCTAAAATCAATACTCTAAGCACACAATATAAACCTTTTCAAACAAATATTCGAGAGATCCCTCTCTGAGAATAGGAGGACTAGATCCTGGGACTCTAAAGATTGGTTTTGATGTTGCCTTGTCTTTTGATTTTCCAAACTATCAAAACACGGGACACCAACATAATGGAAATCACGGTGGGACACTCTGAGTCAGTGACAATCTAAGTACCCCTTAGGACTCCAAAAATCCCTTATTTTCAAGAATATCTAGTGACCCTGAGTGAAATCTTTAAAATTAAACACTCACTGTCTAGTATCACATAAGTAACCTTCTTCAAGCACTACCAAGCATAATGGTAATCATGATAGGACCTTTAAATTAGTGACAAACTAAGTAACCCTTAGGATTCTCATAAAGCCTTGTCAAACCTTGAATATTTCAGTTACCAAGCCATAAGAGTAAACTCTGTACGTTTTCACACCCTAGCAAAGTGTTAAATCAGACTTAGAACACTCTCTTAAACTATAAGACTAAAATAATCTCAGAAAAACCCAAAAAAAAATTCATTTTGGCTTCATAATAAACTTGGTGGTGGACCATAAAACCTTTTTCCTCCTAAAGAGCTAAAAATTTCCACTTGGCGACTCCACAATCCTAAAAATCAGACCTTAAGACTCCACTGGGAAGACCCCAAGTCTTAATATCATCTTACAAAATCAGCTAGAAGGCTTTAAAATTAAAATTTTCCTTCTTCTAAAAAGATCAGTTAGCCTCTTAAAGATTGTCATATTTGGTTAAATTTTTCTTTTAACTAGGTCTGAGCAACATAGCATAGTGGCTCCTAGAAAGATTCATACTAGAGCGCACCCTGACCCAAACCCACCGAGAATAGTTGACAACCCTGAAAGTATCCTTAGGAAGTCTCCTAAGATAAAATTATCAACTGTTTTCAGATCACCCTTGAGAGCTAATTCAGTTCCTAAAAATATTTCAGCTCTACAACATTATCAAGTTGACTTAGTAAATCCTTTTAGAACTAGGTCTCTTGGTGATTTAGATCAGTTAGATTCTGAGTCTTCACTATCATCTCCTGAAACAAGTGAACCTCTTGGTAGTAGAGAAACAACACCTCCTGACTTACATTTCCTTCACAACTTAGGTGTCTCTCATCCAAGATCAGCTGAGCAGTCTATTCCTGGCCCATCCACTTCTGCTCACCCTTTATCCACTGTTCAAACCACTACACCTCAGCCCACTGTTCGTATTATAAATCCGCTCCTTGTAAATCCACCCCCACCACCTATCATGGTAGCATGGTATGCTCCCCTAGTCCTTCCTGTACCATTAGTTAATCTTCCACAGGACTATCAGTCCAAAATTCCAATATATGATGCTAACAATGCTATAACCACATCACAACATGTAGATAAAATGAATGACTACTTTGACATAAATGAAATTGATGATGATTCTGTCAAGCTTAGGTTATTTTCTCAGAGCCTAGGGGGAGAAGTAAGAAAATGGTTTAAAGGTTTAGCCCCCATAGTATTAATGATCTCCAAGGCTTCCATAAAACATTCTTAAACAAATGGGAAGTAAAGAAAAACCCTCTCCAAGTCCTTTTTGACTACAAAAACCTCCATAGAAACACTGGGGAAAGTGTGCAAGCTTACTGCACTAGATTCAATAATGTGTATAATGCACTTTCTCCAAAACTAAAACCTCCACAGGGCTCAGCTTTAAAAAAATTTCCTGAAGGGTTTGACTCTGATATGACCTATTAGCTGAGAGAAAGAGATTTTGCAACTCTGGAAGATATGCAAAAGGGTGCTCTTTCTATGGAAGTCAACTTAATGGAGAAAAGAGAAAGAATGAAAACTGAGAAGAGAGTATCTTTTAGAGAAGAGTCCATTCCTTATACTTCAAGCTCAAAAATGGAGAGGATGTTGGAAGAAATGATGAAAGATATGAGCATAATTAAGAAAGCACAAGAAAATCAAAATCAAACTGCTCCTCGAAATAGAAATCAGAATTATAGAAGAGAAAAAAATTAAGACAAACAGAACGAGAATGACCAACAAATTAGACCTCCCTTCCAACAAAACTATGTATATCAATATGAGGAAGATAGGGAGTTGGAAAGGTTGGAAGAAGCTCATGTAAACTTGATTGGATTAGACAGTGGAGATGATGTTTTCCTCACTGAAGAAGAACAAGGATTCTTCTCTGATGACCAAAATACAAACACCTATGAAGACTATGATGACTATAGATTGGGTTTTGGAAATGCAATTATGGAAGTGCATAAACAATACGATCTTAGGAGAAAAGGGAATGCAGATAACTTAAAGGACAAGAACATTAATACCATTGTCAAGAAAAACAAAGAAACTCAGCCCAAAAAGACAGCGGAGAAAACCAACATTTTGGCCAAAAAACCAGACTTAAACAAAGACAAAAATATTCAGCCAAATGTTGAAAAAATTACTCCTAGCACTTCAGCTAGTGGTCCTAATGAAACTGTCCCAATTACTAGTCCAAATAAGGTTCAGAAAATCAAATTTGCTGAAAATAATTTAATTGAAAAGGTATATGTAAATATCAACAAGTCAATTATTCCTTTCAGCCTTGAGGGAGAGATTGCCAAGATAAAAATTACCATTCCCCTGGCTGAACTAGTAACCCAAGAGGTGTACAAAAACCAAGTTTTGAAAGCTTTGAACTTAGGAAGTGATACTGACACTTTGAACCTAACAGATGATAAACCTGAGTTGTTATTCGGTCCTAAAGTTGAAGGAGAATATCAAGAAGGGGTTGTTCCTCCCTTCTATGTTAGCTTGAACATACATGAGAAAATTTTACACAATGCCATGTTAGACTCAGGAGCTTCACACAATCTAATGCCCAAGGTTGTAATGGAGAGCTTAGGCTTAGAGATTACTAAACCATACAAAGATTTTTATTCTTTTGACTCAAGTCGAGTCAAATGTTTGGGTTCAATCAAAGATTTATGTGTTAATCTAGCTCAGATCCCTCCTAAAAATCTAGTTATGGATATAGTTGTAGCTGACATTCCCCCTAAGTATGGCATGCTCTTATCAAGATCTTGGGGAGCCAAACTTCAAGGAAGCCTTCAAATGGACATGTCTTATGCCACCATCCCTGTTTTTAACCAAAACAAAAGACTATATAGGGAATCTCACATGAATTACATGGTGAGCAACTTAGGCAAACCGAACAACACTCCAATCTATTGTACTCGATCAAGTTTAGATTCCTTTATCTTATGTAATGAAGATGAATTTACTCAACAAGATAAAGAGAACATATACCCCATTGATTCACCAGAAAAATCGAATCTTCTCTAAAATCAACTTCAAAATATCGACAATCAATAGCAACAAGAAAAGGAAAATGAATCAAACGTAATTTGGACAATAAAATTTGATGGATCCTGTAATAAAGAAAGCACAGGTGCAGGTGTATGGATCCAGAATATGAATCATATTTTTTCATTTAAATTGGATTTCCTGTGCACTAACAATATTGCTGAGTACGAAGCACTTCTCCTAGGTTTACAATTGCTCAAACAATTACAGGCCCAAAAGGTAACAATCTTAGGGGATTTTGAACTTATCATAAAACAAATCAAAGGAGAATACTCAGCCAGAAATCTGAGGCTTGGGGAATATCGAAACGATGCTCTCGATTTATTGAAAACCTTTGAAAAATATGAACTTGTTTTCATTCCTAGAGAGTTTAATCATTTAGCAAATGAACTCGCATTTAATGCCAATAAATGTCAAATAACTAAGATAAATGAACAGCTTAACGTAAAGGTAAAACATAGGCCTGCAGTGCCTGATAACGTAGATCACTGGAAAGTGTTTGATTCTGACCAACACATAGACGATTTCTTGAAGTCAGAAAATGATTTCACCATACCAACATCAGAATATAGCCATAATCAAAACTGTCCATATATTGAAGAAATCCCAGAAGTTTAAATAACACACTTTGCTGATATAAGTCATTATGAGAATGCATTTGAAGCAGAGTCAATTGACAACGTGGAACAAAAAGACCTGGAAGTTTTAGAATGTAAAAACGGTTCAATTCCAAGAGGCCTCTCACCTTTGGAACACCTTTTCAACTTTAATGATGTAGCCAAAGAACCAAAAATGGAGCCTGTAGAAAAAAACATAGAGGAACACAACATAGGCTCCCTAATGGAACCCAAGATGATTAGATTGTCCAGCACTCTTCCAACTCACATAAAATATCGATACATTGATCTTTTTAAGGAGTTTAAAGATTTTTTTTCCTGGGCATACACAGATCTAAAATCTTACGATACCAACATTATTCAGCACAACATTCCCTTGAAGGAAAATCAAAAGCCCTTCAAACGAAAACTGAGGAGAATAAAGCCAATTTTATTACCTTTAGTTAGAGCCAAAATTGAAAAGATGCATGATGCTGGCATTATAGTACCTGTTAGGTTTTCAGAATGGGTATCAAAATTAGTTTCTGTTAGGAAAAAGACAGGGGAGATCAGACTCTGTATCGATTTCAGAAACCTAAACAGAGCATCCCTAAAATACAACTACCCATTGCCCAAGATGGATCATATACTTCAGAGGGTAGTTGGGTCAAAAAGGATATCACTCTTATATGGGTTCTCAGGTTACAACCAGGTGTTAGTGCTCCCAAGTGATCAAATCAAAACTAATTTTACCACACCTTGGGGCACCTTCATGTATGTCAAAATGCCTTTCGGGTTAATGAATGCATGGGCCACCTTCCAAAGGGCCATGGAAATAACCTTTTCTGAAGATATTGGCTATTTCATAATTATTTACCTTGATGACATAACTGTGTTTTCAAAAAATGATGAAGAACATTTGATTCACTTAAGAAATTTTTTTGAGAAGTGTAGGAAATTTGGCTTGTCATTGAATCCCAAGAAGACACTCTTCGGTCTCCAAGAAGGTAAGCTTATTGGTCACATAATTTCAGAAGAAGGAATCAAAATAGACCCTACAAGGATAGATGGCATATTGCAAATTAGCCATCCAAGAAGTCTCAAAGAATTACAATCCTTCATTGGAAAGATTAATTTTTTGAGAAGGTTTATCCCCAACCTTGCCGAGCTATTAAAAAAAATTACAAACATGCTTAAGAAATATGTGGCTGTAAAATGGATTTTACCAGCTAAACAATCGTTCGAACTGGTCAAATAAGCTCTTACCCAAACACCAGTCCTGATTAGTCCTGATTTTACCAAAGACTTTTACATATTTTCCTTTTCATCTGAACATACAATAGCCATAGGTTTAATTCAAAAGAATGATTTGGGGCAAGAACAACCAATATATTTCTTTATTAGGGCCTTAAGAGATGCTCCTCTCAAATATAACATCATGGAGAAGCAAGCCTTAGCATTAGTGAAAGCATTAAAAGGCTTTAGGGTCTATATTTTACACTCTCACATAATTTCTTGTGTTCCACATACTGTTGTCAAGGACATTCTAAGTCAAGACTCTGATGGTAAAAGGGGAAAATGGATTGCAACCATTCTTTAATATGACTTAGAAATTAGGCCCACCAAACTATTTAAAGGGCAAGGATTAGCAAAACTTATGGCTGAGTCTAACTTCCAAGCACTAGACATCAATATGGTAGATGTGTTGGAAGAAATAGAAGAATCTGATGCTCCTGTTATTGAAGAAACATTTCTAAATTCTCCTTGGTATGCTGACATTATTTATGTGATTTTATATTTAAATACCCCTCCTTCTTTGTCTAAAACTAAAGCTAGATTCTTGAAACAAAAGGCTTTGAGTTTTTGTATCTTAGATGGAGTATTATATTGGAAAAATGTTGTTGGAATTTTGCTTAAATGTTTACTTGAAGATGATGCAGGAAAGATCATGCATGAATTGCATGATGGAGAATGTGGAGGTCACCTCTACTGGAAGGCCACAACCAACAAAATTCTTAGATCTAGTTACTATTGACCTACCCTTTTCCCAGACACTCAAAAGTTGGTCATGTCTTGCCATAAGTGTCAAATTTTTTATGGAAAAAGAAAACTTCTTCCCTTACCCTTACATACTATCAAAGTTGAGGCACATTTTCAACAATGGGGGCTGTACTTCATTGGGGAAATTCATCCATCCTCCTCAGCTCAACATAAGTGGATCCTCACAGCCACCGACTTATTTACCAAGTGGATAGAAGCTATACCCTCCAAAAATTCTAATGACTCTGTCATTATCAGGTTCCTTGAAACAAATATCCTATCCAGATTTGGTTGTCCCAGAAAAATCATAACAGACAATGCTGCTACTTTTAAATCTAAGAAAATGGTTGATTTCTATTACAAATACCACATAACCTTGGGCCATTCCACTGGTTACTATCCCCAAGGAAATGGATTAGCTGAATCCTCCAACAAGAGTCTCCTCAATATAATCAAAAAACTTTTGGAGCAAAATCAGAAATCATGACACAGTAAGCTAGTTCATGCTTTATGGGCTGATAGATTAACTACTAAGAAGTAAATATATATGTCCCCCTATCAGTTAGTTTATGGCATGGATGCGATTTTTCCCACCTCATTAGGAGTTCCAATCATAAAACTCCTTCAAGAAGTGTAGAGTGAAGAGAATGATATGAAAAAAAGGATCAACCAAACAATCCATTTACAGCAGACCAGAGAAGAATTTTATGAGAGAACACAGTTAGTCCAAGAAAATATGAAGAAATTATTTGATAAGAGGACTAAGGCAAACAATTTCCAAATTGGAAATGTTGTTCTTAAATGGGATTCAAGAAGAGAAGAGAAGGGAAAACATGGCAAGTTTGAGAACTTGTGGAAAGGGCCCTATATTATTCATGCTGAGAGGGGTCACAATGAATTTTTCTTGAAAGAATTGAATGGAGAAGATCTATATGGAGGTCCAATCAATGGCAGGATGCTCAAGCATTACTTCTGCCAAGAATCTTAATTTTTAAAGAATTTTATTTTTTCATTGTAAATATCACAGTCTAAACCATTGCATTCAAAGTTATAAAAATCAAAAATACAGAAACAAAGAGAGAAAGAAAAGAGGGTAGATTGTGAAAAGCAGTAAAGGTACAACCCCATACCAAAAAAGAGAAACAAATTTTGAAAGTGTGAAAGCTTAAATTCCACTCCTAAATAACACACTTCTAGTTAGTCAAAGAGCCTAATCTTGCCTAATTAGCTTTAAATTTTCTGCTGATAGAATAATGAATTCAATTTTCCAAATTGTTTAATCTTGGCTTATCAGTAGATAGTTTAGGATAGAAATCAAAAGTCTAAACAAGCTAAAAACTGAACCTAAGTTTCCAAAATAAATATGACTCAAATCTGTTCTTTTCAGAGTCAAAAGATGAAAAAATCTGGTTCTAAACAACTCAAAATCCGAACCAGAAAACAAGGAAGAAACAACTCAAAAAAGAGTCAAAACAAAGCTGTAAAAAGATGAAGGAAGTGCTTTGAATTTTTCAGAACTTAAGCCTTCATCATTTTGATTTAATTTTCTGCAAATAATAATCTATGTGCAGCTTGTTTTTATACCATAGATCAGCATCAAATTAGTCTGATCAATCTTAACTTGAATGCTTTTTAAATTTCTGTTTTAGCAAATTAGAGAATAAAAGTCTGTCGGACAGTTTAATCCCAACAGATAGTAGATTAAGTAGAGAATTATATGGATTCAACTGTTTAATATGAATCCATTGAGAAATAAGGAGTAGAGATAGATTAGATTTTTGATTTCAAAAATAATAAAATGTTGTAAGAGAGTTTTCCAATCCAAGTGCACTCTAAGAAGAAAAAATGTTAGATCTGTAGGATTGGGTAGGTAGAAAGCTTGTAGATGAAAGTCCATTTGTTTTTTAGCTGCTAATATGTTTTCAAGAGCAAGATTATCCTAGAAAAGGAAGAGCATCCCAATGGATCAGGCACAGGTCAGCCTCCCAAAGAATGAAAGTCTGAAGTTCTTGATGCCTTCAAGAAGGCATCATCCCCAAGTGGAGCAACTGTTAGTCACCTATAATATTTGTTATAGAAAAAGGTGACTAAGAATTTTGAGCCTTCAAGGAACAAATTTCATTTCTTAAAAATTGTTGGCTATTGAAGACTCTAGAAGGCCTCATGCATCTGTCCAAAATCTTCATTTGTTGTTTCCATTTTATACTCTGAGAATTCTGCTAAAATTCCAAGAGAAAGACTGTTGAAAAAACCATCATTTTCCCCTTTCCCCCCACTCAAAAATAACCTACATTTGTTTCCCTTTTTTCCCATAAATTTCCTCTATTTTTTATGTTTTCTTTTCTTCCCTTCGTGAAAATCACCCTTCCATAGTTGAAAACTCATTTTTAAAATATTTTGAAACCCCCGATTCCTTTGAAAACCATGAAAAAATTCATAAAAAATACAAGTCTTTAACTATGGACTTAAGCCCCTTTGGGCTGAGTTTTAAACCACTTCCCCCACATGCATTTACCATAAAAACCAAGTGCTAAGACCCTCATGACGCTTATCGCATCGCTAAATTTCAAGCGAGCGCAAGTCTTTTGCCATGTCACTTTAAAAGGTTCTGATGCGATCACCCGATGTATTATAAACCTGCCCGATCACCTTTTTTCTTTTATAAAAACGAAGAACCCATTTATCCAAAGTTTGTCTTAAAAATTGAAGTCACGTGTTTTAAATAAATGGGTAGATTGAAAAGAGCCAATCGCGTAATCGCATCGGAATTATCCAAATGCGCAAGTCTTGTGCTGTGTTCAAAAGTTCCGATTGCGATTAGTTTTGTATTGAAATACCTCCGATGCGATTTAAACTTTGTATTGAAAAAAACCCCGATCGCATCATTATTTTATATATATCTCCGATGGGCCCGCCTCCGGCACTTATCCTTTATATTTCTTCCCCAATCCGATTTTTTCCTTTGAAAAATGAAAAAACCCATTTATCCAAAGTTTGTTATAAAAAACCAAAGTCACGTGGTTTAAATATAAAAATGGGTAGATTGAAAAGACCCGATCACGCAATCGCGATCAGAGAAATCACAATGGGTAGATTGAAAGACTAGGCCAAATGACCCGATTGCGATTGGCCCTTTTTATACACGCCCCGGGCATATTAAATTGCGTAAAGACCACAGGCCCCGCCATCGGGCGCCTATCATATATGTATATCCCGATCCATTTAAAAACCTTTGTTTCTATTGAAAAATTTGGGTTTCATATGTTATAAAGATTGTCCACCGGTCCCCTCTAGAACTAATCCCCACCGTTGATCGAACGCCGATCAAACGGCCATTGCTCCGTCGCATCGGCGATTTCAGTCGCATCGCAATGTTTAAATCACATCGCCTTATTCCTGACCTCCGATTGCGACTCCCCCAATTCATTCTCCACCGTTGATCTCATTCTTAGATCAACGGCCACCGCTTGATCGCTTCAGCTCTTCCGATCGCGCAATTGGATTGGATTTTTTCCATCGCACCCCTTTTCTCCTCCCGTTGATTGTAAATCCCCTGATTAGATCTAGACCGTCCACATGTCCCGATCCAACGGCTATGCTCCTCTCCCACCTTCTGAAGCATTTTAACCCATTTCGCAGGATTTATTAACTATTTTTGTGTTTTGCAAGTGTTTTTTACGATTTTCCATTGTATAATGAAGAAGGGCCAAAGGCCGGGGACGTTTCCCGTGCTTATTTTACATTAAGGGAGATAGCCCGCCAGGCTCTATTCCATTGTTTTATCAATGCTTCATGGGAATTGATGCCTTTAAAAGCCCTATGTGGCTCTACACATTGACAAGACACTATGTTTTAAACGCAATTTAAAAGAGTATAAGTTTGAAGAACAGAATGCAGCGAAGATGAATATTGAAGACAGATTTAGGGAATTACGGTTAAAAATAATTATCAAAAACCTAATTCCTTGGATCCAAATACATTCAAAAGAAATCATAAGTGTTTAAAAATGACAGAAAGGTTTCCTCCACCTGCATTTGAGGCAAATTCATTCCTTAGCTACTACAAGAGCCACCTGTTGCCTCAAACCATTCAAAACAGAGGCCGAAGTTATTGATTGAAGAAATATTTGTCTCCAGCGCTACCAAGAAGTTAATTCTGGCACAGGAAGCTTATGCAACAAAATATCTTTAGGATTACTCCATGTTATGCAGAGCCTGGAAGTCAACAAAGCTCCCATCATGTTTAAATGTTAATTGTAAAACATTAATACAGCCGTCCACTTGTAAACTTCTCCATCGAGCCCCTCAAAAGGCCGAGAAGTCCTAAGTTTGTGTTAATTATCTTTGAGATCTTTTGTTAAATCCCACCTTCTCATCCTTCTATAAATACTTCAGTAGAAGATGAGTAATTGTTGGTTATTGTTTGATCACAAGTTCTAATACTGAAACTCTTTGAAGTAAATACATAGTCTGTTGAAGTTGAAGAACAAATTGAAGTCTTGGAACCTTGATGATGTTGTTGCATGCTTGTGATTGAGAAGGCTCTATCATTGGATCCATGAGCTTAGCTGTTGGTGAATTATTCTGAACTATTTCATGTTTTCCTTGGTTTTCATTATGTTCCATAATCTCTTACTACATTAGGTTTGAAAGTTTTAGGCTAAGAAATGACTCTTGGAAGCACCTTGGACCTTTTCCTCCTTCACTATTTTATTTTTTCTTCTATTGAAGTATTTTAGAGGCTGTAATATTTCTCTTTAGTCTTCATACTTGTTTATTTCCTTAATAGTTTGAACAGTTGGTTTCAACATGATTTATGGTTCTCCCTGCTTGTCTGCTGCCACTTAAAAACTGTTATTGAAGTCTCCCTTTGAAGTTCTTTTCTTACAGGGAATCAGAGAGGTCTGTTTTGATCTTTCCCTTTGTCCTCACTTAAACAGTTGGCTTAAAGGTCATTATAATTATGATCATAGATGTTTTTAGGTGTTCCCTATTCTATGACTGTAATTATTAGTAAATCTTTTATGTTTTCTAAGTCCTTTAGAATAAAATTTTTGAGGAAATAGGGTGTTCCCCGAATCTTAGATTTCATTTTGAAATTTGTCTTGAAGTCATTATTTGCTTAAACAATATTTGTAGAATTTATGGTTAGCCCTGTCTATCAAATATCTCTTTATTTTTTAAGTTATGCTTTCAAATTCCCTTTGTTGAGAATTCAATTTCTCTTTCCAAACCATTAATGTTCATCCCATTCCAAAAACAAAAGAATCTTGTGGCCAAGTTAGATTTGCCCTTTGATATCCCATATCCTTTGATGAGTTTTTTATGACCTTTTCTTGACTCCATTTCCCAATGAAACAGATGTTTCTCCATTCCGTGTATTTTTCCTAGACCTTTCATGTTATTTTGTATCAATTCAAACCAACCAAACAAACAAACAAACACTTGCACTTAACAACTAGTCTAAAATCAATACTCTAAGCACAGAAGATAAACCTTTGCAAACAAATATTCGAGAGATCCCTCTTTGAGAATAGGAGGACTAGATCTTGGGACTCTAAAGATTGGTTCTGATGTTGCCTTTTCTTTTGATTTGCCAAACTATCAAAACACGGGACACCAACACCAACTACCCAACTTTTACCAAAAATATGACTCTCTCTAACTTCTCTATACGGGCTCAAATCAAAGATATTTTCAAACCATTGGAATCAAGGTGACGGGAACTTCATTTTGGACCCGGTTCGAGAGAAATCTAACCACTTTGAATTTTGACCATTTCTGATCTCTCTTGGTCTTTTGAGGGTGTCTGGAGCCACCTGGATCAATCCTCGCCACTAAGGATATTATGGTCCACCAAAAGCATGAAAACAATATGTGACTGCTTTGTACCTTCTCTACACCACAAGTGTCTTGAAAGGCACCCTTCATTCTTCTTCACCTTTTTCCTTTGGAGCCATAAGTGATGAGCCGACACCTGGATCCTCTACAAACCTATAGTAAAATATTTTTCAAATTACATGCTTAATGAAGTGACCAATGTATGACCCAATAATTCCACACACTTTCCACAAGTTTATAACCATACTCTATGGTAAAATTTACATGAAATGGAATCAATACCCCAACTATGTATACAAGGCCAAAATATCATTTTTGCTTAGCAAGTGATGGAAAAAACATCATAAATTTTACATTTTAACTTGAAACAAATGATTTACAAAGTAAGGAAAAACACACTACCAAACCTAGAAAAACCATCTCTCACTTATCAAATTGAATAGGTCGTCTCTCTGTGGCACATTTTCTTGTCGAAAAATTATTTCAAATGGTTCATGTATGGACACTTTTTCCTTGAGACGCTGCTCTAGATGGAGCCTCCAACATGTGGCTCTTTGATGACCACTTCTGTCACAACGACTGCAATGAGTCTTCTTCCTCCATACCTGCTTTACATTCTTCTTTTGCTGCAGTGGAGAAGGCTTTTCACGCCTCATCCTATTTTGTGCTGCCATTCTTTTCCAACACTTAATAAATACATGTTTATGTAATCCACAAAATCTACATGTTTTGTGATGCCATGATCTATTTTTATTGTTAGAGACATGTTTGTAATCAAAATTAATATTAGAATACTAAGGCATGTTATACCTTTCTTGTTGGTCTATTGTGCAATCATGGTGATAAGAGCTTGCCTCATCTCTTTCTCTGCAATGTGCATTTTCATAAGATGACAGTGAAATGTTCCCAATAATCTCTTTCCCCAATGGTTTCAACCATGCATTGGAATCTTCAATGCTGAGTTATGCCTTGGCCATTAACACCAAGTCCTCCTCCTTTGTATCCCATCTTGGTGAGGAGTCTCATGCCAGTTTCTGTAATGGGTATCTCCACATTTCTCATAGAAATGATAGCATGTGAAGATGAAACTAAATAAAAATCAATATTATTTACCTCAAATGTCGATTTAGAAACAGGTGATGATGGCTTCTTCAAGCCTTTGTTTTGCTTAAACTCCTCCAAGGCCTCTTCCGCGGCTCGCAATCTCTGCTTCACGTCTTTCTCTTCTTGGAGAAGCCTCCTTAATTAGCATCCTTTGCTTGAAGGCTTTATTCATTGTGCTTCAGTACTTCGAAAGTTGACTTTGTAGCTTCCAACTGAAGCTTCACTCTCTTCTTATCCTCTTTCTCCTCTTGTAGAGGCACTTTCAATTCAGCGTTATTTTCTGGAATGATATGGTTGATCTCCTCATTTGAAATATTAAGAATACGGTGAGGGTGATGAATATTCACTGGAAGATGTGGATGAAGCATCACTTTATTCTTTTTCTTTCTCCCCTCTTTCATGAACTTTATACATCATGTCCACCATTTTGGACATCTTGAGCATGGCCTTGTACATGTATTTTCCATCCTACATTGTTGCACATTAAATCATTTTTCACACTTGCAATTCGCATCTGCAAGAAGACCTCTCTGATACCACTTGATCTGGGTCCATCAACTACCATTTTTACCCATTATTTTTTACTTCTATGATGTTCTTAGAATTTCATTATAAAATAGCATAAAATAACACATATGAATTATGTAAAGAAGATGAAACAAGACAACCATTAGAAAAATAAGAACAGGAGATGTTTATAACGGAGTTCACCCAATGTGGGCTACATCTCTGGGCCTAGTGTCAAACTAGGGTAGGCCACTTCATATAGTGCTGGAAATGGGAATATTTACATGGATGATGTTATTCTTCATAAAAGTATGTGTCCTCAACATGAGTGGATTATCTCTCCATGAGACTTTCCACTACTGGAACTCTCACTCATAATGCACCTCCTATCACCGTGACATAATCTCACATGAAGAAAAAGACAATAGCCAGCAACTTGCATCAAGCAAGGATCCAAAAATCCTAATACATATCACAACAAAAAGAGGCACATGATAAAACCGTATATACCTCAACCCATGAATTTGGCTTAAGAAGCGGATGATCAAATGTTGAATCTGGCTGCACCATCCAATTTTTGGTGTCGAGGGACATAGAATCGACTATCCACACTTGAGAATCTAACACTTTCCCTCCAATCTAGAAAATGGCCGAAAAATGGGAATATTTTCTGCTAAAATAGACATCGCCATCGGATTCCTGTCACCGAGAGGTGTAAAATTAACATAGATTTTGTCGAATTCTAACTCTTGCAACTTCGGGGTCTCAAGGAATATTTTTGATGCCTTCAAGGTTCCCTAGGGCATGGTTCCACCATCTCCATGGCTTGTGGTTGCGCCCTCCTACAATTAAAATATTATTATTTTTTCAAACTTTGTGCTCTCCTCTTCCTAGGCGCATCTAGAGTGACGGTTTTTATAATGGCAGGTGGGTGGAGCTATCAAATATCTTGTCATGGTTTGTTGGTGGCGAAGGAGTGTAGGCTGGTGGAGGTATTGGGTTCAAATCTGAATCTCGACATAAATGGTTTGTTGTATGTAATTTTTGGCATCGGTTTGGTTTGTTTTTGGGACCACCATTTATGGGGCCGTCGGTTGGGGGGCCGACCCACGTGGGTCGGGCAGGTTCACTTCCTATCAGCTCCACTCTTTACACATACCGTGACTTGTTTTGGTGTGCGGGGTCCGCAACTCAAGACCTTGAACCAAACTGTATTGCATTTTTATATGGTAATTCTGTGGGGTTCGACAGGGGTCATGGCCCACCGAGCCAAATATGTCTTTTATTTTTTATTTTTTATTGTAGTATGGGTCCGAAACAGGTGGTGGGTATCTTGGCCCACCACCCCTATTTTTTAATATTTTTTTTGCTTTGTTAAACAATAACAATCATTTTTATTTTATTTTAAAATAAGGGTTATTGGGTAGTTTAATAAGGCCATAATTTTTCCCATTTTTGGGAGCCAAGTTCCCTGTCTGTTGATGATGAATTTGTGGGACACTTAAACCTAACCCACTACCCAACTTTGACCAAAACATTCACTCGCTCTAACTTCTCTATATGAGCTCGGATTGGACATCCATTCACATCGTTGGAATCAGGGCGACCTGTACATCAGTTTGGACCTTGTTCGAGAGAAATCCAACTATTTTCCTTTGAGATAACCTAAGGTCGACAAGTTATGTCAAAGCATATAAAATGTTTGTTGTTTTTGAAGAGTTGGATGACCAGTGAACAATTTTCTGAAACAGGTGTTTTAACTTAGAAATATCCTTGATAAAATAAAAGGTTTTTCTTTAATTACATATGGTTAATTTGATTTTAAGTGGGATGGATAGAAGAATGTAGATAAGTATACATGATTTAATATTCAGATAGAGTATTTTATCATATTATAAGAATAAATAATGAAAACTATGTTTTCATTATCCACAAAATATAATCAACTCACAACAAGAACCTATGTGTAATTAAATTTCAAGAGGAATTTACAATAAAAGATAGCTTTGTAAATTAACCTCTTAATCCAAGTACAACTTCACAACAAATCAAAAATGAAACTGAGATTAAATTAAATGTCCAATTGGATAACTATTAATGAATTAAATTATATGAGGAATACATAATGAAAAATAGAATAGAAGTAACTCATAGGAACACAAGCTATATGAATTAAATCCATAATCCTTTACTCAATAAAAAATGTTCCAGCTATTACAAATTTGTTTGATAACTAGTTGAAGGGTGCAACCTTGAATACTTCCATATATGAGGTATTTAAACAAAATAAAAAATTTACAATAAATGCATGAGTGACAAGGAAAAATGTATTTTCTGTAATTTAACAGAAATAAAAAGGAATTCAATCCAAAAGAATGAATCTGCATGTTTGGTCCTCCTTTAAAGGAAAATTGTTTCTGAGTGGCCATTATTCTGTTGTTGTGCTGGCAAGATGAATTGTCCTTTAATCCTGGTATTCTCAAATATTCTCTAAGCATTCCTGATATAGAATTGAAACTTTAATAACCCTACGGTAGATTTCATCTACCTTAGTATATTCGGCAAAAGTGGGTTTTACAGTGAAAATGTGTTTTATCTCATTATGAATAAAACTGATATTTTCAACATCTTTGTAAAATTATTTGCCTATCATAGAACCTTGAATAGAAGACATGGATGCAGTCCTTACTGTTTCTTTGAACTTCTTCATATAATCCTCCCTGGGCACTAATTTATCATTTATAACAAATAGTGAGGGCATAAATTTTTTAATCAATGCATCAATCCTTGAGAGAAACCTGTTGATTGCAATATCAAGAGTGTGACATTTCTCTATCAAATGTATTACTAAGTTCTTTTTTATGATGATTTTATTTACTTCAAGGATAGTCTCGGTCCTGTATATACCACTAGCTCATCCAATTCTTGGCTTTCCTTATATTTTAGAAAATTTATGATGTTGTTGGATGTATTAGGCATTTCTCCTAGTTGAGTATTTATATCATAAATTGCATGGTTTTCATTTTCCACTAACTATTTTTGCTCAAAGATGATCCTGATACATGGCCATATTTCATTAATCTCCTCAATGACGTCGTTCCAAATATTTTCCTTAACATTACCAAGAGTGTAGCCAATATAAGCTTTAGTGGCTAACTTCTTCCATATTTCTACTTGGTTCTGAGCTCTCTGAAGCTTTGATGCATCGAAAGTATCAAACTTCTTTTGTTGGTCCTCTAGAAGTTTCACTTTGTCCTGTAACTTATTTATTTATTTAGTATACAAGGTCATGTTTTGGAGTATAGTAGATAACTGGGCTGCAACATCTCCTTTACTGGTGGTATCAGATATAGCAGTAGGAATAGCTGTCATAGGAAATGTTTCTAAAGGAGTAGCTTGCTTGGCTAGTTTCTTTCTTTCTTTAATCCACTTCTCCATATTTGTTTCCATTTTCTTCAACTGTATACTTTGTTATAAAATTAGCTTCGTCAGGTCTACCTTTTATGTCTCTGTCTCTTAAACCTCCTTAGGTAAAGGATATTTTGTTGTTGGTATTTTAAATTGTTTCCTTAATGATGTAATATATTCATTCTTTTTATTAACCAAATCCTCTACAGCATTGACATTTTCAGTGTCATAACCAATTTGATTACCAAATCTTCCAAGTTTTTAATCTTGGTATATTTGGAAAAAGCTAAAAAAAATTCCATGTTGAGTTGTGATCGAACATTTTTTAGTGTGACCTGCAATTTAGATAAAGTCATAATAGTGTTAGTTACAGTGGAGAAAATAATCTCTCCATTTTATTTATGCATTTGCATTTGATAAATTGGATGTACGTCACTGCCATTAAACTCAAGAGACATATTTACATAATCTGATTCTCCTTTAGGCCAATGAACTTATGCTTGAAGAAATTCCATTAAAATTATTCCTCTCTCTGAGTCGAAGGCTGAAAATAACCTGCTTTGGGCACCTGAATTTTGTTTCCAGAATTGATTGTAAGTTTTTATCTTGAAGGATTCATTTTTTATTTTGATTTCCTTTAATATATCCATGTATCTTTTCTCTGGCTCGCTTGAAGTTGATGTACATGTTTGCATGATCTGTTGCTACTCTGTTTTAGACATGGAAGTAGTAGGAGACTATGTGAACTGCTCACCTATTAATGAGGATATAATAGGCTCATTAGTTTTGATACAAGTCTTCTTCTCTGAATCTTTTCTAAGGCTTAATCTAGATCTAAGCTTATCCTTCTTTCTGTACATGATTTTAAATCCGCTGTTGAAGATATCTGTCTCTGAAGGGGAATATCTTTCTTCTTTGTTGCTTTTAGCTATCTTTTCCTGATTTTTAGGAATCTGCATTGTTGACGAAGAGACTGGTTGTTATTCTACCTCATGTAATGTATTCTCTATCCATTCTAGAGGGTTATTATACTACTCTATTTTCTAGCCTTGGTGTGTGAAAATAAGGAGTATATTTGGTTTCTTCTCTTAATTTGGAAATTATCCCTAATGGATCATATGACCAAGTGAAGCTTAGATCAAATTGCATTTTCTTCAATAGTTGGTCTACCTCTGCTCCTTATTTCCTTTTGTTAAATATGAATGGGCCAACTTGCATTTTTAGCCGAAAATGAGAATTTTTCTTGGTAGCTACAAAATCGACCTAATCCATATTGATCATTTACCTGATGAATTATAAGGAAACAATTTTCATTGGAAGGAATTTGGGAAACTTATATGGTTGCAGCTCACATCCAAAAACTATTATTTTTGTGTATTTTTCATATAAGTACCAATTTATTGTTTGTACCTATTGTAATAGCTGAAAAATATTTTGGATTTCTTCATTGATTCTTGGTTCTTATCTGCTACTTATAAGACTAATATTTGCATGAAAAAACATCTCAATGAACTATTTATATGTGAATTCATTATGATCTTTCATAACCAGGGTGGTCCAGAAAAGGACAAACTGGTGGTCTCCTTTCTCATTTATTTTATGCAATGATAATTTCATGTTGTCTCCTTAAAAGTATGTGAACATGTAGACTAAGACAGAGGTATATTTAAATACCTCCTCTGTGTTGAAATCGAGAAACTACTGATGAATAGACTCTGCAAGAAAATGACTAAAATTGAACACAATTGAAGGTTTGGCATCATTTGAAAATATTGATAAAAATCCTATAATGTTCTCATATATATATTAGTTAGAGTAGTAACAAGAAGGTAATATAGAACAGTGGTTATCTTCTTGGTTCTATCATAGAATAGGGATGAAGGATAAGGAGGATTTTTCTTAGGAAATGAAGAATCTTGTTCTGGGAACAATTCTAGAGTTTGCATTCTCTTAGCAAGGTATAATCTCTGATATATTTCAACTAGAGCTTCATGATAAAATGGGGTACCATTTTTTACTGTGGGGGCTAGAATCATTTGTTAAATAGCCTAAGGGGTTATGGTAAACAAAAATTGTCCATTGGAATTGGTTATCACTCTCTGACTTGGCAAGTATGAGGCATTGAATTTCCTAATGAAATCGAGAGCATTGTGGGTAGGAGGGAAGATATAACGAGGTAGGATTGACTCCTAGAGCTGGATTTCATCTGATTTCTCAATCCATTTATCTTCAAGCCAATAATACATCTCAAGAATATGAATATTATAATGTGTTTCATATATCCTGTAGTCTCTATAAGCCATAGGGATATGATGAAGGTCTATAGGAGGGAAAATTAGAGGATTGATGTTTTCCTCGGGTTCTTTATCCTTGTGAGGCATGATGGATAAGGCTAGGAGTGTAGTATGATAGGAATACAGATAATGAACAGAGAAATTGTTATAGATAGGGAACATAGAGTGTATATGGAATGAGCAGGGGATGGAAGCTTAATATGTCTGGTTTTTGGTGAATGACCTACAAATAATCAACCGTGTAACCTGAAAATGGATAAAAGGCGATTTATATAACAAAAAAGGCTTCCCGTTGACGCCATGAGTTAACGGTTAAGTTAATTAAAAGCTTAACAAACTAATAATAGATATATGACAGTTCAACGAGCGAATGAAATGGTAGATGAGGTAGCGACAACGGAATGGAGTGAGGGATCAATGGTCAAATGAGTGGTATCAGGAAATCATATTTTGGAGGGGGGTAAAACAGTTTTATGGTTTTGCGACTCGGGGGTCTGAAAGCCTGACGTTATGCCACATATCAGCGGGTTGTTTTCGATTACTGCCAAGTTTGGACCCCCCCCTAGTGGTAATGTTTGGATCACATGGGGGGGCTGAAAGGACATGAGAGCCATTGGATGATGATAGGTGTGAGGAGGATCGTCAGATGTGCGGGAATATGGAAGGATGATAAGACGCGATGATGTGGAATGGCGGGATTATGTTTTATTTAATAAAGCATCAGGAATGTTATAAGGGATATAATTTAGGGAAATGAAATTATAAGGGAAGTATGGCAGGGGTATGTTAATATGGTTTAAAAAACTTAGGATATGGGTTAATACTGCTTGGAATGATATTTAAACCATATAAATATCTCCTTTTATGGGCACATTTAGACTAGTAGCCAGTGAAAGTTGTTAAAACAAAAATGAATATTTCCTTTTCTTTTTTCTTCCCTAACATTTTATTTTTATTTGCCTTCTTCATTTAGGGAATCTAACACCTATCATTTTATTGATATCGATGCCTATAAAACATAAATTTTTCCTAACATTTTTGAATTGTTTTATTCTTTTGCATCCATATCCTACCTTAACATTTTCGAAATTATTTGATTACTTATACTAACTTATCAAAAATAGATAATGTTACAACATCAGCTCCTTCCGGGGGCTACTTACCCCTGTGGAATGTAGAGAGTAATTAGATCCAAAAGCCTTCTCCTTGGGCTATGGAGTCTTTGCTGAAACAGATACTCACTTGCAATTTTCAAAAATAAATAAAATTTATGAATATTTACAGATGTTGAACGAATGGAGAATCAATACTGAATATAATGTTTCAAGTACTTCCCATTGACTATCAATGAGGAATACTCTCCTTCCAAATTCTGTAGTAAAAATGTATTGTTCCCTTTGACTTTTGCAATGTTGAACAAACCAAACGATAAGTTGTCAAATTTAGCATGCTTTCCTTTTTATTATCTCCTTGTATCCCATCTGAGCAAAAGGTCACATTTCTTAAAATTTATTTCTGTTTATTTTATTTCAAACAACTCTTTAATATTGTTATGATATTTTCTTAGTTGAAACTGAATTTTATCCCTGTATTCATTCAACTCAATAATTTGGTAAATCCTTCTTGATAAATCATCTTTTTCTTCGATTCCTGGAGAAATCTCATAACAGGTAAAGCTGAATGAGTAGGAAAAAAATCTTCATTACCATAAACTAATTGGAAAGGATACTTGCATGTTGATCTCTTAGGAGAAACTCTGTTTGCCTAAATGGCATGGATTAAGTGGTTGTCCCAACTCTTTTTATGATCTTCAAGAGTCTTCTTAATGACCTTAACTAAGCTCTTGTTGGAATATTCTAAAATTCCATTACCTTGAGGGTAATATGGTGTAGAATGATGTAGTAGGATTAAATATTTTTGAAAAAACTCTATCATTTCAACACTATTGGAGGCTATTGCATTATTTGTTACAATTTTTTGAGGACATCCAAATCTTGATAAGATATTCTCTTAAAGGAATTTAATCAAAACATTATCAGTTTCATTTTTAACATGTATCACTTATACCCATTTGTTAAAATAATCAGTAGTAGTTAGAATCCATCCATGTTGATTGCTTGATTAAGGATGAATTTCCCCAATAAAGTCAAACCCCCATTGTAGAAAAGGAGCATCAGCTGATACTGGACCCAAAGGAAGTTCTGACAGTTTTTTTTCCCTAAAAATAATTGACACTGTACACAACCCCTTACTCTTGCTCCAACTTCTTTGAAATGTGACGGCCAATAGAAACCTGCTTTCAAGATTTTCTAGGCTATTTCTCTCCAAGCATAATGTCCACCACAAAATCTTGCATGTAATTGATCTATAATTCCCTCTGTTTCATTTTGAGTTAAGCAAAGAAGAATAATATCTAGAGGGTCTCTCCAGAATATATTAGCATTGATAATGCAATACTTTATTGATTTGAGCTTTAGAGCTTTGCACTGCTTCAAATTAAGATCAACTGGACATTGAGAATCTCTGAGAAACTACACAATATCATAATACCAATCAAAAAGTAGATACTTCTGATCTATGTGAACAATAATGGATTGATCTAAAAGAAGAGGTCCTTGTGGGTTCTGTCCTTCTATAAGAGAAGGAGGTTCTTGTGTATTCTCCCTTGATGATGAAGGAGGTTCTTATGGATTCTCCTCTGATATTAAGGAAGGTTCTTGTGGATTCTTCCTTGATGATATTTCAGCAACCAGATTTATCCCTAACACTTTGCAATTGAATTCAGCTAATAATTTGGATAGGCCTCGACCTTTTACTAGCTTTGTGGTTTTAATCTCAAGGTCAAGTTCAAGGACTTTAGGAATCCATCTTCCTCTCTTTCCATCAATATTAGGCTAGGATAAAACAATTTTTACATCATGATTGGGAACATAGGCAATAATGTGTGAATGCAGGACATAGGTTTTAAAGGCTTTGACAAATTGAATTAAGGCATAAGCTTTCTTTTCCATAATATCATACCTATGTTCAGCATCCCCCATAAATTTGGAAAAGAATGCTATAGGCTGGTCATCACCATTGGAGTTATTTTGTAAAAGTACAACAATTAAGGTAGTCTTAGATGAAAAATTAAATATGCTAAATGGTAAATAATAATTAGGACTAGCTAGAGTAGGAGCTTCAGATATTTACTTTTTGATTTGGTCGAAAGCATACCTAGCTGGAAATCTCCATTTGAATTCGTTGTTTTTCTTTAGCATATCAGTTATGTTCTTTAGTATCTTTGCATAATAGGGGATGAATATTCTGAGAAAAATAATCTTTCCAGGGAAGGTTTGATTCTATTTCTTATTCCTTGGTAAAGATAGAGTATGACTGGATGATACTCTCTTTGGGTCAATTATAACTCCATTCTTAGAGATTACATGCCCTAGTAATTTCCTTTCCTTTACAGAAAATAAATATTTCTTCGGATTGATGGCTATGCCAAATTTCCTGCACCTATTAAAAACCTTTCTCAAGTGTTTTAGATGATTTTCATCAGAGTAAAAGAAAATAAATAGATCATCCAAACAAGTAATAGTAAATTTAGCAGTTTTACCTACAAATGCAAGATCCATTTCTCTCTGAAAAATGTCTCCTGCATTAGTTAACCCAAATGTAATCCTGGTGTACATAAATGTACCACAAGGAGTGGTGAAATAATTTTTCTGTTGATCAGCTTTAATTACCATAATCTCGTTGTAACCTGAAAATCCACCTAGCATAGAAATCCTACTTGATCCTGAAAAATTCTAAAGTAAATAATCCATTTTCGGCAATGGATAATTATATTTTAAGGATGATTTGTTAAAGTTTCAAAATTCTACACATAGCCTAATGTTTCCATTCTTATTTCTGACTGGAACTAGGTTAGCTACCCAATTAGAATACCTTAAAGGTAAAATGATATGAGAATCAAGCAACTTGTTGAGTTACTTTTCGATGGTTCGAAGTAGTATGGGATTAATTCTTCTTAATTTATTTTGGAAAGGTTTTACCTCTAGTTTTAAAGGAATATTATGCTCTATTAAAGCTGAATCATAAGTTTTTAATTTGTTATAATACCAGGAAAACACATCTTTGTAATTTTTAAGAAGATTCAAGTATTTGAGTTTCACATCCAAAGGCAAAGTTGTTGATAACATAACATTCATTACATCATCCAAAGTTCCAATATTGCATTATTCAATTTCTTCTTCAAGTGATTTAGATAAAGGGGTTCTAGAGACATCATTATCATCAAATATTTTTTCCAATGGAATTAAACCTTTAGGAATAAAATTATTAGATAATTGAATGATATCATGATCAAGAATTTTAGAATTAAATGAATATTTTGGATTTTGATGATTTAATCTTGAATATCTCTTTGGTATTCTTGAATTTGAATATTTGAGAATTCATTGATGACTTGAAGGAAAGACTTTAACTGTTCATAATATTAAAAAATATGCCAATGTTTAAGGTTATCAAGGATTGCTGGTTTATATTTCACCTAAATTTTGTACTCTAATGATAATGGCTTAGGGATTTTGAAAGATCTTGCTAAAACAACAAGTGAATTGGCATGGATATTTTCATCTCTGGGAATAAAATTTATGTTAAATCCAAGGAAATAGATTTCAAATATATCCCAAACTTCATTTATATAGGATCTAAGCCTTGGGTGTTTAGTTTGACACTGGTTTCTAACCTTCTTAACTATACACTCATAATTAGCGAAAACACTCAAGTTTTTAACATTTAAACTTTTTTCTAGCTCAAGATGAAGAAGAAAATCCTCATACTCAGCCACGTTATTGGTAACTTCAAATTCAAGTTTACATGAATGAGTAATGTTTTCTTTTCTTGGTGAAATTAAAACTATTCTTTCTCCTGATCCTTCCTTTGAGAAAGACCGATCAAAATAAAGTTTCCATATATCTGATTCTACAATATTTAGTTTAGAAACTATATTTCTAATGGAAATTTGAGTGTTTGATGGTTTTTTAGAAGATAACTGAAAGCAACTGAAATCCTAATCTACTGCATATATAGGTTTTTTTTTTTCTTGATCAACTCTAAAAACAGTGCGAAGTAATTTGACTTCTCTATATAACCTTAAATTCTCACCTCCATAGATTGGGATAGTAGCAAAAGACATGTCCATCTGAAGTGATCCCCCAAGTTTAGAAAAACATGATCTAGATAGAAGAATGCCAAATTTGGGTGGAATATCATTAACAAAAATGTATAATACTATACCCTTGACAGGGATTTGGGCTAAGGTCACAACTAGATCTTTGATAAATCCTAGACATGGTACCTATTTTGAATTGAAGGTGTAAAGATCATGGTAGGAACAAGTAAATTTTAACTAAAGCTAGTCCATGATTAACTTTGGCATAAGGTTGTGTGAAGCACCAGAATCAAGCATATAGTTATACAATAAAAAATCATGAGTCTTAAAGGTCACATAAAATGGTGGGAAAATGCCAATATCAGAACTAGAGCCAAAGACTACTGAGGGATTTTCATCTTACAAACTGATAATATCTCCCTTGGCATCTACGCTAGAATACTGTATCCATTTAGACACTTTTTTTTATATAACTAGGATTTTCAAAATTTCTACTAAAGGTATAGGAATATTAACCCTTTCCAGTTACTTTTCAATATTAAAATTTGTCAAAATGATTTTATCAGTTGAAACAATTTCAGTCGATGACTCTATAGTATGAGGTGTTGGAGTTTGTGTTTGAATATATTTTATTGCATGTTCAGTGGTTGTGGTAGATTTTGGAGGTCTAACTGGGCTTGATCTTGGTCTAAGATCATACCTTTTATTTAACTCTGCAATGAGAAATTCAGAAAAAGCTTGGTATTTTCAAATTTGAGTAACTTCTTGTTTTTGGTCCAAAGATTGTGATGAATATGAAGGGACTATGACCATCTTCTCTACTAAAGAATAAAAATTATTGATATCTTTTGTCATTACAGGGCCAGTACCCTATAGCTATTGGTCATGAATCAACAAAGGAGGTTGAATGTTTTGATCTGGTCTCTGAAGAATCTAAAGTTGAGGAGCTCTCCGAGATTGATTTTGATTTTGATTTTGAGGTATGTCAACAATTTGTTGGGAAGATCTAGGTTGTGCTTCAATGTTAGAGATTATATTGGAAAGGTTTATAAGTAAATATGTGATTTCATCAATTTTCTGATATTCAAGTTTAGATTTGGAAGAAGATGATTCATTAAGATTACCTTTTAAGTTTCTGTGTTCTTTCTCTTCTTTAGCTTTAATTTTACCAGAAGCTGACCTACTGGTTTCTACTTCAACAACATTAGTCTGCATGTCTTGTAATGTGTTAGAAACTCTCTCCCTTAGCATAATTGCAAAGTCATCATCAAATGATTTAGAGAATATGACCTTTGCAGCTGCTACTAGAGGTTTACAATCATCAAGCATTCTGTGTTAGAGCTTGTTAAATCTCTTAATAAAATCAGCAACTGGTTCACCAGGATTTCTTTTTAACTATTCAAATTGAGTGAGAAAATAAAAAGATCTTTCTTTACCCCCCATTGGTTTTAAATATAGTTATAAGTTCATTCCATGATCAATTGAGAATCAGCTCTAAGTTGCATAAACCAAATCCTAACGTTGCCTTCTAAATATTGTACAAATAATATCATATAAACATCTTCATGCACGATGTTCATATTATCAGCAAAACCTAAGAAGGCTGCTATATGATCCTCTATTGAGGGACCTGTTTCTCCATTAAATCTTGGTAAATGTTTAAGATATCCATGATGAAAATTTCCCAAGATGATACGAAGAATAAGAGAAACATACATTGCTTGTATAACGGGTTGAAAATCCATTTCAGATGATGATGAAGATGTAGGTGAATGAGTATTAGAGGATGGAGGAGAGTGTGGAGGAGGAGGAGGAAGTGAGGATTTCAAATGGATTATAACAATCAAGTTTTTAGCCGATGGTGTTAGATCTTCTTCCTTATATTCAAACAATAGATTAAAATAGATGAAAAATGTCTCTTCTTTCTTAGTAGAGGATGATGGAATGGAATAATAAAATGAAGTGAAAAAATCTATAGGCTTAAATTCATGTAAATGTAATCCCAATTATGTCTCAGATGTAGGTGAATCTAAAGGGAAAGATGGAACTTGATATGACTCAAGTGTTTCTGTCAACAAGGCTGACTGAAGATCTCATCCTTTTGAATAAAGTTTAGAAAATATAGGAGGTACTTGAGTCGAATCAGGATGAGATGATATTAATGAAAAGGGATATGCAGATGAAACCTCTTCAGGGTGTAAAGCTAAAGAGGAATAAGGAAAAATGTTTTGTTTTCCTCTTAAAGAGGCTTCCCTAATAAGTTTTTTATGGATCTGGTAAAGGGTTAACAATCTCATTATTAGAATGTGGTCTAGTATGCTTAAAGGGAGACAGCTTGAACTAGTGGAATCACAAGGTGAAAGGTTTTGAGTTGTAACATTATCCTTTATTCACCTTAAAGGAAAGGGGAAAATCTTTGCCCAAAGGAAAATTTAGCTTTCAATTATTCATCTCCGCAGAATTGGTGCCGATATGATGTTGTCCTTTGAGATAACCTAAGGTCGATAAGTTCTGCCAAAGCATCTAAAATATTTTTTATTTTTGAATAGTTGGATGACAAGTGAACAGTTTTCTGAAACAGGTGTTTTAACTTAGAAAGATCCATGATAAAATAGAAGGATGTTATTTAATTACGTATGGTTAATTTAATTTTAAGTGGGATGGATAGAAGAATGTAGATAAGTACAAATGATTTAACATTCAGATTGTAATGTTCCCAATTTTAGCCTCAAGCTAAAATGGAACATTATAGTTGCACATTTTATTTTTATTTAATAAAATGGGGAAGGAGACACCTTAGCCGCTTTAAATGAAGAAATAACACCCCTCATGTGAAAAGGAGGAGAATAAAGTAGATGAAATAAACACCAAGGGTGTGAATGGAACCTAGCTCACTTGATTAGCCACCTTTGACTAAAGTCAACAACGCTGCGCAAGGACGAAGAGGCTTCCTAGAGAAGCTGCACAATTTTGGAGGGAAGACATTCATGTGAGTGTGGAAAACCCTAATTGGTTGGACCTTGGTGGGGAAGAGTTCCTTTTGTTTATAAGGAGGAGATAGCAGCCCATTTTCATTATGCTATGATTTAGAGTTCAGACTTGGGTCTGCAAAGCTTGCATCCTTGGGCTATTTAGCAGGGTGATGGTGCCCTCGGGTACTAGGGTGTTCCCGGTCGGGAATCCCTACCTCTTCCTCAAGGAAGGATGAGGAATGAGTTTATTTTCCTCAATCCGGAACTAGCGACAACTACTACCATCAACTACAACGTTATTTTTGCAGCAGAGAGGACGTTGTGTTGCTGGGGGCAGCAAAGGAGGAACTCATGGAATCATCTTAGCTTGTTTTCTTCAGTGGTGGAGGGATCTATTCATTGGAGGAACTGAAAAGAGGATTCCCAACCTTCATTTCAGATCTGTTGGCATGGGCCAACATTCCATCATCTCTCACTACGCAGTTCATGGAGGAAACTACGTTATTTTATGGAGGCAGTGAGAGAGGGTTTCATAGAGCTCACCAGGAGTTGCTTTTGAGACAAAGGGATCAGCCCTTTGTATTGGAGGAATTATCAAAGGAGGGAATTTACATTTCATATCTACCATGGCCTCATTTATATTTTTTATCAGTTGCAGTGACAAATTTGCTGTCACATTTTGGGTTTCTTCGGCATTTCTAGCAATCTTCCTAGATTGGCTAGAAATCTAGTATTTCAACCCATTTCCTTGTTATTGGGATATTTGTTGTATTCCTTCAGCAATATGTAAATTTATTCATATTCAGAAGCTAATTATATCATATAGACTGCACAGTCAGTTTCCTCCGACATTTTTTGTAGTTGCAGCAACATTTGTATTTCAGGGTGTAATCATGGAAGGTTGATTCCTATTGCAAAAGGGGTTCATTCCTCATTATATTTCTTGTATTTCATTGTTGATATCTTAATAAAATTATGGCTGCAATATTTTCCCTCTCATGGCATATTCATATATGCAGAGTTTCTGGTTATGTTCAGATATTGTTGTAAGCTCTCTCATTGAGCATTGTTTTAGAGACCTAGATTAGGGAGATCTGAATAACCCATATAGATGTATTTCTTTGAGCTCATATTCTACATAGGAGTTGTATGATTTATTTTCTAAGGCAAACCTAAAGTGTTTTGTCTTATTTTTACAGTAGCTTCCTTATACAGCGTCCTCAAGGACCCTGTAGCAGAAATTCTTGAGGTGGAATATTGCATATCCATAGACAGAGTCTGTGAAGGGCCAGATAGCCTCAGGATCTCTCCCTTATTTAGAAGGATTCATATCCTATAAATTCCCCAACATTAAATCTCTGAAATGGACTTGTGATGTCTCACTGAAGAAGGAATTGGAATATCTTAAGATATTCCCGATGGAACAGAAAATTCCAGATTTGGAATATTACAGTGGTATCAGAGCATGATATTCGCTCAGCCTATGCCCAAGATCTAAATCCATCAGCAAGAGGAGCTTCTCTCCAAGGAGAGGAGATTTACAGAGGAAAAAATGGAAAAGGAATGATGGAAGAGGAGGTCTCCCTTCTTCTTTTCCAGACCATTCAGAACATCATTGAAGATCTAATGAAAGGGAAAATTTGGAGGAATTTTCTGAAAGGGGTTTTGTGGATAGGAGAAAGCCCTAGATACTTCATGGAGGGTGTGAGAATTCAGCCACACATGCATATCTATAGCGCAGTACATTTCCCATAACTACTGCAAGAAGGATGGATGGAAAGAGTTGAGGCCTTTGGAGGAGTAGCGCTGCAAACTCAAAGGTATGATTCATGGTGATTGATTTGAGAGTTATATTTCATGTTCTCATGCAAATGAGAGATCATATGGTGCAGTAAAAAATATTTTTGCAAAGGGGATTGATGAAAATGAATGTGAAAAATGGTGTGACAAAACTTCAAACACTTTGCATGGATGGAGAGGGACCATGAAACAAATATCATTCCATATTTTTAGAGGGGGAGATATCAGGAGAATGACTTGCTAGAGGCAAGACCCCCATTGTATGAAGGGAACTCTTCCATTTGTGAGGGTGTGGAGATATTCTCTCTAAATAAGGCAAAGGCCTCTCATTGAGGAGGAGACACACTCACATGATTAGTAGAGAGGAGGTGCATAGAAGAACCTACAACGCTGCACCATTGGAAGAAGAAAAGATCAAGAGGATCATCATGAAGGGATGATGGACACTCACACTTATCTATTTTAGATATTCTCTTCACATGGGAGAAGGAATGCATTGCATAGTAGAGAGAGAGGGACTTTCATTTCTCTCATATATACAGTCCACTTCCTATCTTGATGTCTCACTTTTTGGAGGCTCTCCATCAAGGAGGCCATTTGATCAAGAGATGATGAGGGGCGTCATGCTATTTGGTTCACCACTCATTGGATTTCAGAGGGGTGGAGACATTAGAGGATTCCATTACAGCACAAATATTTTGGGGATAAGCATAAGGAGGAGGGATACACTCTCTCATTTTCAGTACCAACCATTCTCATCAGTTTCCCTGTGCGGATAGAGTTGTTGTAGAGGTGGAGAATAGCATATTCATGATGCATGATGACTGCTCCATGGATTTGGTGTGAGAGAGGATACTTCCTCTCTAGGAAGGACTCTTTCATGCATTGGAGTAGATGGAGGCCACTCATACTTACATTTCCCAGGATCGGGAGATTCTCTGGAGGTGTTAGTCTCTCATGGGAGGCTTATTTTCAGAGATCATCATTTATTTTGAGCATGAGAAGTTGCATGATGGCATGGAAGCAACTGGGAGGATGACTTTGGCATGAGGGGATGTCAAGGTAGCAGACAACAGCGTGATGGAGCACCATACTGCAGAATACCAACGTTGTCTATGTGGAGGATTGGTCTAGGATGGAGGACTCAGCTTTGGTTGAGTATTCACCAGGATCTTGGTGCATACATGATTCTTGGATGGCCTTGATGGAGATGGAAGATACGTAGTGGATGAAATTATCATCTATCATCATGGCAGACTCTTCTTGACTAGAGTTTCTAGTCTCAAGGAGGCACTATTGCATGCAGCATGTGAGGACTTCCTAGCTATGCATTTGGATGCATACTTTACTTTGCTAGAGGAGTTCACTTAGGAGATACCATAGGAAAACCATGATTTCCACATTACTACTTGTACCTTCTTGTGGGAGGGACCACTTGGAGGATTTGCATAGGCATTTCATGGCTGATTTTTCTTGATGGGGTAGCTTGGGCCATTCTTAGATGCCATAATTTTCCAACCCAAAGACAAAGTCAGCCCCATATGAGCAGCATATGGAGAGAGGGCCATCATGGGAAACCAAAAAAATTCTCCATTTAGCCCCAACTCATTGCAAAACTCAGGGGTGAGATTTTTATTTGGATGATTGCATGGATGAGAGGATCATCATTGGGAGAAAAATTTTCCAATGCATATCATCACTCCTACCTTAAGAAGGCCTTAGCATAGGAAGAAGGATTCCAATACACCTTCTATCTTTCCATGAGGAGCATTGTGTCAACTTGCATACTTGGGAGAGAGCATTGGAAGATAGATTCATTGCAGCATATTTGAGCAGTGGTGGGACCATTGATGAGGAGGCTACAAGAGAAGAAGGTGGAGAAAATTTTGTTCTCTCTTTGCAGTTGCTTGTGGGCAAGAAACATGTGGGAGGGAAAGAATCTAATGTTCCCAATTTTAGCCTCAAGCTAAAATGGAACATTATAGTTGCACATTTTATTTTTATTTAATAAAATGGGGAAGGAGACACCTTAGCCCCTTTTAGATGAAGAAATAACACTCCTCATGTGAGAAGGAAAAGAATAAAGCAGTTGAAATAAACACCAAGGGTGTGAATGGAACCCAACTCACTTGATTGGTCACCTTTGACTGAAATCAACAGTGCTGGCAAAGGAGGAAGAGGCTTCCTAGAGAAGCTGCGCAGTTTGGGAGGGAAGACATTCATGTGAAGGTGGAAAACCCTAATTGGTGGGACCTTGGTGGAGAATATTTCCTTTTGTTTATAAGGAGGAGATAGCAGCCCATTTTCATTATGCTATGATTTAGAGTTTAGACTTGGGTCTGTAAAGCTTGCATCCCCAGGATGTTTAGCAGGGTGATGGTGCCCTCGAGCACTAGGTTGTTCTTGGTCGGGAATCCCTACCTCTTCCTCAAGGAAGGATGAGGAATGAGCTGATTTTCCTCAATCTGGAATTGGCCACAGCTACTACCATCAACTACAACATTATTTCTATAGCAGAGAGGATGTTGTGTTGCTGGGGGCAGTAAAGGAGGAACTCATGGAGTCATCTTATCTTGTTTTCTTTAGTGGTGGAGGGATATATTCATTGGAGGAGCTACAAGGAGGATTCATGGGCTTCATTTCAAATATGTTGGCATGGGCCAACATTCCATCATCTCCCACTGCGCAGTCCATGGAGGAAACTGTGTTATTTTATGGAGGCAGTGAGAGAGGGTTTCGTAGAGCTCATTAAGAGTTTCTTTTGAGACAAAGGGATCAGCCCTTTGTATTGGAGGCATTATCAGAGGAGGGAATTTAATTTCAGATCTACCATGGCCTCATTTATATTTTGTATCAATTGAAGTGACAACTCTATTGTCACATTTTGGGTTTCTCCGGCATTTCTAGCAATCTTCCTAGATTGGCTAGAAATCTAGTATTTCAGCCCATTTCCTTGTTATTGGGATATTTATTGTATTCCTTCAGCCATATGTACATTCATTAATATTAAACATCTGATTCTATCATATATAATGTGCAGGTAGTGTCCTCCGGAATTTTTTGTAGTTGCAGCAACATTTATATTTCGGGGTGTAATCATGGGAGGTTGATTCCTATTGCAAAAGGGGTTAATTCCTCATGATATTTATTGTATTTCATTGCTGATATCTTAATAAAATGATGGATGTAGTATTTTCCCTCTCATGTTATATTCAGATATGCAGAGTTTCTGGTTTTTTTCATATATTGTTGTAAGCTCTCTCATTGAGAATTGTTTTAGAGACCTAGATTGGTGAGATCTGAATAACCCATCTAGATGTATTTATTTGAGCTCATATTCTGCATAGGAGTTGTATGATGTATGTTATAAGGCAAACTTGTAGTGGTTTGTCTTATTTTTATATCATCTTCCTTATACAGCATCCTCAAGGACCCTGTAGCAGAAATTCTCGAGGTGGAATATTGCATATCCATAGATAGAGTTTGTGAAGGGCCAGATAGCCTCAGGATCTCTCCTTTCTTTGGAAGGAGTCATATCCTATAAATTACCCAACAGTCAATCTCTAAAATTGACTTTTGATGTCTCACTGAAGAAGGAATTGGAATATCTTAAGATATTCCCGATGGAGCAGAAAATTCCAGATTTGGGATATTACACAGATAGAGTGTTTTATCGTTTTATAAGAATAAATAAGGAAAAATATGTTTTCATTATCAAAAAAATATAATCAAGTCATAACAGGAACCTACATGTAATTAAATTTTGAGATGAATTTATAATAACTTACAGCTTTGTAAATTAATCTCTTAATCCAACTAAAACTTCACAATGAATTGAAAATGAAACTGAGATTCTATTAAATTTCCAATTGGATAAATGTTAATGAATTAAAATATATGAGGAATAGATAATGAAAAAAAGAATAGAAATAAATCAGAGGAACAAAATCCATATGAAGTAAATCCATAATCCTTTGTTAAATAAAAAATTCTCCAGCTATTACAAATATGTTTGATAACTAGCTCAGGGGTGCAACCTTCAATACTTCCATAGATCAAGTATTTTAAAAAAATATCAAATTTTAAATAAATGCCTGAGTGAGAAGGTAGACTATATTCTCTTAAATTTAAAATAAATAAAAATGAATTCGATCCAAAAGAATGAATCTACATGTTTGGTCCTGCTTTAAAGGAAAATTGTTGCTGAGTTGCTACTATTATGTTGCTACGCTGGCAAGATGAGTTGACCTTTAATCCTAGTATTTGAAAAGCTTCACCCACTTCTCCTGAATTGGACTTGAAAATTTAATAAACTTGCAGTATATTTCATTTACCTCAGTATATTTTTCAAAAGTGGATTTTACAGTGAAAATGTGTTTGATCTCATAATCAATAAAACTGTTATTTTCAACAACATTGTAAAACACTTTGCCTATCATAGAAACTTGAATATAATACATGGATGCAGACCTTACTGTTTCTTTGATCTTCTTCATATAATCCTCCCTCGGAATTAATTTATCATTTATAATAAAGAGTGAAGGTAGACCTTTTTTAATCAATGCATCAATCCTCGAGAGAAACTTGTTGATTGCAACATCAAGAGTGTGACATTTTTCTATCAATTGTACTACTAAGTTATTTTTTATCATAAATTTATTTACTTCAGGGATAGTCTCAGTCCTATCATCCACCCGTATCTCATCCAATTCTTGGATGCCCATAGAATTTAGAAACTTTATGATGTTGTTGGTTGTATTAGGCATTTCTCCCAGTTGAGTATTTATATCAGAAATTGTCTGGTCTTCCTTTTCCACTAACTAAATTTGTGAAGAGATTATCTTGATACATGGCTAGATTTCATCAATATCCTCAATGATGTTGTTCCAAATAATTTCCTTAACATTACCAAGGGTGTAGCCAATAGAAGCTTTAGTGGCTGAGTTCTTCCATATTTCTACTTGGTTCTAAGCTCTCTAAAGCTCTGATGCATGGAAAGTATCAGACTTCTTTTGTTGATCCTATAGAAGTTTCACTTTGTCGTGTAAATTCTTTATTTATTTGGTCTTCAAGGTCATGTTTTGGAGTGTAGTAGCTAACTGGTCTGCAGCATCGCCTTTACTGGTGGTAACATATATAGCAGTAGGAATAGTTGTCATAGGAAATGCCTCTAAAGGAGTAGCTTGCTTAGTTGGTTCATTGATTTCTTTAATCCACATTCATGTTTCCATTTACTTGAAATGTGTACTTTGTTCTAAAATGAGCTTCATCATGTCTGCCTTTTCTGTCTCTGTCTCTAAAGAAAAATCAACATATTTGACCTCAGATGTCGATTCATAAACAGGTGATGATGGCTTATTCAAGCCTTTTTTTCACTTCAACTCCTCCAAGAGCTCTTCTACAGCTCACAATTGAAGCTTCAATCTATGCTTATTTTCTTTCTCTTCTTGGAGTAGCCTCCTTAATTCAACATCCTTTGCTTGAAGGCTTTGGTCATTGGGCTTTGCTTCTTCCAAAGTTTCCTCTGTGACTTGCAACTGAAGCTGTACTCTCTTCTTATCCTCTTTCTGCTCTCGTAGAATAACTTTCAATTCAACGCTATCTTCTTGAAGGCTATGGTTGATATCCTCATTTGAATGATGAGAATACAGTGAGGGTGATGAATATTCACTGGAAGATGTGGATGAAGAATCAATTTTGGCTTCTTCTCCCGTCTTTCATGAACTTCATACATCATGTCCACCATTTTGGACATCATGACCATGGCCTCCTACATGTATTTTCCATCCTCCATTGTCTCATGTTCAATCGTTGTTCACGCTCAAAATTCACATTAGCAAGAAGACCGCTTTAATACCACTTGATCCGGGTCCGTTATCTACTAGTTTTACCCATGCTTTTTTACTCCTTGGATGTTTTTAGTATTTCATTTTAAAACAACATAAAATAACACATGAATTTTGTAAAGAAAAGGAATGTTGTGTAACCAGCTCCAAAATAGAATAAAAGAGATATCAATGCCTTAGAAATAAGCCACTTTGACGGGGCAACCTCCAATACATTAAATAAATGAATAATTCTTGGATGATACAATTTACAAAAACTCCTTTCTATATATAGGAGTCCATGGGGCCATAATGTAATCCTAGTGGGCCACAATGTAATCCTAGCTAACCTAACAATAATAATTTAAGGGCACAATAATAACAAAATGGGGGTTACAACGGTACAATAATAACAATAAGCAGGTTACACTAACAACAATAAGGGACTATACTAGTGATATAGGGACCTAACAAGAAACAAGAAAACCATCAAAAAACTAAGAACACGAGACGTTTATAATGGAGTTCACCCAGTGTGGGCTACGTCTCCGGGCCCGCTGTCAAAAATGGGGTAGGATGCTTTGTATATTGATGGAAATAGAAAGATGTATATGAATGATGTTCTCTATCATACAAGGATGTGCCCTCAACATGATTGGCTTGTCTCTCCACGATATGTTCTGCTACAGGAACTCTCTCTCACAATGGAACTCCTATCAGCATGACATAATCTCACATGAAGCAAAAACAAATATCCTGCAACATGCATCAAGAAATGATCTAGATATCATAATACATCTCACAGGAAAAAGAGGCACATGATCAAATTGCATATACCTCAACCCTTAAATTTGGCTAAAGAAGCAGATGATCAACTACTGAATTTGGTAGCACCATCTAATTCATGGCATCGAGGGGCATAGAATTGATTGTCCACCCTTGAGAACCTAACACCGTCACTCCTATGGAAAATTGTCAAAAAATGGCAAGTTAAGTTGTGCTGTTGAAATGGACATCACCATTAGGTTCCTGTCATCGAGAGGTGTAAAATCAACATAGATTTTGTCGAATTCTAAATCTTGCAAGTTCGGGGCCTCAAGGAATATTTTTTATGCCCTCAATATTCTCTGGGGCATGGTACTACCATCTCCATGGCTCGTGGTTCTACCCTCCCTCAATTAAAATATTATTATTTCTAGAAATTTGCACTCTCCTCTACCTAGATGCATCTACGATGAGGGTTTTTACAATGGTGGGTCGGTGGAGCTATCAAAGCTCCACCTGTGGCATGTTGGTGGTGGAGGAGTTTAGGCTGGCGGAGGTGTTGGGTTCAAATCCCAATCTCAACATAAATGGTTGGTTGTATGAAATTTTTGGTATTTGTTTGGTTTCTTTTTGTGACCACCATTTATGGGGCCAACTATTGGGTGGCTGACCCACCTTGACCATGCAGGTTCACCTCCCGCTAGCTCCACTTTTTATACATAACATGACTTGTTTGGGCCGGTGGGGTCCACAACTCATAGCCCCAACCCAAACCATATTCCATTGTTATATGGTGTTTCTATGGGGTTTGGCGGGGGTCATGGCCCACCGACCCAAATATGTATTTATTTTTATTTTTATTGTAAATGGGTCTGACGGAGGTGGCTGGGGTCATGGCCCACCACCCCTATTTTTTAATAATTTTTTTGTTTTGTTAAAAAATAATGGTGATTTTTTTTTTTCAAAATAACTATTATTTGGAAATTTAACGAGGTTGTGATTTCACCCATTTTCGAGAGCTAAGTTCCCTACCGGTTGATGGTGAATTTGTTGGAAACTCAATCCTGGCCCACTACCCAACTTTGTCCAGAATTTTGACTCGCTCTAACTTCTCCATACGTATGTGGATTGGAGATCCATTTGCACCATTAGAATCAGGGTGACGAGGACTTCATTCTAGACCTCGTTCGAGAGAAATACAACTAATTTGAATTTTTACCATTTCTAAGCCCTCTTGTGTTGGGAAAAATACTGAGAGGGGGGGTGAATCAGTATTTATGACTTTATCAAAAAATTTTACTTTTTTCACTCTCTAAAACCCATACGCTACTTTGCTGAAGCCAACTAGCGTATACACGCGGATATCCTTCATAAAACTCACGTATACACAAAGATCTAATTATTCCATTAATTCTTCACTTATATCATTCCATCATTCATTCATTAGATGTTCAATAAATAGTAAGCATGTGCAGTGAAAATAGAATAAACCATCACACATAAGCATCACACATGAACACCAGGATTTTTAGGTGGAAACCCAAGTCGGGAGAAAACCACCGCTGCAGTTGCTCAACCTTCAATATTTTATTATAGAGAAAACATCTTACAACATATGTCTTTAGCGCGGCCTCCTACCCCGACACGAGGCACCCTCGCGCTCGTTCCGACCTCTCCGGAAGAATTATGACGACCCCACCATGTTCTCTTAGTCTCTCCTGGGAGAACTCCCCGACCCCACAGTCTGTTTCACCGGCCCCTCACGGAAGGCTACGACCCCCTGACTGAAGGCTACAACCCTCAACACCTCTATGGACCACGTTTCATCAATTTTCACACTGGATCCAACAACTCAAATAGAGTACAACTTGTAGGCCTCGTTTCATAATATTTTCAGACTGGACCCACTCTACACATTTAAGCTTAATCATACAACCAAACTGATACAGACAACTCAGAACTGTAGAATACAGATAGCAGTAACACAACAGAACAGATCAGACATTTCATACCCCATACTTCAGCAAACCCTAGTTTTCATACGCGCTTTCCTTTCACTGATCCCGCGTATATACGCGCCTTCTACCATACAAACCCGCGTATACTTCTGTACATATTATAGAGCTAATTTCACTGCGCATACGCGCTTTCTCTTCAGCTAAGCCGCGTATATACGTGCTTCTTCTACGGAAAACTAGCGTATGGTTCTTCATACATTTAGGTCATTGCAATTCTTCAGAACAGAGACATCACACAGATTTTACCCTTTACGTCAGACAGATGTTCGCCTCCTCTCAGATCTAATCATTCCATAAACAGATGTAGCAAATACAAATACATTTCAGATCTAGATTCCCTTCTTCATCATTTTCTTCATAGGTGCTTCATGCATTCAGATCTATCATTCAACTGTAACCCTTTCCATTCAGATATACTTCAGAGAGAAGTATTCATTCAAGCTCAGACGTCTTTCCCCCATACTCATGATTTTCACAATGAATTTCTTCTCTTTATATAGGTTTACCCTTTTTAAATACCATGAGCCAAAACCACATTACTTCCGATGGTATTCTTGGACGGGGTCATTTAGACGAATCATTACCCAACACAATGGGGCAATACCATGGTGGTTACCCCTGGTTTTGCACTTTATGAGTGCTTTTTCCCATACGCGACTTGGCAAATTATTACCCGCGTGCATACGCGACTTATCCTAGACAAACCTGCATATTCCTTAAGACATACTCTTTTCATCATAGATCTAGCACATATTGAATTCCTTTCTTCATTACCTTCTGTACTTTCTGTAGATACATCAGATTTACATCATTTAACAAGTTCATCAAGTAGGTTTCCATCATCTTCATCAAGTGGGTTTCCATTCAAGGACAACACTCTATCAAGTGGGTTGCCATCAAGGACAACACTCTGCATCATATTGCCAAAAATCTCCCCCTTTGGACTTGATGGCAACCACGATGGTGTTTGATCACTATAGCAGATAGATACAATAAAACACAATGACACCATGTCACTCTCCTCATTCTTTGACACCATTCTTTTCCTTTATTGAAACACCATATCACTCTCCCCCTTTGACATCAAAGGCAAAGGGCGGATCAAAACCAGCACAAGGTTTTTCTCCTCATGTAGAAGGAAGCGTTCTGCAGATTTGATGTAAACTGAAGTGACCAAGCTCCCCCTGAACTCATGATGAATCTTCAATCATATTTTTCAATGAAGTACATGACTCTATGACCTTCCTATCACCAAAGACTCATACTTACATCAAAGATCCAACCAAGTGGATTTACATAGGAGACTCAAGTACCCAACCAAGTGGGTTTACATGTTTTGACTCAACTACCCAACAAAGTGGATTTACAAAATGAACAAGTCCTTACATGACTGAATATTACAATTTTACACCATAGGTCTCAACATGACCTTTTCATCAAATTACAAATATGACTTGTCATGACCAATACCAGAAATACCTCAAGAGAGATCATATATCAGAACCATCATAATGCCAACAATGCATTATACTCAGCAAGGCTAGGGCTCCCCCTGAAAATGTGCATCCAAACATCCTTTCCATATGACCAAGGCTCCTCCTTAGCTTGTGCAACCTCAACACCTTCAACAGCAAGTCATTGGCAACAATCTCTGCATGATCTGTCCTTATCTCTGAATTATAAGACTTTCATCTCAGCAATGAATACTCTTCATCAAAAAGCAAACAGGACTCATCCATAATATTCAACATAAGAAACCATGTATCATTTCATTAGCATGAGTATAACCAGAATAATGCTAATAGTACAATCATTAGCAGTCAGACAGATGCTCCCCCTGAACCTCTGCTCCTGATCTTCAGCTGTCATCCCAATTCTCTTATCATTAATGCATACACGACTGTGTCTGCTGGAACTCGCGTGTATACGCGACTTTTGTTTATCGAACCCGCGTATGGAAAGTGAAGCATAGAAATTTTCACATTCCTTCATCTCCCCCTGAATTTGTCCTTCCTATACCTGTCTTCTTCATATCAGATGCTCTGTCAGAAATACATATAACCAGAATAACCAAACAGTACTGAAAAATGCTGACCCTCAACCAAAAATTGTCAGCAATTATCCATACGTGGATGTATGTAAATATACTCGCGTATATATGCGACTGTGTTTCATCAAAACCGCGTATTCAATTTAATCTTCTGAATTTAAGCAGATTTGTTCTTTTGACTGGCAGAGACTACTCCCAGTTTCTGTCTTAGATATTCAAATGCTTCCCTGGGCAGAGGTTTGGTAAAGATATCAGCAACTTGGTCCTTGGAAGGAACATACTCCAACTTCACCTTTTGTTCAAGCACTTTTTCACGTAAGAAGTGATACTTGATGGGAATGTGCTTGGTCTTCGAATGCATAATAGGATTCTTTGAGATACTGATGGCACTTGTATTATCACACTTAATGGGGACAGGAGGTGTACATTTGATTTGAAAATCTTGTAAGGTTTGCATCATCCAAAGGAGTTGAGTGCAACAAGATGCGGCAGCCACATATTCTGCTTCTGTTGTAGATAAGGCAATAGAATTTTGCTTCTTGCTGAACCAAGATACTAACCGAGGTCCCATATAGAATGCACCACCACTAGTGCTTTTCCAATCATTAACACTTCCAGCCCAATCTGCATCAATGTAAGCATGAAGAGTAAGATCAGCATTGTTTGGATACCACAGACCAAAGTCTTGAGTTCCTTGTAGATATTTGAATATTCTTCTGACAGCCTGAAGGTGAGACTCTTTTGGATTAGCTTGGAATCGTCCAACAATCCTAACTGCATGCATAATGTCTAGTCTAGTCCCAGTGAGATAAAGTAGACTTCCTATCATTGATCTGTATTCTGGTTGATTCACCGGGGGAGAATCATCATGAGAACTGAGATTGCATCCAGTTATCATTGGTGTACTTACAGGTTTGCATTCTTCCATGCCATACTTCTTCAGAATTTGCTTAAGATATTTTTCTTGTGATAGGAATATACCATCTACAGTTTGATGCATTTGCAAGCCAAGAAAGAATGTTAGTTCCCCAAGTAAGGACATTTCAAATTCTTGCTGCATGACAGAAGCAAATTTTTGACTCATAGATTCTTCATTACTCCCAAAAATGATATCATCAACATATACAACCACAATCAATAGTTTATCATTTTCAACTTTTGTGTATAATTTGCTATCAGCAGACCCCTTTGAAAATCCTTGTTGATGAAGATATTTGTCAAGACGATAATACCATGCCCTTGGAGCTTGTTTGAGACCATATAGAGCCTTTTTAAGTCTACAAACAAGATTTTCATCATTTCCCAAAATGAATCCTTCCGGTTGTTATATATATACTTCTTCTTCTAGATCACCATTAAGAAAAGCAGATTTAACATCCATTTGATAAACTTTGATTTGTTGATAACTTGAAAAATCAAGAAACACTCTTATGGCTTCAAGTCTAGCTACAGGAGCAAAAATTTCTTCAAAGTCTATACCTTCTTGTTGAGTATACCCTTTGCAAACCAATCTAGCTTTGTTTCTTACCACATCCCCATTCTCATTTAACTTGTTCTTGAAAATCCATTTAGTTCCAATGACATTTTTATCATGTGGTCTTGGTACCAATTCCCAAGTGTCATTCTTTTCAATTTGATCAAGCTCTTCATCCATGGCATGATTCCAACATTCATATTTGCTAGCTTCGTTGACATTGTGTGGTTCAATTGTGGATAGAAGTGCCAGATGACTAGAAGATCCCACAAGAGTTCTCCTTGTTCGTACACCTGATTCCTTGTCTCCCAAAATTTGAGATTCGGGATGATTCTTTTGAACATATCTGGATGGAGCTTTTTCAGATAGATCATTTTCAGGTTCTTCATTGGATCCACTGTCTATATCATTTCTATTTGATGTAGAAGGACATAAGTCACCATCATCTTCTTTTGTTGTTTGTTTTTCTTCTTTAGGAGCTGCAAGAGACTCATCAATAACAACATCAATACATTCAACAATATTTCGAAGCCTTTTATTGTAACATTTGTATGCTTTTCTTGTAGATGAGTAACCAAGAAATATCCCTTCATCTGATCTAGGTTCAAACTTGCCAAGATTTTCATCATTATTTTTGATAAAGCATTTACTTCCAAAAACTCTAAAATGCTTCACAGAGGGAGAATTCCCATACCAGAGTTCATATGGAGTTTTGTCACTATTTACCCGAACATGAGCCTTGTTGAGAATGTTAGCTGCTGTATGTGCTGCTTCACCGAAGAACATGTCAGGAGTTCCAGAATCATCAAGCATAGCTCTAGCCATTTGTTTAATTGTTCTATTCATTCTTTCTGCTACGCCATTTTGTTGTGGAGTGCATGCTACAGAGAACTGTCTTTTTATGCCATGTTGTTCACAAAATTCAAAGAATTCATTTGATGTATATTCTCCTCCTTGATCAGATCTAAGACACTTGATTTTTAGATCTAATTCATTTTCAACTAAAGCTTTGAAGATCTGAAAATTTTCAAATGCTTCATCTTTGTGTTTAATGAGCCCGATCCAACACATTCTAGAGTAATCATCAATAAATAAGATATAGAATTCTTCCCCACGTGGTGAATTTTTCCTCATAGGTCCACATATGTCAGTATGAATGAGTTCAAGAGGCTCACTTGATGATCCTTCTTTGGCATTAAATCATACTCTGGTCTGCTTACCGAATTGACAAGATTTGCATATGATACTTTTTGGTAGATTAATATTGGGAAGACCACGAATATCTTGAAGTCTGCTTTCTTTGTTGATTTGAGAGAAACTCAGATGCCCCAGCCTTCTATGCCATAGCCAATTCTCTGAAGACTTGCTCAAGTAACATTGATCTTTGCATTTTAGTACATACAGGTTGCTTGGATTTCTTTTCCCTTTTATAATAATTTTACCTGTATCAAGATCACGAACCACACATTCTTTTGAACTAAAGACCACTTATGTTCCTTGATCACACATTTGACTTACACTTAACAGGTTATGCCTTAATCCATCCACATACATGACATCATTAGCCTTCACCTTTTCTTTTAGAAACACTGACCCTTTTCCTTTAATTACAGCAGGAGTATCATTTCCAAAGGTAACTTTCTTTTCCTTTTCTAGAGCATTATATGCAAGAAGTTTTATTTTTTCACCTGTCATGTGTCTTGAGCACCCACTATCAATGTACCATTGATTTTCTTCACCTTCTGTAAATAACACTATCCCACAATTTTCAACCAGTATTTCTTTCTTTTTCCACACTTTAGAGCTTGAGGGAACATGTTCTTTTGGCTGGACCTTGCTCCTGCATTCAGATTCTTCATGACCAAAGTTATTGCAATAAGTACATTCAACTTCATTTTGTAGAGGAGAAAAGTTGTTATAGGTGTTCCTCTTTGGTTCAATATTCATCCTTTTCTTTCTTGTTTCTCTTGTCATGATGGTTTTATATGCAACACATTGAATAGCTTTATGACCAAAATTGTGACATGAGAAACATTCTCCATTGAAGTAGAAATTTTTGCGATCATGAAATCTTCTATTTGAATTTACCTGTTGGTTGTAGCTTCTTTGAAAGATCTCCCTGTTAGTGTTCCTTGAATTGAGATGATCATGCTTTACCTGGAAAGATCCTTTGTTCCCTTGCTGAGTGGCTGAATGTAGTGAACCAGCTGTGGCTGCTTTCAGATAATTTGGTGCTGAAGTCTGGGAAGATTCCCCAGTATACCCAAGACCTATTTTTATAAGAGGAGACCGTTGTATCTTGATAATCTCATCTAAGGTTTTTGAACCTTTAGCAAATCTAAGATTGAGAGTTTTTACTTTCTCATTATCTTTCCTTAGACTTACTACTTCACACTCCAATTCCTCAATGTGTTTTTCCTTCGCTTCAAGCTGATTTTCAAGAGTCTCTATGATTATGTTCTTTTCTTCTAGGCTTACTTTGAGTTGATTGTTTTCTTCAAGAAAATCATTGTCTTCCAGAGCATCCACAAAAGTATCCTTTTATTCTCTAGATTCTTTTTCCATGAGCAGTTTAATATCTTGTTCACATTCTTCCTCACTATCAGATAACCCATCACTGTCTTCATTAATATAGTAACTTTTTCTTGTGCTAGATCGATTCTTATTCCTTCTTGCTACTTCTTTTCCTTTAGCAGATGTTTCTTTATAAGGACACTTTGCAGCATAATGACCAACTTTTCCACAATCAAAAAATTTGAAAGGAAGCTTACCTTTGAACCTTACGGTTCCTAGTTGGAGTCTTCTTACAAAATTTACTTCTTCTTCTTCTTCAGATATATAGCTGGATTCCTTGACAAATTCCTTTTCTTTTCCTTTTGCAGACGCCTTAAAAGCAGCTTCTTTGATTTCAGAAGGACCTCCTTGTCTCATTTCAAAAGCAGTCAGAATACCATGTAATTGAACAATAATAGTCACTGCAGATCTTGCCTTTCTTCAGCAGCTGACTTTTAAAGTCAAATTTTGAAGTCGAAGTTGTAAATTTTCCAGGTAATGTCGATATGGTTTCACCCAAATTTCTCATTCGATTTACAACATCATCTAGACGAAGGAAGAAACTGGCAACACTTTCATCACTATGCATCTTCAAATTTTCATATTCAATTCTAAGAGTTTGGAGTTTTGCGTTTTTTACCTTTGTATCTCCTTCATAGCTCAGAATGATTTTGTCCCATATTTCTTTTGCTGAATGTAGCTGCATCACTTTAGCAAATTCTGATTCAGACATGCTTCCTAACAAGACATTTACTGCTTTGGCATTGATTTCATACTTCTTCCTTTCTGCTGCATCAGTAGGAATACTTGCTGGGTATTGGTAGCCTTCTTCCACGATTGCCCATACATCTGCACCAAGACTTTGCAGATATGCTTTTGTTCGTACCTTCTAGAATATCAGATTTCTTCCATTGAATAGAGGTGGCTTTATAGACATTACTCCTTCTTGACTTCCCAGTGAGCGGGATCTCCTTGAGCGATCAAGCTTCTGAGAAGGACACAACGCTCGTGCACAAATTGTTAGGAAAAATACTAAGAGGGGGTGAATCGGTATTTAGGACTTTGTCAAAACCTTTTAAATTTTCACTCTCTCCGAAAAAATACTGCATTAACTTTGCTAAATCAACTAAGGCGCATACACGCGGATACCCTTCTTAGCGCGTATACATAGATCTAGTATGACATTAATTCTTCACTTATCTCATTCCATCATTCATTCATCAGATGTTCAATAAACAGTAAACATGTGCAGTAAGAACAGAATAAACCATCACACATAAGCATCACATGAACACCAGGATTTTAGGTGGAAACCCAAGTCGGGAGAAAACCACCGTTGCCGTTGCTCAGCCTTCAATATTTTATTATAAAGAAAACATCTTACAACTTATGTACTGGCGGCCTTTCCTGCAGCAGAGCTTCCTGCTCGTTCTGACCTCTCGGAAGGAGCTGTGACCCCCACCTTCTGGGTTTCCGGGTCTCCACAGAGGAGCTGCGACCCTCTGATCTCGTTTACTAGCCTCGCGGAAGGGAGGCTGTGACCCCGGCCCAGAAGGCTTCTAGTACAACCACCTCTGTACCCGTTTCATCAATTTTCACACTAGATCCAACAACTCAAATAGAGTACAACTTGTAGGCCTTGTTTCATCATATTTTCAGACTGGACCCACTCTACACATTTAAGCTTAATCATACAACCAAACTGATATAGACAACTCATAACTGTAGAATACAGATAGCAGTAACACAATAGAACAGATCAAACATTTCATACCCCATGCTTCAGCAAACCCTATTTTGCATATGCGCTTTCCTATCAGTGATCCCGCGTATATACGCGCCTTCTACCATACAAACCCGCGTATACTTCTATACATATTACAGAGCTAATTTCACTGCGCATACGCGTTTTCTCTTCAGCGAAGCCGCGTATATACATGCTTCTTTTGCGGCAAACTAGCGTATGGTTCTTCAGACATTTAGGTCATTGCAATTCTTCAGAACAGACACATCACACAGATTTTACCCTTTACGTCAGACAGATGTTCGCCTCCTCTCAGATCTAATCATTCCATAAACATATGTAGCAAATACAAATACATTTCAGATCTAGATTCCCTTCTTCATCATTTTCTTCATAAGTGATTCATTTTCTTCATAAGTGATTCTTCAACTGTAACCCTTTCCATTAAGATATACTTCAGAGAGAAGTATTCATTCAAGCTCAGACTTCTTGCCCCCATACTCATGATTTGCACAATGAATTTCTTCTCTTTATATAGGTTTACCCTTTTTCAATACCATGAGCCAAAACCACATTACTTCCGATGGTATTCCTGGACGGGGTCATTTGGACGAATCATTACCCAATACAATGGGGCAATACCATGGTGGTTACCCCTGGTTTTGCACTTTATGAGTGCTTTTTCCCATACGTGACTTGGCACGTTATTACCCACGTGCATACGCGACTTATCCTAGACAAACCCGCGTATTCCTTGAGACATACTCTTTTCATTATAGATCTAGCACATATTGAGTTCCTTTCTTCATTACCTTTTGTACTTTCTGTAGATACATCAGATTTACATCATTTAACAAGTTCATCAAGTAGGTTTCCATCATCTTCATCAAGTGGGTTGCCATTCAAGGACAACACTCTATCAAGTGGGTTGCCATCAAGGACAACACTCTGCATCATATTGCCAACATCTTTCTCTTCTAAGAGTGTCTGGAACCACCTGGATTAGGCCGGGTCAGGTCGGGTCATTTGAGGGAAGCTGTATAAAAATTCTAAGTAGTGACCACCAATTTTCCTTTTGCATGTTTGTGTGACCCGTTTTCCTTTTTCTCCCTTGTGCCTTTGTTCAGGTGGGTCATGTCGTGTCGTATGACGGGGCCAAGGAAAATGCATTCAGGTCATGCAAGGTCGGATTAGGTCATGTGAGGGTGGTCGTATAAAAAATGCTAAGTTGTGAGTGCCTATTTTTGTTGTACACATTCGTGCGACCCTTTTTTTGTTTGTTCCCTTGTGTCTTCGTTTCTGCGTGTCGGTTTGTACCATGTGGCAACACCTAAGGAAACACGTTCACATCAGGTAGGGTCAGGTCATGTGAGGGTGGTCGTATCATGAATTCTAAGTTGTGACCACCAATTTTCATTGTGCACGTTTGTCTGACTCGTTTACCATTTTCTCCCTTGTGGCTTTGTTTGGGTGGGTAGGGTCATGTCGTGTGAGGGCACCCAAGGAAATGCATTTGGGTGGGGTTGTGTGAGGGAGGTTGTATCAAAATTCTATGTTGTGACCACTCATGTGCCTTGTGCACGTTTTTTTGAACCATTTTCTATTTTCTTCCTCTTGTTGTCATTCAGGCGGATCGGGTCGGGTCATGTGAGGGCGGCCAAGGAAACGTTATCGTGTCAGGTTGTGCCATGTGAGGGTGCCCAAGGAAAAGTGTTTGAATGGGTCAGGTCGGGTTGGGTCATGTGATAGCACCCAAGCAAATGTGTTTGGGTCAGGTCGGGTCAGGTTATGTGAGGGTGCCCAAGGAAACGTGTTTGGGTGGGTCGAGCCTTGCTATGTGAGGGTGCCCAAGGAAACACGTTAGGGCGGGTCAGGTCAGGTCATGAGTGTGAAGGCACCTAAGGAAACACATTTAGGTAGGTTGGGTTGGGTTGGATTTGTTCACGTCAAGGCACCCAGGGAAATGCTTTCAGGTGGGGTAGTTCAGGTCGGGTCGAGACGTTTGAGGGTGGCTGTATCAAAAATGATAAGTTGTGACTGCCCATGTGACTTGTGCACATCCATGAAACCCATTTGTCCTTTGCTCCCTTGTGCCTTCATTTGGGTGGTTCTAGTCATGTCGTGTGAGGGTGTACGAGGAAATGCATTCGGGTCAAGTCATGTGAGAGAGACCCTATAAAAAATGCTAAGTTGTGACCCCTTATGTGCCTTATCCACATTTCTGTGACCCATTTTCCATTTTCTCGCTTATGCCTTCGTTCGGGTGGGTGCGGTAGGGTTAGGTCATGTGAGGGCACCCAAGAAACCACATTCAGTTCAGCTTAGGTCGATTCAGGGAATGTCCTATTAGGGCGCCCAAGGAAACACATTTGTGCGGGTTGGGTTGGGTCGGATTAGGTCATGTGAGGGCACCCAAGGAAACACGTTCGGGTCGGGTCTGGTAGTTTTGGGTTGTTCCATGTAACGACGCCTAAGGAAATTCATTCGGGTGGGTTGCGTAAGGTCGGGTCATGTGAGGGCACCCAATGAAACACGTTCGGGCGGGTTAGGTTGAGTCAGGTCAAGTCGTCTGAGGGAGCCCAAGGAAGTGCATTCTTAGAGATCGGGTCGAGTCATCTGAGGGTGACTAAGGAAACACATTCTGGTGGTTCAGGTCGGGTCAAGTCAGGTTGGGTTGTGGCATGTGAGGATGCCAAAGGAAATGTGTTCAGGTGGGCCAGGTTAGATTGGGTCATGTGATGGCGCCCAAGGAAACAAGTTCAGGGGGGTAGGGTCAGGTCGTGTGAGGTTGCTCAAGGAAACGCATTGAGGCGGGTCTGGTCGGGTCGGGTGAGGGTGCCAAAGGAAATGTGTTCAGAAAGTTTGGGTCATGTGATGGTGGACGTATAAAAAATGCTAAGTTATGACTAACTGTGTGCCTTGTGAAATTTTGTGTGACTCGTTCTATTTTTCTCCCTCGAACCTTCGTTGAGGCGGGTCAGGTCGTGTCGTGTGAGGACACCCAGGGAAACGCATTCGGGTCGAGTCGTGTGAGGGAGGTCATATCGAAAATGTGATGTTTTTACCACCTATTTATCTTAAGCATGTTTTTGTGACCCATTTTTTGTTTTCTCTCTCGTCTCGCCATTCAGGCCTGTCAGGTCAGGTCAGTTCACGTCGTGTGAGAGCACCTAAGGAAACGTGTTCGGGTCATGTCGATTTGGGTCATGTCATGTGAGGGTGCCCAAGGAAACACGTTTGGGTGGTTCGGCTCAGGTCTGGTCATTTGACGGTGCCCAAGGAAACGTGTGCAGGTTGAGTCGGGTTGAGTCGTGTGAGGGTGGCCAAGGAAATGTGTTTGGGCAGTTCAGGTTGGGATGAGTCAAGTTGTGTCGTGTGAGGGTGCCAAAGGAAACACATTCGGGTGGGTCGGGTTCGGTCTTGTCATGTGATGGTGCATAAGAAAACACGTTTGGGTAGGTCAAGTCAGGTCAGATGGGGTCATGTGATGGCACCCAAGAAAACTCGTTGAGGCGGTTCAGGTTGTGTCGTGTGAGGGAGGTCATATAAAAAATGCTAAGTTGTGACTTCTCGTGTGCCTTGTGCATGTTCATGTAACCCATTCTCCATTTTCTCCCTTTTTCCTTCATTTAGGTGGGTAGGGTAGGGTAGGGTCATGTGAGGTTTCCCAAGGAAATGTGTTCAGGTTGGGTTTGGTCGAGTTAGGTTGTGCTATGTGAGGGCACCCAAGGAAACGTGCTTGAGCGAGTCGCATAATGTAAGGGAACCTAAGGAAATTCCTTTGGCTCAGTTTGTGTCATGTGCTGGCGCCCAAGGAAGCACGTTCAGGAGGGTTGGGTCAGGTCAAGTCATGTGAGGATGCCCAAGGAAACATGTTCGGGTTAGGTCAGGTTGTATTGTGTGAGTGCATCGAAGGAAACACATTCGATTTGGTTAGGTCAGGTCATGTCATGTGAGAGCACCCAATGAAGTGCGTTTGGCTGGGCTGATTCAGGTTAAGTCGGGTCGTGTGAGGGCACCTAGGGAAACACGCTTTGGTGAGTCGGGTAGGGTAGTCTGAGGGCACCCAACGAAACGCGTTCGGGTAGTTTGGGTCCGATCGTGTGAGGGAAACTGTATAAAAAATTATAAGTTGTCACTGCTCGTGTTCCTTGTGCACATTCATCTGACTCATTTTCCGTTTTCTCACTTATTCCTTCATTCAGGCAGGTTGGGTCGTGTTGCTTGATGACACCCAAGGAAAGACATTCGGGTCTGGTCATGTGAGGGCAGTCGTATAAAAAATGCTAAGATGTGACCTCTCGTGTGCCTTTTTCACATTTGTGTGACCCATTTGTCGTTTTCTCCTATGTGCTTTCATTCGGATGGGTCAGTTTGTGTTGTGTGACGGTACCCAAGGAAACACATTTGGGTTGGGTTGGGTCATTTGAGGGTGACCACATAAAAAATGCTAAGTTATGACCACATGTTTTCCTTGTGCACGTTCGTGCGACCCGTTTTCTATTTTCTCCCTTTTGCCTTCGTTTGAGTGGTTCTGTTTGGGTCGTGTGAGGGCGACCAAGGAAATGCATTCAGGTTTGGTCATGTGAGGGTGACCATATAAAAAATGCTAAGTTGTGACTTCCCGTTTTCCTTGTGCATGTTCATGCGACCTGTTTTTTGTTTTCTGTTTCTCCCTTGTCATTGCATTCATGCAAGTCGGGTCGTGTCATGTGAGGGCACCCAAGGAAACACATTTGGGTCTTGATCTGGGTCCATCAGCTACTGGATTTAGCTATGATCTTTTGCTTTTTTTATTTTTTTAAAATTTCATTTTAAAAGAGCATAAAATAACATATATGCATGTTTTAAAGAAGAGGAAACAAGAGAACCATCAACAACATATGAAAATGAGATGTTGATAATGGAGTTCACCCACTGTGCTCTACGTCTTTGGGCTCGGTGTCAAAATGGGAAGACGTACATGATGATGTTCTCTATAATACAATGATGTGCCCTCAACATCAGTGGCTTATATCTGCATGAGATGTTCCCCTATAGGAACTATCAATCACAATGGACCTCCTATCAACATGACATAATATCACATGAAGAAAAAGCAAACATCCCACACCATGCATCAAGAAAGGATATATAAATCCTAATACATATCATAGCAAAAGGAGGCACATAATTAGACTTCATATACCTCAGCCCTTGAAGTTCGCTGAAGAAGTAGATGCTCAACTGTTGAATCTAGTTGCACCATTGAATTCATGGCATCGAGGGGCATAGAATCGACTGTCCACACTTAATAATATGACACCATCACTCTAATCTACAAAATGGATGAAAATAGGAATCTCTACTATAGGAATGGAAATTTCCATTAGATTACTGTCACTGAGTGATGCAAAATCGACATAAGGTTTCTCGATTTCTAACTCCTGCAACTTCGGGCCCTCAAGGAATTTTTTGATGCCCTCAAGATACCCTGGGGCATGGTTCCATCGTCTCCGTGGCTCATGGTTCTGACCTCTTGCAATTAAAATATTATTATTTCGTGAACACCATGCTCTCCTCTTCCTGGGCGCATCTGCGGTGAGTTTTTTTATAATTTTGGGTGGGCGAAGCTATCAAAGCTCCACTTGTGTTTTGTTGGTGGTGGAAGAGTTTAGGTTGGCGGAGGTGTTGGATTCAAATACCAATATCGGCATAAATGGTTGGTTATATGTAATTTTTGGTGTTGGTTTGGTTTTTTTTGGGACCACCATTTATGGGCCACCCATTGGGGGGCCAATCGACATGGGTCGGGAGGGTTCAACTACCGCGAGCTCTACTCTTTATGCATACCATGACTTGTTTGGGTGGGTGGGGTCTGTAACTCATAGCCTTGACCCAACCCATATTCCATGGTTATATGGTAGTTCGGTGGTGTTCGACAGGGGTCATGGCCCACTGACCCAAATATGTCCTTCTATTTTTATTTTTTATTGTAATATGGGTTTGATGGGGGTGACAGGGTTCATGGCCTGCCACTGTTATTTTTTAATATTTTTTTTTTTTTTAAACAATAATGATCATTTTATTTTTTTTTTCAAAATAAGGGTTACTGGGAAATTTAACGAGGCCACTATTTCACCTATTTTTGGGAGCTATGTTCATTTCTGGATGATTTTTAATTTTCTAGACACTCACACCTAGCCAACTGCCCAACTTTGAACAAAAATTTGACTTGCTCTAACTTATCCATACGGGCTCAAATTGGAGATCCATTCACACTGTTGGAATCAAGGTGATGAGAACTTCAGTTTGGACCTGGTTCGAGAGAAATTTGAACACTTTTAATTTTGACCATTTCTAAGCCCTCTTGGTCTCCTGAGAGTGTTTGTAGCCACTTGGATCAATCCTCCCCATTGAGGAGATTTTGTTCCACCAAAAGCATGAAAAAAATATGTAACTACTTTGTACCTTGTCTGCACAATTGTCTTGAAAGGTCACCCTTCATTCACCTTCACCTTTGTCCTTTAGAGACATAAGCGATGAGCCGACACCTGAATCCTTTGCAAAACCTATATTAAAATATTTTGAAAATCACTTTATTAAATAACTGACCAATGTATGACCCAAGAATTCCACACACTTGCCATGAGTTTATAACAATGCTTTGTGGTCAAATTTACATCAAATAGAATTAATACCCCAGCTATCTATACAACGCCAAAATATCATGGTTGCTTAACAAGAGATGGAAAACACATCATAAATTTTACATTCTAACATGAAACACATGATTTACAAAGTAAGGAAAAACACACTACCAAACCTAGAAAAAACATCTTTCACTTATCAAAGTGAATGGGTCATCTCTCTATCATGCATTTTCTTGTCAAACAATTGTTTCAACTGAGTCGTGTATGGACAATTTTTCCTTAAGACACTGCTCTGGATGGAGCCTCCAACACGTGGCTCTTTGATGACCACTTTTGTCGCAATGACTACAATGATTCTTCTTCCTCTAGACCCACTTTACCTTCTTCTTTCCTTGTGGTGGAGAAGTCCTTTCACGCCTCATCCTCTTTTGTTCTGCCATTATTTTCAAACACTTAATAAATACATGGTTATGTAATCCACACAAAATACATGTTTTCTGATGCCATGATCTATGTTTATTGTTAGCAACATGTTTGTAATCAAAATTAACATTAGAATACCAAGACTTGTTATACCTTTATTGTTGGTCTCTAGCGCAATCATGGTGACAAGAGCTTGCCTCATCTCTTTCTCTGCAATGTGCATTTTCATAAGATGACAGTGAAATGTTCCCATCAATATCTTTCCCCAATTGTTTCAACCATGCATTGGAAGCTTCAATGTTGAGTTATGCCTTGGCAACTAACACCAAGTCCTCCTCCTTTGTATCCCATCTTGGTGAGGAGTCTCATGCCAGTTCCTGTAATGGGTATCTCCATATTTCTCACAGAAATGATAGCATGTGAATATGAAACTGAATAAAAGACAATATTATTTACCACAGATGTTGATTTAGAAACAGGTGATGATGGCTTCTTCAAGCCTTTTTTTCACTTCAACTCCTCCAAGGCCTCTTCTGCGGCTCGTAATTGAAGATGTAAACTCTGCTTCTCTTCTTTCTCTTCTTGGAGAAGCCTCCTTAATTCATCATCCTTTTCTTGAAGGCTCTGGTCTTTGTGCTTCAGTCCTTCCAAAGTTGCCTCTACGGAATACATCTGAAGCTGCAGTCACTTCTTATCCTCTTTCTCCTCTCATACAATCACTTTCAATTCAGCGTTATTCTCTTGAATTCTATGGCTGATTTTCTCATTTGAATGATGAGAATACGGTGAGGGAAATGAATATTCAGTGGAAGATGTGGATGAAGCATCACATTCTACTTATTCTTTCTCCCATCTTTCATGAACTTCATACATCACGTCCACCATTTTGGAAATCCTAAGCATGGCCTCGTACATGTATTTTCCATCCTTGATTGTTGCTTGTTCAATCATTGTTCATGCTTGCAATTCACATCAGCAAAAGACCACTCTGATACCATTTGATCTGGGTCCATCAGCTGCCAGTTTTACCCATGATCTTTTACTTCTATGATGTTCTTATAATCACATTTTAAAAGAGCATAAAAGAACACATGAATTCCATAAAGAAGATGAAACAAGACAACCATCAGCAACATAATAACAGGAGATTTTTATAATGGAGTTCACCCAGTGTGGGCTACATCTCCAGGCCTAGTGTCAAAATGGGGTAGGCCGCTTCATATAGTGCTAGAAATGGGAAGATGTACATGGATTAAGTTCTTTTTCATAAAATTATGTGGCCTCAACATGAGTGGCTTGTCTCTCCACAAGGGTTTCCACTATAGGAACTCTCACTCAAAATGCACCTCCTTTTAGCATGAAATAATCTCACATGAAGAAAAAACCAAGTTCCTGCAACATGCATCAAGAAAGGATCTAGAATTCCTAATACATCTCAAAATAAAAAGAGGAAAATGATAAAATTGCATATACGTCAACCCATGAATTTGGATGAAGAAGTGGATGATCAATTGTTGAATCTGGCTGCACCAAAAAATTCGTTGTGTCGAGGGACATAGAATCGACTATCCACACTTGATAATCTGACACCATCACTCAAATCTAGAAAGTGGCCAAAAATGGGAAGCTTTTCTGCTGAAACAGACATTGCCATTGTATTCCTATTGCCGAGAGGTGAAAAATCGACATAGATTTTGTCGAATTCTTACTCTTGCAACTTCGGAGTCTCAAGGAATATTTTTTATGCCCTCAAGGTTCCTTGGGGCATGGTTCCACCGTCTCCATGGCTCATGGTTATGCCCTATTTCAATTAAAATATTATTATTGCTCGAAATTCGAGCTCTCTTATGCCTAGGAGCATATGGAGTGAGGGTATTTATAATGGTGGTTGTGCAGAGCTATCAAATCTCATCCCGTGGTCTATTGGTGGTGAAGTAGTTTAGGCTGGTGGAGGTGTTGGGTTCAAATCTAAATCTCAGCATAAATGGTTGGTCGTATGTAATTTTTGGTGTCAGTTTGGTCTATTTTTGGGGTGCCCATTGGGGGCCCAATCCACATGGGTCGGGCAGGTTCAGCTCCCACTGGCTCCACTGTTTACACATACTGTGACTTGTTTGGGTGGGAGGGGTGCGCAATTCATGACCCCGACCCAAACCATATTCAATTGTTATATGGTAGCTCCATGGGGTTCGAACGGGGTCATGACCCGCCGATCCAAATATGTATTTTTTTTTATTTTTTATTTTAATATGGGTCCGAAAGGAGTGGCAGGGCCCTATGGCTCGCCACCCCTAATTTTTTATATATTTTTTGTTTTGTTAAACAATTATTGTCATTTTTTTTTTAAATAGGGGTTACTGGGAAATTTAACGATGCCATGATTTTTCCCATTTTCGGGAGCTAAGTTCCCTGGTGGTTGACGGTGAATTTGTGGGACACTTAAACCTAGCTCACTACCCAACTTTGACCAAAACTTTGACTCTCTCTAACTTCTCCATACGAGCTCAGATTGGAGATCCATTCACACCATTGGAATCAGGGTGACGAGTACTTCAGTCTGGACCTCATTCGAGAGAAATCCAACCAATTTGAACTTTTACGATTTATAAACCCTCTTGGTCTCCTGATGGTGTCTGAAGCCACCTAGATTAGCTCGGTTGGTGTGAGGGAAGCCGTATAAAAAATTCTAAGTGGCTGCCTATTTTCCTTGTGAATGTTTGTGTGACCCGTTTGCCATTTTCTCCCTTGTGCCTTCGTTCAAGCGGGTCGGGTTATGTTGTGTGACGACGTCCAAGGAAACAAGTTCGATTCAGGTCGGGTCATGTCATGTCGGGTCGTGTGAGGGAAGCCTTATAAAAATACTAATTTGTGACTGTGAATTTTTCTTGTGCACGTTCATGCGACCCATTTGTTGTTCTCTACCTTGTGCCTTTGTTTGGGTGGGCTGGCTCGTACCATGTGACGACGCCCAAGGAAACACGTTCGAGTCAGTTCGGGTTGTGTCGTGTCAGGGTAGGCATATAAAAAATGCTAAGTTGTGACCACTTATTTTCCTTATGCACGTTTCTGTGACTTGTTTTCCGTTTCCTCCCTTGTGCCTTCGTTTGGGAGGGTCAGCTCGTGTCGTGTGACGACACCCAAGGAACACATTTATATCGGGTTGGGCCAGGTTCTGTGAGTGTGGCCATATAAAAAATTCTAATTTGTGACAGATCATGTGCCTTGTGCATGCTCATCTGACCTATTTTCCCTTTTCTCCTTTGTGCCTTCGTTTGGGTGGGTCGGGTCATAACGTGTGACGACGCCCAAGGAGACACATTCGGGTCAGGTCGGGTTGGGTCATTTGAGGGTGACCATATAAAAAATGCTAATTTGTGACTGCCCATTTTCCTTGTTCAAATTCATGCGACCCATTTTTCATTTTATCCCTTATTTCTTCGTTCGAGCAGGTCAGTTGGTGTCGTGAGGGCGACCAAGAAAACCTGTTCGGGTCAGGTCATGTGTGGGAGACCATATAAAAAATGCTAATTTGTGATCGCATGTTTGCCTTGTGCTTGTTCGTGAGACTCATTTTCGGTTTTCTCCCTTGTAAGTTCGTTCGGGCGGGTCGGGTTATTTTGTCTTAGGTCATGTCGGGTCGAGTCGGGTTGTGTGAGGGTGGTCGTATAAAAAATTATAAGTTTTGACTACCTCTTTTCCTTGTGCACATTCATGTGACCCTTTTTTCATTTTCTCCCTCGTGTCTTCCTTCCAGCGGGTCAGTTCATGCCATGTGACAAAACCTAAGGAAACATGTTCGAGTTAGTTCGGGTTAGGTTGTGTGAGGGAGGTCGTATAAAAAATGTTAAGTTGTGACCGCCCATTTTCCTTGTGCACATTCATGCAACCCGTTTATCGTTTTCCACCTTCTGCCTTCATTCGAGCGGGTAGGGTCATGCCGTGTGAGGGTGCCCACAGAAATGCATTCGGGTTTGAGTCATGTGAGGGAGGCCCTATAAAATATTTTATGTTGTGACCACCCACGTGCCTTGTGCACGTTCGTTTGACTCGTTTGCCATTTTATCCCTTATGTCGTCATTCGGGTGGGTCGAGTCAGGTCGTATGAGGGTGCCCAAGGAAACACATTTGGGTTGGCTCATGTTGTTTGAGGGATCCTAAAGAAACGTGTTTCGGTGGGTCAGGTCGGGTCGGGTCATGTTAGAGTACCCAAGAAAATGCATTCAAGTCAGGTTGGGTTGAGTCATGTGAGGGTGCCCAATGAGTGTGTTGTGTGAATGCACCCAAGGAATCACATTCGGGCAGGTCAGGCTGGTTCGTGTGGTGTGAGGGTGCGCAAGGAACCTCATTGAGGCAAGTTAGGCTGACTCTGACCGGATCGTTTGAGGGCACTTAGAGATATTCTTTTGGGTAGCTAGGGTCGGGTCGGGTCGAGTCATTTGAGGGTGGCCATATAAAAAATGTTAAGTGGTGACCACCCACGTGCCTTGTAAACGTTCGTGTGACACGTTTGTCATTTTATCCCTTGTGCCTTCATTCAGGTAGGTTGGGTCGTGTCGCTTGAGGGTGCCAAACGAAACATGTTTGAGTCAGTTCTGGTAGCGTTAGGTTGTGCAAGGGAGTTAGTATTAAAAATTATAAGTTGTGACAACCTGTGTGCCTTGTGCACATTCCTGTGACCTGTTTGTCATTTTCTCCTTTGTGCCTTCGTTTATGTGGGTAAGGTAGGGTTGGCTCTTGTAAGGGTGCCCAAGGAAACGCGTTCAGGTGGGTCATGTCAGGTTTGGTTGTGTGAGGGCACCTAGGAAACATGTACGGGTTGGTTCGGGTCGGGTCATGCCATGTGACGACACCAAAGGAAATGCGTTCAGGTGGGTTTGGTCAGGTTGTGTGATGTGAGGTCACCCAAGGAAATGCATTGGGGTGGGTTGGGTCGAGTCGAGCTGAGTCTTGTAAGGGCACTCAAGGAAATGCGTTCGAGCAGGTCTGATTGAGTCGTGTGATGGAGACTAAAGAAACATGTTCGGGTGGTTTGTGTTGAGTCAAGTCATGTCATGTGAGGGCACCCAAGGAAAATCATTTGTGCAAGTCAGTTTGGATCGGTTATTATGAGGGTGCCGAAGGAAACACCTTCAGGTAGGTCGAGACAGGTCATGTGATGGTGCCCAAGGAAACGTGTTCAGGCGGGTCGGGTCGGGTCATGTGAGGGTGCCCAAGGAAACACGTTCAGGCGGGTCGGGTCGAGTCATGTGAGGGTGGACCTATAAAAAATGCTAAGTTATGAACACCCGTGTGCCTTATGCACGTTTGTGCGACTCGTTTTTTGTTTTCTCCATCGAGACTTCGTTCGGGTGGGTTGGGTTGTGTCGTGTGAGGATGCCCAAGGAAACACATTTAGGTCAAGTTATGTGAGGGATTTCATATAAAAAATGATAATTTGTAACCGCATGTGTATATTTTGCATTTTTGTGTGACCCATTTCCCATTTTCTCTCTCATGTCGTCATTCGAGCATGTCGGGTCGGGTCAGGTCAGGTTGTGTGAGGGTGCCCAAGAAAACGAGTTCAGGTCGTGTCGAGTCAAGTCGTGTCGTGTGAGGGCACCCAAGGAAACACTTTCAGGTGGGTCGAGTTAGGTTGGGTCGTGTGAGGACCCTCAAGGAAACACGTTCAGGTTTGGTCGAGTTGGGTCATGTGAGAGTGCCCAAAGAAACCCATTTAGGCGGTTTAGGTTGGGACGGGCCGGGTCATGTTGTGTGAGGGTTCCAAAGGAAACATGTTCGTGTGAGTCGGGTTAGGTATTGTGGTGTGAGGTCACCCAAGGGAACGTGTTTGAGTCGGTCAGGTCAGGTTGGATCGGGTCATGTGAGGGAACCCAGGGAAACGTGTGTGGACAGGTTGGGTTATGCAATGTAATGGCACCTAAGGAAACATGTTCAGGTTGGGTCAGGTCGTGTGACGGAGGCCGTATAAAAAATGCTATGTTGTGACTCCCAGTGTGCCTTTTACACGTTCATGTTACCCGTTCTCTATTTCCTCCCTTGTGCCTTCATTTGGGTGGGTCAAGTACGGTAGGATTGTGTGAGGTTACCTAAGGAAAAGAGTTTGGGTCGGGCAGGGTTGTGTCGTGTCATGTGAGGGTACCCAAGAAAATGATTTTGAGTGGATCGGGTCATGTGAGGTGTCTATGGATACACATTTGTTTTGGTTTGTGTCAAGTGTGGGCGACCAAGGAAATGTGTTCGAGCGGGTTGAGTCAGGTCGGGTCATGTGAGAGTGCCTAAGGAAATGCGTTCAGGTCAGGTCGGGTTGGGTCATGTGAGGGCACCCAAGGAAATGCTTTCGGGCAGGTCGGGTAAAGCCGGGTCGAGTCAGGTCACATTGGGTTGGGTTGTGTGAGAGCACCCAAGGAAACGCGTTCAGGACGGTCAGGTTGGTTTGGGTCTTATCACGTGAGAGCATGCAAGGAAACACATTCGGGCGTGTCGGGTTGAGTCAAGTCATGTGAGGGCACCGATGGAAATGCGTTTCGGCTGGTGGGGTCGGGTTAGTTAGTCTGAGGTAGCCCAATGAAACTTGTTCAAGCGGGTCGGGTTGAGTCGTGTGAGGGTGGCCATATTAGAAATGCTAAGTTGTGACCGCTCACATGCCTTTTGCACATTCATCCAACCCATTAGTCATTTTATCCCTTGCAGCTTCATTCGGGCGGGTTAGGTTGTAATATCCCAAAATGGACAATGTAGTGATACTTAAACACAATATAATAACTGCAACTAAGTAAAAAATATATCTAAAGACAACATCAGAATATACAGAGAAGATAAGCCATTTTATTATATGGAGATGAATCAGTTACATAATGTTCAGAAAATGAGTAGATCTAGCCCAAGAGATGGCCAAGAATCACCCTACAATGGTGCTGCAACTAGCACTACGTAACTAGTGAGCTTACATAATCAATACTGCGTTGTCCCTTCTACTGTTGATATACATGAACATGATGCAAAGGAAAATGCAGATTTTGGGAGCTTATGAGCTCTAATGATGCCAAGATTGAAGATTTGGCCAATGTGATGGGAACCCAAGATAACCCAGAAATTATTTTCCAGATCTACAACTTTGGAAAATCACCCTCCTAGGGTTTGATCTTTTGTCTGCTAGGTTTATAGATATGAAGCTCGATCTTATCTAAAGATGTCTGCAATATGATGTATAAACAGATCTATGCCTTCAGGGTTGATCCCTCCTTCATATCTACAAGCTAGGCGCTTGAGATCTTGCATTCTCTTCCTCCTCCTTCAAGTTGCAGTAGCTGAATATGTAATTGCTACAAAAAATGTGTTGTATAAGAGAGAGAGGCTTTGTGCCTGCTGCAATAGACTCCAGGCTAATGGAAATATTGATGGCAAGGTGAGGGGATGATCCCTCATAGGATTACTAGCTGAAATGCTAGCAACTTCCTTCCTCTTTTGGATCTGCAAGAATGGACAGTGTAATTCTGGATGGAATTACTACTGTTAGGAGGTCAATAACTTTTGGCTTGATGCTAGATCTGAAATGAAGCCCTTGGAATGTTAATATTCAAGCCCAAGGTGATAGGAATAATCCTACACCAGTTCTCCAACTGAAATACTGAAGACAACCTCCACCTTCCAAATAATCTTAAAAAATTGCGTAATTCCTGAATCTAGATGTTCTGCAGATGATGGAAAATACAAGTGGCACCAATGCCTATTGTAGATTGAAGTACAACCTTCTATCTAAAGCTACTCAAATAAAGAGGAGGGATTCTTGACCAGGAACACCCTATGCTAAACAACACTTGCAATCTTTGGTAAATAACCTAAGAAAGCAATGGAAAGTCACATAACAAATCCAGATCTAAATAGACCTCAAAATCTATAATCAATAGCCTTGTTTCATTTTTGCCTTCATCTCCTTTATATAGTTTATGAGCCTTCCCATGCCTTGGCCCTCATCTAAACTGGGTTGTGCATGTGGACAAGATTCTCCATGTTTGACTACGTTGTCTCTCCAAGTCATCCATCATGTCTAGGTGCAATTTACACCCTTTCCATCATGTGTGCATTAATTTCACAACTTCCTCCATCACTTCATCATGAATGCTCCATGATCTTCTATTTGATCCCTTCCAAGATTTTAGTTGACTGCTTCAACCTCCATGATCTATCTCATTAATGAGACATGATCTCCCATTCCATTCACATTAGTAGTGGCTCCACTACCTCATTATGTAGATATATGCTTAATTAATCTACATTCACACATAAAAGGTGGATATTTATTCATCTTGAGGATTATTGGTCCCTCCAACCTTTTATTTACTTAATTAATTAGGTTTATTAAGAACTCTAATATTCCAAATATCATGTGAAAATTTAGGAATATTACAGTCCTCCCCGGAAAAATGTTACTTGCCCTCAAGCAACTGCAACAAGTGGATGATACAACAAAAATCCTCCCTCCAAATGACATCCTCATGTGGAAGGCCTTCCCATCTGTCACAATATTTCATTTATGTCGAGCTCCAAAGTTGCCTCTCTAGAATGTCTAGACTGGCCTCCAACTAAAAATTTAGATACCCTTCCTCACCAATGAATCTCCAAGTGGCAACCATGTGATGATCAAAGTTATCCTCTATACATGAGATACATAAGATAAGGTAGTTCATTCCCAAAGTGGAAATTCCCAACTCATGAACTATCTCTCCAACCCATGATACATAGAGTAGATTACATATATCAATTCCCTCATCATTAGCCATGTTGGCCATAAAGGATTCAAACATCACATCATCATAGTGAAAAAGAAGAAGTAGAGACATATGGGAAAACATGAACAATGTCAAACCATATTCTCCTAATAACAACCAACACAGCAAAGCCTTCTGCTACCAGCTATATCATCATGAAAATAAGTAAGAGAGCCATACTCTCTCAAAAGAAGTCACTGCAACAATGATTCTTATTTCCATGCCAAATCATCAATGACAACATGAGAGCCATACTCTCTCAAAAGAAGCCAACGCAGAAATGCCTCTTGCTGCCATACCACATCATCATTGTACCAAATGTAGTGGCCATATTCTCTCAAGGGAAGCCACCTTAACAAGGCATCTTGATGCCCCATCACATCATCATCATACCATGTACAATTTCCACAATCACCCAATAGAAGCCAATGCTATAAGGCCTCCTGTTTCCATCCTCCGGCAATGTCATGCAATGTATGGGAATAATTCAGCCCATACTCTCCCAATAGTAACCATAGCAACAAGGATTGTTGTTTCCTCCTTGCATTATCACGATGCAAGTCATGGAGTAACAATAAATTAATGGACATGTGAGATGTCTTGTCAACATAATACAAACAAACTCCTTTATGCCACATCAGGTGAGATTTATACTTTCTCCCAAACCCAAGTACATACATGAACATGAGATACATCCCAAACAAAAACACATGTAAAGACATGAGACATATCCCAAACAAGAGTAAATACAAGGACATAAGATATATCATGTGATGTTCAAACTCTCTCATCAACAACCAAAGCAATCATGCCTTGTTCTTCTATATTCTTCCAGTGATGTGTAAGGCATGAATGAAAAATATGACTCATTGAGTGGTAACCATACTCACCCAAGAGCAACCAGTGCAACCATGATTATTGCTGCCCTATATCATAGATCTATAAGTGATTTGGAAACCCCTTGCTCCATACTATCAACCATTCATCCCAATGTGTATAATGGATCTCATTCTGAAAATATTTGGCATCCTCCCATTGTAGGACACCAATCTCCTCAAACGATTGAAGAAAATTGCACTCCATGATATGTTGAAGTGCACCTACATTGAGATATATCCATGAGATTCTCTTCTCATCAATGGCCCTCGAAAATCAATAAGGTTCTAGATCTGTTTTAGGTAGAAGTTTCTCTTTGATCTATGAGATTCTCATTGAGAAAGAGTCATCTTGAAAGGGGAAAATATTGCCCATCTCAATATGTCCACCATCTATCATCTTGTCCTCCATTGATTCATGAATGAAGCTACCATTTGAATGCTCCCATAAGGAATGGGTCCTCTTCTCTTCACTGCTGCTCATGGATAGCATTGTAGATCTGCAAGGTGATACATGTACTTTCTCAAAGCAAGGTACAATGTTGAACTCATAGCCAGCAATTGTACATAGGATCATGCTCATCCCATCTTCAAAAATTCTACACTTCAACTCAAAGGGTTGAATGTAGTCCATCTATTGGATTCCTGTGATTTGGCTGATTGGTAAACCAAATGAGAAGGCAACATGTAAACCAGTCTTTAGAGCTCTAGGATCTAGCCCTCCTAGTCTCAGAGAGGGATCTCTCAATATGTTTGCAAAGATATGAATTGTTTGCTTGTAAAAGGTTGATTTTTAGGCTAGTTATTAAGCATGAGTTTGTTTGATTGTTTTGTGGGACATGATGATCTAGGCATCATATATAGGAAAGGGAAATCTCTAAGTCATTGGGAAATGGAGTCAAGTAGAAGTTTGTAACAAGTTTGTAGATGAATTAGGGGTGTCAAAGGAAAAATCTAACTTGGCTGTTGGATCTTCAAATTTTTTAGGTGGAATGAAATGAACATCAAGGTTTTTAGAATGAAAAGTAGAACTAAGGGCAGTTAAGAATCATTAATTATATGTACTCTCAAACAAAGGGACTTAAAGCATCATTTGAACATGAAGAAGTATTTTATAGACAGGGCTAACCATGAATTCTACAAATCACATTTCATCAAATAACAATTTCAAGAAAAAATTTCAAAATGAAATCTAAGAGTCGAGGAATGCTTTATTTCATAAAAGATTTCACTTTCAAGGATAAGAAAACATTCAAGATTCACAAATAACTGCATTCATAGAAGAGGGAACTCCTAAACATCTGTGATTACAGTTATAAAGACCTTCAAAACAATTATTTGAGCAAGTACAAAGGGTATGATCAAAACAGACCTCTTTGGAAGACTTTGGACAATGGTACTTTGAAGGGAGACTTCAAAAATAGTTTTCAAAGGGCAGCAAGCAAGCAGGGAGAACCATAAATCATTCTTGAGGCCACTGTATTGAACTATTCTTGAAATAAACAAGCTTAAGGGCTGAAAATCAGTTAAAAAACTCAATCAAACATTTAGCAGATGAAAAACATAAAGACAGTGAAGATTAAATAGGTCTAAGGTGCTTCCAAGAGTCATTTCTTAGCCTAAAACTTTTACTCTACTGTAAGCAAGAGATGATGAAAATAGAATGAAAACAGGAAAAACATTAAATAGTTTAGAATTCTTCACCAATAGCCAAGCTCAGGGATCTAATGACAGAGCTTTCTCCATCCAAAAACAGGTCAAAACATCCAGAGGTTCTAGTACGTCAATTTTTCTTCAATCTCAGTAGAACTATGTATTACTTCAAAGAGTTATCAAATGCCCCCATAAAATGAGTTCAAATGCAGTATTTATACTGAAAATGAGGAGGTGGAACTATCTAGGGTTCAGAATGTCATTAATGACACAGTAAATGCACTCCTATCCTTAAACCATGCAAGGAATAATGTAGGAATGTTTCTCAGCTACTTATATGTGTATTAAATCTATCTTTACTTCCTGAGGATAAATCAACTGAAAAGATTGACTTTGAGGCTCTTTTCTGCCTTTTACAATAAATGTCTGACAGTTTTAAAATATCTTTTTGTGTAATAACTCCCAATTTTTCTTTTGAGATACAAAGTAACTGAAAGGTGTCACTTTTGATTTATCAAGTGAATAACTACTCCTTTGATGTATTCGAGGCTATCTTTAAGCCTAAGTCTTCTTGATTTAATTCTAAAATTGTTCTTTAGGCCTAATCTTCCTTTATTTCATCACTTAACTGTTTTTTAAGGCTCTTTTAGCCTTGATATGCTAATTTAAACCTTTAACACTTCTATCTATCTCTGTATACCTTGATACTCTGTTTTGACTCTGATTTTGTGTTTTTGAGGCTGATCATGCTTTCTTCAGTATTCAATTTGTTTCCACTTGTTCTTTTGCCTACTTTTTAACTGATTTCAGGCCTTGATATTGTTTTTTGGCCTTTATAATGTAATATTTTTGTCCTTTTTCCTTTTATGACTGATTCGAACCTTTAAGCTGTGTTTTTTAACCTTTAACCTTCAATTTTAAGCATAACGGTTTATCTTCAATCTCCTCTGTCTTTGTTGCTTTAAACCTTTTCTGCTATCTGGATTAACTTTTAATATTTTTTCTTTGGTTCTCGGCCTTTAACCCTTCATATTTAAATCTATAATCTCTATATCTTCGGGCCTTTCTTCCTATTTGATTGATTTTTCTTTGTTATGTAGTGTGCAGGGAATCTTCTGGTACGCCGAGGGTTTGATTGCATAATCCGTGCTCATAAGCACTGATCATGCCATGAAATGAAACCATAGCAGTCCCTTCCTCCATTAATTGGCCTCTGTTTGGACTGTGAAAGCCATCACCCTCTCGCCCGTCCTTTTATGGATTGTGGAAGGGTTTTCGGCCCTTAAAAGTGCCATAGCACCTGCACAAAACCATAAAATATGTTATGAAACCTTGCGTGATTGGTAAAATTTATTTGGAGGCTAGCAGAGGCGAATGGAGTAGTGAGCGAAAGCGGAATATGCAGGCAGAGAAATGGAGGATTTTTCATGGAGGAAAACCCGTGAAAAACCAGTTTAAAAACAATACTTGGCACGAAAAAGGGAAAAGCGGTTTTTGAAATACCGCTGGTGGTTTTCGCGTGACCCTCAGGCAGTAAGTGGTTTTTCCCAGAGGGAATGAAATCTAGTTATATCGTGCCACGCATCCTCCAAAATACCACCAGTCTCATGTGACTTTGGGACGTTAAATCTTGGGACGTAGACCGTTGGATCTGGGAGGGAAGATCCAACGGCTACAGGGGAGCATGATGGAGAGAAGTGCTCGAGTGAGGTCTTAGTGGGATACAGGTGGCGCGCGCTGATTGTATGGGTGGCGGAGTAATGGCAGGTGAGTCCAAGCAAGTGATGTGGGCCCAATATTGTTTTGTTAATAGTGCGCAGAGAAAATATAAAGGAGAAAGGGTGTTTTACAAAGGGTACGGGGTAAGAGAGGATAAGGGAAGAGGGGCTTAAGGAAAGGTGCCATGGAGTGGTACGATGGAAGATAAGGCAACCAGGATCCAGGGAGAAGGGGCTAATTTGCATCGGTAGGGATAATTTTATAAAGGAAATGCAGGTTTATAGAGAAATTTCCGATGCGATGGGGTTTGGGCACTAGGTCATAGTGCTCAGATATATGGAGGAAAGGGGCCAAAGGTTTTAAGCCCTTGGGGGCTTATACCTTTATTTAAAAAAAGAGTGTTTTTTAGGTTTTAAAATGGGTTTTTAGGCCAAATTGGAAGTTCCAATAGGTGAAAGGGGTGTTTTAAATCAAAGCAATATTGAGTGTATTGGTTTAAAGAGGGTTTTTCGAACCATATAAAGGGGTTAGGATGGTTTGGGGGGGTTTTTAGGGAAAATGGAGGGTAAATGAGAAATGAAAAGAATGAATTGGGCTTAGGAAATGATGGAAAAAATGGCCTACATACAGTCTGCTTTTGTTCAGTAGTGTTTCTTAAGGATTCTGAATAAGGAACAGTTGTAGCAGCTTAGCGAACAACATCTTAGGGAACAGCAGCTGCTAAGGAACAACAGCTTAAGGAACAACACTTTAGGGAACGACACTATAGGGAACATCATTGTTTAAGGAACAACACTACTAAGGAACAACAAGATAATATTTTTAGGAAAAATAGATGAAGATTTTGGTGAAATGACAGATTTAGAAAGATGAAGGCCGTGAGATTTCTAGAATTCATAATGTTTTTTGCAATTTTGTTCTAGAAATCTGGGTTTGTCAAAATTTAGTCATATTTAGATAAAATCAGAATTATGGATGACTAACAGTGGCTCCATTTGTGGAGGACAGTTTTCCTTTTCGGTCTCTAGAACCTCAGTTTATAGATCTCTGGGTTTTAGTAGACTAGTGCCTTATCCATTGGGAAAATTTCTTCTTTTTTTGCTGATCTTTCTCTGAAAAAGACAACCTTTATCAATCTGCAACATGAAATTTCTTCAAATAGAATTTCTACCTACCCAATCTTACTTTGTCCTAGCATTTTTTATTCCCTTTTGAGTGCATTTGAACTCGCAAACTCTTTGACATTCTATTTTTTAAAACATAAATAAACTATCTAATCCCATCCTTATCTCTTCCAAGAGTTCAGATTAAAGTGTTGAACTCTTTATTTTATACCTAGCTACTAGCTGTCAGGATTAAACTATCTGACAGATTTTATTCTGTATTTTGTAAAACAGAAATTTAAAAGATAGTCAAACCAGGGTTATGCTATCTGATTTGCTATGATGTCTATGGTTGTATGTACAAGCTACATATAGACTTTATTTTCAGAAACTTAGAACAAAAATGTGAAGGCTTCAGATCTGAAAATTATAAATCATCCCTCATTCCTTCTTTCAGCTATGGTTTTGATATTTTGGAGTTGTTCTTCTTTTATTCTTCCTTGGTTCAGATTTTAAGCATGTATGAACCATTTCTTTCTATCCTAATATAGTCTACTGATAAGCCAAGATTAGATTGTTTGGCAAAACTTCTTCACTAACATATCAGCAGTAGATTGAAATCTATCTAGTCATGATTAGGTTGTATGACTAAATAACAGTGTTCTCAAGTAGTGGCATTTAAACTTGCACACTTTCAGATTCCTCATCCTTTTTTGGTATGGGGTTGTACTTTATTCTTTTATGGCTGCCCTCTTTTTCCCTTTTTCTATTGTTTTTGTATTTTTTCTTTTCTTTTCAAATTAAAACAGCAATTTTATACAGAATGGAAAAAATAAAAACTTTAAAATTTAGGACTCTTGGCAGAAATAATGCTTGAGCATCCTGCCATTGACAGGACCTACAAATAGATCTTCTCCATTCAGCTCTTGTAGAAAAAATGCATTATGACCCCTGATAGAATGAATAATGTAGGGTCCTTTCCACCAATTTTCAAATTTTCCATTTTTTCCCTTTTCTTCTCTTCTAGAATCCCACTTTAGAACTACATTTCGAACTTGGAAATCATTTTCTTTAGTCCTCTTGTCAAATAATTTCTTTATACTCTCTTGGATTGTTTGTGTTCTGCTGTACACTTCCTTTCTGGTCTGCTGTAAATGAATGGTCTGATTTATCCTTCTCTGCATATCATTTTCCTCAGATTGTACTTCTTGAAGGAGCTTCATGACTGAAACTCCTAGTGAGGTTAAGAAGATTGCATCCATGCCACAAACCAGCTGATAGGGGGGCATATTTATTGACTTTTTGGTGGTTAATCTATCAGCTCATAAAGCATGAACAAGCTTACTATGCCATGATTTCGGATTCTACTCCAAAAAAATTTTGATAATATTGACAAGACTTTTGTTGGAGGATTCAGCTAATCCATTTCCTTGGGGATAGTAGGTAGTGGAATGACCTAATGTGATATGATATTTATAGAAAAAGTCAACCATTTTCTTAGATTTTAAGGCAGCAACATTGTCTGTGATAATTTTTTTTCGACAACCAAATCTGGGTAGTATGTTGGTTTCAAGGAACTTGATAATGACAGAGTCAGTGGAATTCCTAGAGGGTATAGCTTCTATCCACTTGGTAAAATAATCAGTGGTAGTGAGGATCCACTTATGTTGGGTTGATGATGATGGTTGAATTTCCCCAAGGAAGTCCAAGCCCCATCGTTGAAAGGGAGCCTCAACACTGATGGGATGTAAGGGTAAGGGTAGGAGTTTTCTTTTGCCATAAAAAAATTGACACTTATGACAAGACATGACAAGTTTCTGAGTATCTAGGAAAAGGGTGGGCCAATAGTAATCGGATCTGAGGATTTTATTTACTGTAGTATTCTAGTACAGATGTCCACCACATTCTCCTTCATGCAGCTCATGCATGATTTTTCCTGCATCACTCTCAAGAAAAAATTTAAGCAATATTCCAACAACATTCTTCCAATATAAAACCCCATCTAATATGCAATAATTCAAAGCCTTTTGTTTCAAAAATCTAGCTTTAGTTTTAGAAAAAGAAGGAGCAGCATTCAGATAAAGCAGCACATATATGAGGTCAGCATACCAAGGTGAATTCACAAATGTTTCTTCAATGAATGGAGCTGTGAATTCCTCTATTTCTTCTAAGACATCAACCATGATCATATCAAGTGCTTGGAAGTTTGATTCAGCCATGAGTTTTGCTAATCCCTGCCCTTTGATTAGTTTGGTAGGCCTGATTTCTAAGTCATATTCTAAAATAACAACAATCCATTTTCCCCTTTTACCATCAGGGTTTTGACTTAAAATATCCTTGGCAACTGTGTGTGGGACAAAAGTAATGATGTGAGAATGCAAAATGTAGACTCTAAAGTATTTCAATGCTTTTATCAAGGCTAAGGCTTGTTTCTCCATGATGTTATAATTTAGTGGAGCATCTCTCAAAGCCCTACTAAAAAAGGATATTGGTTGTTCATGCCCCATGTAATTATTTTGCAGTAATACTACAGCTATTGTGTGTTCGTATGCAAAGGAAAATATATAAAAATCTTTGGTGAAATTAGGACAAATAAGATCTGGTGTTTGAGTTAAATCTTGTTTCGCTAGTTCAAATGATTGTTTAGCATGTATTTTCCATTTAACACCTACCTATTTCTTAAGCATTTTTGTGATATTTCTCAATAGCTCAGCAAGGTTGGGGATGAATCTCCTTAAAAAAATTATCTTCCCAATGAAATATTGTAATTCCTTAAGGTTTCTAGGATGGATGATCTTCAATATGCCATCAATCCTTTTAGGGTCTACTTTGATTCCCTCTTCAGAAATAATGTGGCAAGAATTTTTCCTTCTTGGAGACAAAAGAGTGTCTTTTTGGGATCCAAATATAAGCCATATCTCCTACATTTCTCAAAACAAATTCTCAAATGAATCAAGTGTTCTTCATCATTTTTAGAGAAAACAGTAATGTCATCAAGGTAAATGATTATAAAATAGCCTGTGTCTTCTGAGAAGGCTATGTCCATGGCCCTTTGGAAGGTGGCCCCTGCATTCATTAAACCAAATGGAATTTTGACATACATGAATGTACCCCAAGGTGTAGTAAAAGCAGTTTTATGTTGGTCACTTGGGAGTACTAAAACTTGATTGTAACCTGAGAACCCATTCAACAATGAAATTATTTTAGACCCAACAACCCTTTGAAGTATATGATCCATTTTTGGTAAGGGATAGTTATCTTTAAGGGAGGCTCTATTTAGATTTCTGAAATTAATGCAAAGTCTAATTTCCCCAGTCTTTTTCCTAACAGATACTAAGTTGGAAACCCATTCTGAATACCTGATAGGAACTATGATCACAACCTCATACATTTTCTTAATCTCTTTCTCAACTAAAGGAAATAAAACAAGGTTTATCATTCTGAGTTTTTGTTTGAAAGGTTTCTGATTTTCCTTAAGAGGAATTTTGTGTTGAATGATGCTAGTATCATATGATTTTAAATCCTTGTATCCCCATGAAAATACATCTTTAAACTATTTGAACAGGTCTATGTATTGCTATTTTATATGAGCTGGGAGAGTGCTGGACAACTTGATAATTTTGGGTTCTGTTGGGCTACCTATGTTATGTTTTTCTATGTTTGTTTCTATAGGCTCCATCCTTGGTTCTTTGGCTACATCATTGAAATCAAAAACCTGTTCTAATGGTGTAAGACCTCTTAGAATTGTATCATTTTTACATTGTGAAACTTCCAGGTCTTTCTGGTCCGTACTGTCAATTATTTCTGCTATAAATGCATGTTCAAAATGGTTTATATCAGCAAAAAAAGACAACGTTGTTTCAGGGTTTTTTTCTTCATTAAAACAGTATTCCTCATGGCTTAAAATAGGTTTTTGCATGGCAAAGTCATTCTTTGATTGCAAAAAAGCATCTATGTCTTTGTCTCCTTCAAATGCCTGCCAATAATCTTGATTATCAGGTATTGCAAGTATGTTTTTTACCTTTACATCAAATTGTTCGTTGGTATCTGCTATTTGGTAATTACTAGCAGAAAAGGCAAGTTCATTTGCTAGATTATTTTGGGCTCTTGGGATGAAAATGAGTTCATATTTTTGAAAGGTTTTCAGGAGATCAAGGGTAGTGTTCCTATATTCTCTAAGTTTTCGGTTTTTGGTTGAATACTCCCCTTTAATATGTCTAATAATTAGCTCAGAATCCCCTTTGACTGATATTATTTTGGCCCCTAAATATTTAAGTAAATGCAAGCCAATAAGGAGGGCTTCATATTCAACAATGTTATTTGTGCATGGAAAATCCAGTTTATATGAAAATCCTTGATTTGTGTTTTGTATCCATACACCGGCCCCTGCACTTATTTTGCTACAAGAGCCATCAAATTTTATTTTCCAAGGTTTTTCAATCTCACTTTCATTTTGTTTCTACTATTCAAGGCTGCTAAAATCTGGACTATTCTTTTCTTGAATTGATGGCAGATTTGACTATTCTAGTAGATTAAATTATCCTTTGTTTTCCTTTTCTTGTTGGCTGATTTCATCTTCATTATATAAGATAAAGGAATCCAAATTTGAATGGATGGAGTAGATAGGATAATTTTTTGTTCTATCTATGTTGCACACCATGTATTTCATATGGGATTCCCTGTATGATCTTCTAGTTTGATTAAATACTGGGATGGTGGCATAAGACATGTCCATTTCAAGGCTCCCCTGTAGTTTGGCTCCCCATGATCTAGATAGAAGCATGACATACTTAGGGGGAATGTTAGCTACCACTATGTCCATTACTAGACTCTTAGCAGGAATTTGAGACAAGTTAACACACAAATATTTAATTAAGCCTAAGCATTTGACTCTGCTTGAATCAAAAGAGTAAAGGTCTTTGTATGGTTTAGTAATTTCTAAGCCTAGGCTTTCCATCACTACTTTGGGCATAAGATTGTGTGAAGCACCTGAGTCTAGCATGGCATTATGCAAGATTTTGTCATGTATATTCAGGCTGACATAAAAGGGAGGGATAGCCCCTTCTTGGTATTTCCCTTCAACTTCGGGACCAAATAATAATTTTGGTTTATCATCTGTCAAGTTCAAAGTATCAGTGTAACTGCCTATATTAAAATATTTCAAAACTTCATTTTTATATACATCCTGAGTTACTAATTCAGCCACGGGTATGGTCATTTTTATTTTAGCAACTTCCCCTTCAAGGCTGAAAGGAACTATTGTTCTTGACATATTTACATCAGTTTTGTCATTTACATTTCTTTCAACAATTCTGATTTGCTGATTTTTATTTGGACTGTTATTTGGGACAGATTCGTTAGGGCCATTAACAGAAGTACTAGGGTAGCTTTGTTCAACACTTTGCTAAATTTTTCTATCTTTATTTTGATGATATTTCTTGGCTAAAGTGTTGGTGTTACTAGCTGTCTTCTTAGGCTTATTTTCTGAGGTTTTCTTAACAGCAGTACTAGTGACTTTGTCACTAGAACTCTCTGGGCTACCTTTGCTTCTAAGATTGTATTGTTTGTGTACCTCCATGATAGCATTTTCAAACCCCAATCTGTAATCTTCAGAATCCTCATTATTGCATTCAGTTTGTTCTAAAGAGAAGAATCCTTGTTTTTCTTCAGTGAGAAAAAAATCTGTCTCACTGTCAGATCCTATCAAGTTTACATGATTTTCTTCCAACCTTTCAACTTCCCTTTATTCTTCTTGATCAACATATTTTTGTTGAAAGGGAGGTCTAATTTGTTATTCATTATCTCTTTTCCTATCTTGATTAGGGTCTCTTCTAAGATTTTGGTTTCTATTTCTATTTTGGTTTTCTCTAGGAGGCACTCTATCATTCAGATTGATCTTTTCAAGCATCCTCTCCATTACCTTCACTAAGTTATCAATTTTAGTATATAATGTTGAGGTTGATGGCATTGTATCATCCTTGTATGTAACTCTTTTATCTTCTTTCAACCTAGCTCTTTTCTCAATCAGATTTGCCTCCACACTCATGGCTCCCCTCTGCATATCTTCTAAGGTTGAGGGGTCTCTTTCTCTTAGCTAGTAGGCCAATTTAGGATCAAAAACTTTTGGGAATTTTGCTAAGGCTAAGCCTAGTGGAGGTTTCATGTCTGAAGGAAGTGCATTATACACACTATTGAATCTAGTGCAATAATCATGGACACTTTCCCCAGTATTTATTTTGAGGTTAGTATAGTCTGAAAGGATTTGGAGAGGGTTCTTTCTGATTTCCCATTTGTTTATGAATGCTTGATATAAATAAGGGAGATCATTTATGCTGTGAGGAGCTCAGTTTTTAAACCATTTATTGACTTCTCCTCCTAAACTTTGAGCAAAAATTCTCATCTTAATGGTCTCTTCTTCTATTTCCATGTAATCAAAAGCATCATTCATTTTATCTACATGCTGCTGGGCAGTAGTAGGTTCATTTACAGTGAAATGGGGAATTTTTTACTGGTAATCATTTGGTAAAGGAGCCATAGGCTGTGATAACACCAGTGGAGCATACCATGCTGCCATGATTGGAAATAATGGGGTATTTACAAGAGGTGGATTTATAAGATGGAAAGTGGGTTGAAATGGAGTGTTTTGAACAATGGATGTATGGATAGGAGTGGAAGAAACACTTGGGCTAGCAAACTGATGATGAGCAGATTTGTTATGGAATGAGTTGAAATGATGGAGAAGCTGAGAATTAGGTGGAGTGGAAGGTGGGGCCTCTCTGCTAAAGCTCTGTTGCAAATCTGTGGTTTCAAAATCAACTTGATTTAAATCACTTTGAGACTTATTTTTGAATAGGTTCTTCGTGTAAGGTAAGTCAAAGTGAGGATCTTCTAAAACGGTAAGATCTTTAGGGACAGATCTTGTTCATAGGATGGTCCTATCAATAGTTGGTTTTCCAGGTCTAGAAGTCTGCCACAAAATCTTCTCTGGATTGTCAACTAGGGTAGGGGGATTAGGATATGGATTGGATCTAGTATGGACCCTATGTGAAGCCAGATTTCAGCTTTTCAAAATTTAGAGAGGAAGAGGTTTTTTGGATTGTTTTTCAAAGGTTTTCCTCTCACAGTGATTTCTATAATAGGATAACTAGGCTTTTAAACTTCCTCAAGGCTGTTTAACACAGTTCCAAGGAAATATGGAATACTAGTGAGGAAATAGGCCTACTGGGGCCAGTGGAGTCGCCAGGTGGAAATTTTTAGCATTTCTGAAGGTAAAATGTTTTATGGTCCACCACCAAGGGTTTATCTGAAAACCAATCTGAAATATTTTTGGTTTTTTCTGAGTTTTACATGGTTATCTGGTTATGAGAGTGTCTTATACCTGATTCAACACTTAGCTAAGGTGATGAAACAAACAGAGTCTACTCTAGGGCTTACTAGATGATTTCTTCAATGTTTGATAAGGGTCTCTTAGAATCCTAAGGGTTACTTAATTTGCCACTGATTCAGACAGATCCTATCATGATTACAATTATGCTGGTTGTGCTTGAAGAAAATATATTTCACTTAAAATAATATTGAGTGTATTGGTTTGGTTATATGCACTATTGCCTTAAAATTGCATGACATCTGTGAAAAGAAACCCAGCTTTCGTCCTTAGCAGGCCACTTCTTTAGGCAGACTGAAGAGAAATAAGTGCAAGACCAAAGAATAGCCAAAGAAGTAGCTCCAGTGATCACCAGAATGTTGGAGTCATATGATTTGGCCGATTGGTAAACCAGATGATAAGGCAACATGTAAACCAGTATTTAGAGCTCTAGGATCTAGCCCTCCTAGTCTCAGAGAGAGATCTCTCAATATGTTTTCAAAGATATGAATTGTTTGCTTGTAAAAGGTTGATTTTTAGGCTAGCTATTAAACATGAGTTTGTTTGATTGTTTTCTGGGACATGATGACCTGGGCATCATAGATAGGAAAGGGAAATCTCTAAGTCATTGGGCAATGGAGTCAAGTAGAAGTTTGTAACAAGTTTGTAGATGAATTGGGGTTATCAAAGGGAAAATCTAACTTGGATATTGGATCTTCAAAGTTTTCAGGTGGAATGAAATGAACATAAAGGTTTGTATAATGAAAAGTAGACCTAAGGGTAGTTCAGAATCCTTAATTATATGTACTCTCCAACAAAGGGACTTAAAGCATCATTTGAACATGAAGAAGTATTTTATAGACAGGGCTAACCATGAATTCTACAAATCACACTTCAACAAATAACAATTTCAAGATAAACTTTCAAAATGAAATATAAGAGTCGAGGAACACTCTCTTTCATCAAAGATTTCACTTTCAAGGATAGTAAAACATTCAAGATTCACAAATAACTTCATTCATAGAAGAGGGAACTCCTAAACATCTATGATTATAGCTATAAATACCTTCAAAAAAATTGCTCGAGCAAGTACAAAGGGTATGATCAAAACAAACCTCTTTGGCAGACTTTTGACAATGGTAATTTGGAGGAAGACTTCAAAAACAGTTTTCAAAGGGCGGCAAGCAATCAGGGAGAAGCATAAATCATTCTTGAGGCCACTGTATTGAACTATTCTTGAAATAAACAAGCTTAAGGGTTGAAAAGTAGTTAAACTACTCAACCAAACATTCAGCAGTTGAAAAAAATAAAGGCAATGAAGATTAAATAGGTCTAAGGTGCTTCCAAGAGACATTTCTTGCCTAAAACTTTTACTCTACTGCAAGCAAGAGATGATGAAAACATAATGAAAATAGGAAAAGCATTAAATAGTTTAGAATACTTCACCAATAGTCAAGCTCAGGGATCCAATGATAGAGCTTTCTCCATCCACAAATAGGTCAAAACATCCACAGGTTCCAGTACGTCAATTTCTCTTCAATCTCAGCAGAACTATGTATTACTTCAAATATTTATCAAATTCCCGCATACAATGATCTCAAATGCATTATTTATACTGCAAATGAGGCGGTGGAACTCTCTAGGGTTCAGAATGTCATTAATGACACATTAAATTCACTCCTATCCTTAAAAACCATGCAAGGCATAAGGTAGGAATTTTTCTCAGCTACTTATCTCTATATTAAATCTATCTTTACTTCCTGAGGATAAATCAGCTGAAAAGATTGACTTTGAGGTTCTTTTATGCCTTTTACAATAATTGTCTGACAGTTTTAAAATATCTTTTTGTGTAATAACTGCCAATTTGTCTTTTGAGATACAAAGTAAGTGAAAGGTGTCACTTTTGATTTATCAAGTGAATAACTTCTCCTTTGATGTATTCGAGGCTATCTTTAAGCCTAAGTCTTCTTGATTTAATTCTAAAATTTCTCTTTAGGCCTAATATGCCTTTATTTCATCACTTAACTGTGTTTTAAGGCTATTTTAGCCTTGATCTTCTAATTTAAACCTTTAACACTTCTGTCTATCTCTGTATACCTTGATACTCTATTTTGACTCTGATTTTGTGTTTTTGAGGCTAATCATGCTTTCTTCGCTCTTCAATTTGTTTCCACTTGTTCTTTTGCTGAATTTTTAACTGATTTCAGGCCTTGATATTGTTTTTTTTCCTTTATAATATAATATTGTTACCCTTTTTCCTTTTATGATTGATTCGAACCTTTAAACTGTGTTTTTAACCTTTAACCTTCAACTTTTAAGCATAATGATTTATCTTCAATCTCCTCTATCTTTGTTGCTTTAAACCTTTTCTGCTATCTGGACTAACTTTTAATATTTTTTCTTTGGTTCTCGGCCTTTAGCGCTTTATATTTAAATCTTCAATCTTTGTATCTTCAGGATTTTCTTCCTATTTGATTGATTTTTCTTTGTTCTGTATTGTGCAGGGCTTCTTCTGGTATGTTGAAGGTTTGATTGTATAATCCGTGCTCATAAGCACTGATCAAGCGATGAAACAAAACCATGGTAGTCCCTTTCTTCATTACTTGGCCTCCATTTGGACTGTGAAATCCATCACCCTCTAGCCCATCTTTTTATGGACTGTGGGAGGGTTTTCGGCCCTTAAAACTGCCATAGCACCTGAAAAAAACCATAAAATATGTTATGAAACCCTGCGTGATTGGTAAAATTGCTTTGGAGGCTAACGGAGGTGAATGGAGCAGTGAGAGAAAGTGGAATATGCAGGTGGAGAAATGGAGGATGTTTCATGGGGGAAAACCCGGTTTAAAAGCCATACTTGGTGCGAAAAAGGGAAAAGTGGTTTTCGAAATACCGCTGGTGGTTTTCGCGTGACCCTCAGGCAGTAAGTGGTTTTTCTTGAAGGGAACACGTTCTAGTTATATCGCGCCACACATCCTTCGTAATACCACCGGTCTCGCATGACTTTGGGATGTTAAACCTTGGATGTGAAAGTCACGCGATATTTATCGTAGACCATTGGATCTGGGAGGGAAGATCCAATGGCTATGGGGGAGCGTGTTGAGCTAATTTATGTACCTAAACTAACACAATTATTTATTATCAATCCGGGTTGTTTATGCTTTGAGACAAGTTCACTATATGTGAAGATCGGACTAATGTAATGCCCCATAATTTTTTCAATTTTTTTACAATGTTTTTTGGGAGATACAAAATTTTGATTTCACTGAATCACAATGACCCTCAGAAATTGTTTGCACCCATTTTATTAGAAAAATAATTAAAATTAATAAACGTTTATGAAATTCCATAAAAGTTATATTTCCTGAAAGTAGATTCAATTCTGAAAATGCTTGTCTTTGTTCTGACAGTTAATTAACAACCTTTCATGGAGTTTAATCAGTCCAAAGTTGCAGAACCGTTTTCAGAGCCTAGTTTTTGCGTCACTGTGACGCGTTAGTTCGGCTGAACTTTTACTCAAAGTTCGGCCGAACTATGTTTTCCGCTTAAAGGCCGTTAAATGTAACGTCTTAATAGTTCGGCCGAACTATTGTAAAACTCTCCGTCGTCCGGAAACTTTTGCGGAGCCCCATACTAAAACACATTTCACGTCAATATAAATTGCCGCGAAATGATTCACAATTTTTGCACATTTCACACACTTCATCTCATTTTACAAAGATCTTGGTTTGGATTCACAAGTTTGGGTTTAAGAACATTTCTTGGAAGCAAATTGATTTTTTGGAAGACATTTCTTGGAGGTTTCTTCAAAGTTTGGGTTTAAGAACATTTCTTGGAAACAAATTGATTTTTTGGAAGACATTTCTTGGAGGTTTCTTCAAAGTTTGGGTTTAAGAACATTTCCTGGAAGCAAATTGATTTTTTGGAAGACATTTCTTGGAGGTATGTACGTGTTTTGAGTTGAAGTAAATCTTTTGAGTTTCGTTTCATTTTTATAAAACATTTTTCTCTCGAATTTTTTAAAGTGTGTTTTGGATTGGAGTATGTATTTTTTACAAAAAAATTACACTGAATTTTTTTAAATTAAATCTTTTGTGATATTTTTTGTAATTGAGTTATTGTCTAATTTTTTGAAGAAATTTTTTTGAACTTCATACCCTATTATCATGGGAAATCGAAGAACTTGTGCAAGAAAATATGATCGAAAAAGAGACCCTGAGGCACGTAGAGAAGAGACGAGACAATATTGCAAAAGAAAGTTAGAAGCCCTCTCAAATATTGAAGAGGAAAATCAACTTCAAGCAGAAATTGAAGCAGGTATGTAAATGTAAATATTATGATCTATTGATATATATTTAAAATTTTCCTAATGTAAAATGTGAAGCTTAATTTTTATTTGATGAAATAGTTTGAAAAATATTTTGTTTAATGTAAACAGACAGAGATATTCCTCAAAATATTGAAGAAGAAAATCAACCTCAAGCAGAAATTGAAGCAGGTATGTAAATGTAAATATTATGATCTATTGATATATTTAAAAATTTTCTAATGTAAAAGGTGAAACTTAATTTTTATTTGATGAACTAATTTGAAAAATATTTTGTTTAATGTAAACAGACAGAGATACTCCTCAAAATATTGAAGAAGAAAATCAACCTCAAACAGAAATTGAAGCGGGTATGTAAATGTAAATATTATGATCTATTGATATATTTAAAATTTTCCTAATATTTATTGACATAGTTATTAATTTAGTGATTTATTAAATATGTATTATTTTTTCGAATATGTACAGATGAAATCACTATCGATAATGAGATGTTAGAAAATGTTGACACTCACACATATGGAGATAAAAAACCTGACCATGTTATACGATATCGTGTCAACCACATTTTTGAAGAGTATTTCTCAAATGAGCAAGTGACAGTTCATGCTCAAATGTTGAAGGGTCTCCTATCATTACGGAAATTAAAAGAAGCGACGACACTATTGGGTATTCAAAAATTAACCAAAGATAAAAAAATGAATGAAGAAGTGATAAAAAATATGAGTAGTGCTATAAAGTCAATTAAGAGATCTAGAGATAAAGATGTTTCAAATATACATAGAGGAATATAGATGGCAATAGTTTCACCAAGTACTCAAGAGAATCGTTTGATAACATCTATGGCACGAGCACTGGGAACCTCGCGAAAAACTCTGCACAAACATCGAAAATTTCGACTGCAAATAGATGTAAATGATGAACTCGCTTGTTGGAGAGATATTTGTAGGCAACCATACAAAGATAGACTTGGAGAAAATGTTAAAAAAATAATATATGAATATTGGAAGAACAATTCGCGTGTTTCACCAACTGCAAGACATGTAATGCGAAGAAGAATAGCACAAAATCAGTACGAAGAACATGAAAAATGTCTCTTGGAAACCACTCAGATAGAGTTATTCAACAAGTTCAAAGAAGAGAATCGTCAAATTCATGTTTCACTCGGTGCTTTTGTTCAACAAAAACCATGGTATGTAAAACCTATCACCGTACGCGACACTTGTTGTTGTCGTTATCATGTGGAATTTGAGTTATATTATGACACATTCCTTGATTTCGATAGAACATTATGGAAGGATTCACCTCCTCCTTCCACTATCCGTGAATTCATATCTCAAATTCTATGTGAAAGAGAAAGCGATGAACTATTTTACAAAAAAAATGTGTTGGTGGTAAAAAATGTGATGATTGTGGAAATTTGACTAAATTTCAAAACAAATATCGTATTGATATAAATGATCAATCATTGTCCAACATGAAAGTGAAATGGAAGAGATATGAATATATCGGTACATCGATTCAAGGTGCAAATAGTGTTAAAAGAATCGAATTACGAGAAGACGAAATTTTTCTGATGGACTTTTTGAGAAAGTTTGAGGCAGAAATTTACAAATACACCAAACATTCCCATAGAGCTCGATGGCAAGACTTGCAATTCAAAAAATCTCGTGAAGTTTTTCCACCAGGGACCATTTTGTCAGTGATTGATTTTGCAGAAAACTACACATTTGTTCCACAAAAAGAAATTCAGAGTGAATACTATCATTCTGACCAAGTCTCCATGCTCGTCCATATTCTATATAGACATGCTGAAAAAAATGTCGATCATATAAAAAGCACGAGTGAAAATCGACATATCATTAAAGAATATCACTTTTATATCAGTGACGATCGTACACATGATACATGTTTTGTACAACATTGTTTTGGAAGAATTTATGATTCATTGAAAGATCGTGGAATAACATTCAATGAACATTGGATATGGTCAGACGGATGCGCAGGTCAATTCAAATCTGCACGATCATTCTTTTGGTTGTGTTGTCTTCATAAGAAAACTTGTATTAAACATTGTTGGAATTTCTTCGAGACTGACCATGGAAAAGGAGAACATGATGGTGTAGGAGCATGCATAAAACGAGTACTTCGAAGATATCAAATGAACCACTCTGCACACCGACTTGTGAACGCTGAAGAAGTTGTTAAATGGTGCATCGCTGCTCTAAGCCATGAGAAAAACCCATCAAGAGAAGTGCGAAGGTACATTCAATTTAATTTATATTGGAAATCTAATTTTAAACATTATACATTTATCATGCAATGATTATTTTTAATTGTATTTTGATATCATATTTACAAATTCTTTTTCTAATTTTCCATATAAAGGTTTTTCTGGCATATTGGAATCGGAGACGTAGATAGATCAATTGGAAATGATGTTGAAACAATAAAAGGGACTCGAAAATTGCATTCAATTCAAACAAAGTTGTCCAGAAATGTGTTTGCATTGGATAAAAGAAAATATTATTGTTTTTGTGATGTTTGCATAGACAACACAAAATCCAATGACGTTTGTGAAAACAAAATGTATGTGAACGATTGGAAACATACAGAGCTAAATACAAAGGGAAAAATGTCTGTTTCAATGTTTGAAGAAATGAAATCAGAGGAAACTACAATATCATCCGATGGTGATCGAGTTTCTGATCTTGTTAGAGAAGGTAACATTTGAATTACTTTCTAATGATTTAAAGATTTAGAAATAAATTTAAATATGCATAATTAAATGTTAAATTTATTTTATTGTGCAGGAGATGTTTTTGCTGTAATTGCACCTCTTGACAACGATGAAAATGTGAAGTATTATTTGATGCATTGCACTGAACGAAAAATGAAATTATTACAAAACTATGATGATCACGGATTTCAGTATGACAGAGGGTCTATTATACTGAAAGGTTATTTTTTCAAACAAACTCATCAAAGTGGAGACTTTTTTTACTTTGAAGACTATGAACCTGATTCCATAAGTTGTCAATATAGTCACTTGGTGTGTGCAGCACGCATAAAGTTGATAGAAGTTCAATCAAAGAAAAAATCAAAAATTAAGAAATGGAAAATGTCAAAATACGATCATGAACGGATTATTGAGGATGGAATTCCATTAGAATTTTTTTGATTGAAGTGTCCAACAATTTATTATCTTTGGATTAAATATGTTTTAGAACTTCCAGTACTCAACTAAAAATTGAGCTGCTTATGTTATTTGTGGTTTGCACATGTTACAAATTGTTTGGGTACAAGCACGTGCTCTAGTATCAACTGAAAGTAGTTTTTCTATACATGTACATTGATGAAAAATGTTATATGTATTGGATATATATATTCTAGAATGAAATTAATTGTTCTTGTATATGTTTTCCGACCGTATGGTACAAATTATTTCACTTTATTTTGTAAGGTCAGATTCGGTCCCCATATGGCCTAGCCTCCAAGGGACGAGATAACAAGTGGTTGTCCCCCCTTGCCCGAATCTCAGCTTTTAAGTACAATTTTACTATTTATGGCGGGCATCTTACATGATGTCCTAGCCAAGGATAGATTCTCTTTGTTTCAAGTTTCCGGTAAAAGTTGTCACCGAATGACCTACTAGGATATTATAAATACTAGCTTTGTAAGATCATTTGGCATTCGGAAAAATTTTAAAGTCTTAGAATGTCAATCAATTTAAAGTATCATTCACCCTAGGGAGTGTAAAATATTCAATGTAAGTTGGTGACGATGCTCGCTCCTAGCTTGAAGCAACTCCAATGACCAATTCTTTAATGAATTCCAATGCACTAGACCAAAGTTGGTGACCTACTTGGTTTTTCACCCAAGAAATTCCAAGGTACTCTTCTTACCTTTGGCCCCCAAAGCTACAATGGAGTTATAGGAAGGTGAAGAATTTTTTTTTCACTGATAGGAATTTGGTCACATCCCTAATCTCCCCTTATCAAAAATTTCCTATCTACTACATTATCCAGCATGTACTCAAGATCACTATTTCGTAATTAGAATATCACAATATCATAAGTTCTCACAAAAATACATGGAATGCCATTACGAAACTCATCTAAAAATGGGGAGCTCAAAACCTAGAAAGCTCCTCGTCCCCTTAATAATAATGTGTTTAATTTAGTCTTTTAGGTGAGGATTAGGTGTGAATCTTGTTTTCACATACAAAAATAATTAATTGTTTAATTCCATAAATTTGATTATTCACTAAAATACATGTCATATCCACTATTTGTCTCTCCTACAAATTCCCATTATTTTATTAAAATATGATTTTATCTCACCCAACTATCACATGTTCCTAAATTTACTCATAATTGTTCCCTATGCCCTAAATCTACTCCTAATTGTTCCCTATGCTGCTTTTCCCTTACTTATTTTTAGAAAGTTATTTTCCTAGATCCATCATAACTATGGATCTATCAAGTGCCGAGAGGGATCAAATATCTAGAGGTGCAAACCTCTTTTTTGAGTGCAAAACTTGAGAAAAGGTTTGCACCTCGAGAGATTTGATCCCTCTCGACGCTTGATAGATCCGTAGTTAAGATGGATCTAGGTTGGTTTCAATCGTGTGCAACCAAGAATATCGATAAACCATTTTAAATATGCTAAATATGTTTGAGATTTATCAAGTCATTTTAATTTTAAATTTTCTTAGTTACCTCAATTTGTTGAGATGATAAATATTGTAGAATAACTTTAATAATGGAAAATGATCAAATAAAATTTTTGAATACAAAGTGACAATGTAATAATATTGAATGATAGAATGTGAATAATTAGAATGTAATCAATTACAAATAGCATTTATTGTGATCAATCTTAAACTATTTTCTTCTTCTATTCTTATTGTCACCCTTATTAGTTTTTTCATCTTTCCGTATCGATTATATTAAAAAGAAAGTAAAAATCATAAATCATAAACCATTTAAATATTTAGCTCGAACTCTTGTAGTAAACACCATACCTTATCTCTCTTGCTCTCCAATATTATTAGGTTTAATTATTATAACACAAAAATCGTTCTACATTGTCAATAATTTTTTGCGCTTACACTGAAATCAATGAACACTATTAATCGAATGACTTTACAAGTAATGTACCATCATACATGCAATTATATCAAATCAAAAATCAACATATATACAATGAAATCAATGGGGATTGTCTTGTTACAAGTAACATTTCAATTTACCACATGTGCAAATGTAGGTTGAAACCATCCAAAACTTTAAGTTGTAGATTGAAACCATCAAAACTTTAAGTTTTAAAAACCTTTTGATTATATATTGTGCAACATTAAAACATTAAACATTTAAAGTTCATTAAATATCACATGCAAAATGTAGATTGAAACCATCCAAAACTTGAGTTTTAAAAACTTCACATGCCATGCCAATTATAATTCAAATATCCAACAAAAACGTTTAACATTAAATATCACATGCTGAATGTAGTTCAGATGACAACATTACTTCACATTCACATGCCAAAAGTACTAAAACCATCCAAAAATTAAATAAAACAAATTATATAATAACAATTTGTAATAAAATATGTCCAAAAATTGTAAATCTCACTTGAGTATCAAACTGTATCAAGTTTAACAAATTTTAAAACCATCTAAATTTTGAAATCAAATCTTCTGTAAATCTTGTCCATCAAATGGAGGATCTAGCGTTTGTGTCTCGGGTAGTGCCCTATCATGTGAATAGGAAACCTACATATACAATGCACATGTACTTGAACATTAAAATTTGAAGTTTTAAAAATGAATGAGAATATATATATCTAGAACTTCATGTAAAAAACAAAATATAACAAAAAAATCATGCAATACCTCGTAAGGTTCCCTCTCCATTTGATGAACAGGTTCTCCCATAGAAACATCTGCAGTGGTAAACTGTACAATATACATGTACAGTTAAATGTAAATATATATATATATATATATATATAAATAATTTATATAAATTAAAAACTTTCAAATGAAAATGCACATGTACATGTATATAAACTTATTTTCAATAATATTAAAAAAAGGAACTAAAGACAACTTGTTCAAATGCTGTGGATGTTCCTATCTCTGTCGCTAGAGTCCTCGGATTAAAGAAATCTTCTATAGGAACCTAAATTCAAAATTTTTTAAATAACTCAAAATATAGATCTCTCTCTCTATATATATATATATATCTCAATTTTTAATGGAACTTTTTGAGGTAGAATATATATATATATATATATAACTTTTAAACATAAATTTTAAACTTGTGAAAAATTTTCCATACTTGTGGCTCATCTCCCAATGAAGTAGAAGGTATATCTCCTAAGGAAGAAGAAGGTACCGCCATCCCAAAAACATCAGACAGAATCGGTACCTGTTAAAACATTTTATCAAATTATATATATACATACATGTACATGTGTGGCAACAATTATTTATTTTAGAGTCACTTAAAAACACTAACATACATGTGCCAACATATCATGATGGTCAGACCCATCTGCATCGTTTGAACCAGAGGTCCCGAACGTAATATTAACATTTTCATCACGCATCATGCCTGAGAACTGCAAATGGTGTTTTAACATATAATCATACATTAAATTAGATTAATGTACACATACAAATAAATGTATACATGTACATACACATGTATTTATTACAAATTGTACACATGTATATATATGTAAAAATAATTTCAAACCCTAACGTCACTAACACATACCGTTTCGGTGCCCTCTTCCTCATGAAAAATTAGGTCTTGCAGACCATTGCGACAATTTATTGCATATGTTCGAAGATCTTCAACATTCATGTTGTAAATCTCCTCATTTGTACAATAAACAAAATTGGCACGTGCATTTTCACGTGCTCTTTGTCGATTTAAACAAAGATCGACTCCACTCAATCCGCTCTGAACATTGTCGATCATAACATCTCTTGCTTCTCGACTTATTTGAGAAGTCGCATCCAACTCCGATCGCAGAGTTTTGACTCGAAACGGTCCACTCACCAATGGCGGCTCAGGGCGAGGCAACTCCACATCTCGCTTAGCGCCCTTACGTTGACATAATCGACCTCTCCCCAGGCCAAAAAATTCTGAAGGAAGGTCATTATAGTCGGGTTTCATACCCAAAAAAAATTCTGCATAAAACATTTGAGCAAAATAAACAGGAACCTCATCGTTCCATGGAAGCCTTCCAAAGGCCGCAAGATGTCGATCATACAAAAAACCAGCTTTGTCTAGGTGCTTGAAATACTGCACCTTCAACATTTTTCTTTTTGGCCCTTCCTTATAATTAAACATTGACTTAGCATCTGCTCTTGAAACTCTTTGTTTTATGTCCTGCCATTTATCGGGACCTATCAATGTTTCTTTTCTCTTTCTCATCGTTTCTACAAACGAATCAGTCGTTGGCTCCAAATTTCTGTACACATTTAACATTTCACTCAATGAATGTGTAACTATTTCAAGGTTTTGTCTACTCTCAGCAGGTAGAGACAAAGCCACGAGATCTCTTTGCAATTTTGCATGAAGGCTTTCACACTTTGTAAGGTGCATTCCGCAATGTTGGTTTCCCATGGTATATAAGTAATCTCAGCCGGATAAGTTGTGGTGGGTTGACAACCTTCTTCTAGAATGTAACGCGCTGCCCTGCATCTATTTTGACCACTGGCTCGAACATTTTCGGCCTCTGCATCAATATATATAAAATTTCGTATATTAGAAAAAACACGTGTAAAAAAAATTGTACAAATTTAATGAAAAAAAATTGAAATTGATGGCAACCTTGATGTTGTTAGTTAACATCTTCTCCAACATGACCCTACTGAGAACCAGCCCCAGAATGACGCTGCTGAGAACCAACAGCAGTTGATTGGCCTTCAGGGGAATAAATATCACCCCCTTCTTGCAACCTGCTACCACTCATACCTCAACCGGTTGAACCTTGGCCACGCTCCATGGATGGAGTTGAAACCCTTCTCCTCTTACCTCCTAAAAATTAAAATATGAAACTTATTAACAACTAAATTAAATCACAAAGTTAATAAAAAAATCAATTCCATATGTACACACATGTATGGAGATTTAAGATTATATTTAAATACCGTGAACATTCCCCAATCCCTGAACCTCCATATGGGATTCGACTGATCTTCGTTGTTCATCCTCCATGATATATATCTATTGGTCAACATTTACACAAAATAGATTTCAAAAAATCAATTTGTAATTTAGTGTACACAAATTATGTAGAACACAACTTTCAAAGCAATAATTAATCATGTGTGAAACTAAATTTAATCGAAAAAGATATTATAAAAATGATAAGTTCACCAAATTGCGCTTTACATGGTGGGAGCACACTTGGTATAAAATTTACTACTTATACACTTTAGTTTGTGGAATAAATGACACATGTACATAGTTTACCTTAAATTTGTTGTGTTTTACGGATATTAAAATGAAGAACTTCTGTTTAGATCCATTCCAAAGATTGACTGTAGGGGCATTTACTAGATATGTCACCTTTCATAAAAGATGAGATCCAGAGGCTACCTGGCCCTTTACAGACTCTGCCTATAGAACTTGTAGAAGTAAACACTAGAGACATTAACAATATCAAAGAACGTTTTCATGCTCAGACATGGGAATGTGTCTCTTTCCCTACGCAAAAAAATAGTTCAAGGTAGTTAATATTCATAGACATGTCATCAAGCAAGTCAATGTGATCATCCCCAACTTACTTTTTATGAAATTAGGCTTGGAATCTCATTTTAGAGCTGAAATAAACCTCTAGTTTATTTTGGTTTAGACAATATCTAGAATTTGAAAAGTGAATTCCCTCTTTCTTCCTCTTACATGTCCAATAATCAGAATTTGGATTGAGGGAAAAGATTTTCCTAGAAATAAAAATTTTGCATTTTATAAATGTGTAAACATGAGTTTTTAAATAAATGAGGCAAAAAGTCAAAGGCCCATTGGACAAGGAAAATGATGTTGAAAATAAGATGCAATTGGTTTGCTAACAGATGGTTAGATTTCTTATCCAATTTTGGTTCATTACCTCAAGCTTGTGAAGCTTGTGTTCATGATGAATGGAAAATTTTGACACCCACTTTGCAAGAAGATGTTAATAATCATGCAGCTAAAGGGTTTTAAAGGCAAGCATGTACAAGGCATAGTTGAGTACAACGCATAGTTGAGCCAAATGTTCTTCAGGAAGGGCCTAATTATTTGGGTCTTGGTTATGGAAAACATGGAAAATGCTCCAAAGCCAAGGAGGCACATGAAGGCACAGGAAGCAAGTCAATGTGATCATCCCCAACTTACTTTTTATGAAACTAGGCTTGGAATCCTCTACAACCTGGTGGATGGAGTTGAATGGGAACTAGGTTGAAAGGCCTTTACAAAATACGAGAGAATGACATTTTAGCCCCATTACTCATGCATGGCAAGCTAGCTACATGTGGAATTTTAACAAGACTCTAAAAGGTCTAAAATCACAAACCTCGTTATGGTTGACAGAGTCAAATATTACACCTAATTGGCTATCACGCTATGTTAAATACTTGGCCACTAGGAGGAATAAGAGTTCCATTTTGTGTTATTGTATTTTGTTCCATAGTTGAAAATACAACTAGGAGTGTGAAGTTAGAGAGAAAAAATTATGAAGCTAAGTTTTTATAACAACCTTACACGCTAAAATTCAGTAGCTAACTCTAGAGCATGTTTACATTTTAGTGTTGTTTTTCTCCCATAAGGATTTCCTAGGGAAAAAGGAGTCTAGAGCATCATTACTTTTTAGGGTTTCTTGTCTCCCATAAGGATTCATAGGAAAATAATTGTATTGATTGTCTAGAGATATATGTATGTGTTTGTTTCATTATGTTCTCTATTTCTTACGTTGTGTTTCATTATGTTTTATATTTCTTACATTTCTACCCTCCTATTTTTCTTTCCAATCAAGGTTTATAAAATAACATGAGAAGCAACATGAGACTTGGAACAATCATTTTCATTATCTATATGGAATGCAAGAAGGATTATATACCCTTAAGCTTAAACTTATGTAGTTTGTCAAATTTTATCATATATTTTTTGGTAAGGGTAAATGTTTTTTATCTATAGTACAAGTCATGAGTTCCCCAATTTTACCTTATATGTAAAGCATGATTCTAGGATTACTACAATTTGTACTTGGTTTTTTATTGTGATGATGCCCTGCCTCAATCTAGACATAAGTGATGATGGTCTTCTCCAAATCAACTCATGTATCCTCATTAAATTTATACAAACATTTCAAATTCATATTTTCTTTCATAAAATTCTAGGAATATTAGAAGAATCAGTAAAAAGTGAGATAACCATCTCAATATGCCCCCATAGTTCATTTTATAAAAGATAAATTTGTAAAATCCCTTTCGGTAATAATGGTCGTTATTAATTAATTAAAAAACATAATATATAATAAAAAATTGACAAATAAAATTTTTGATGAAAATGTGCTATGAAAGTAAAGGTTTAAAGGAAAACATGTACAAGGCATAGTTGAGCCAAATTATTATCTATTTATTGAACTAGAAAGGACATATAATTATTACACATGTTTAATTTACATTCAAATGCTTCTTTGATTTATCTCCTATAGCTTAATGTACATTTGCTAGATATATAATTTAAGTTGAAGGCCCATGAGATAAATGTTGTTGTAGGTTATCCAAGTCGGACATAGAACCAGGGGAGAAACCTAAGGAAAACCTATGTTTCCAGGTCAAACCTTTGTAGAGGTTCCAGTAACTGAGAGTAAAATCCAGTTTGGGGCTGTTAAATTCTAACTGTACTGGTAATTGTGCTAGGGGGGAGAAACAGGATGTAATTTCATGAAAATGTGCTATGAAAGTAAAGTGTTTTAAAGGCAAGCATGTACAAGGCATAGTTGAGTACAAGGCATAGTTGAGCCAAATGTTCTTCAGGAAGGGCCTAATTATTTGGGTCTTGGTTATGGAAAACATGGAAAATGATCCAAAGCCAAGGAGGCACATGAAGCTGTTCCAAGAAGGAATTTTATTTCGTGTTCATTACCTCAAGCTTGTGAAGCTTGTGTTCATGATGAATGGAAAAGTTTGACACCCACTTTGCAAGAAGATGTTAATAATCATGCAGCTAAAGGGTTTTAAAAGCAAGCATGTACAAGGCATAGTTGAGCCAAATGTTCTTCAGGAAGGGCCTAATTGTTTGGGTCTTGGTTATGGAAAACATGGAAAATGCTCCAAAGCCAAGGAGGCACATGAAGGCACAGGAAGCAAGTCAATGTGATCATCCCCAACTTACTTTTTATGAAATTAGGCTTGGAATCCTCTACAACCTGGTGGATGGAGTTGAATGGGAACTGGATTGAGAGCCTTTTACAAAATCTGCAGAGAATATTGTTTTATTTCATTACTCATGCTTGGCTAGCTGCATGTAGTATTTAACAAGACTCTGGTCTGAGGGAAATTTAAAACCTCGTTAATTAATAGTTGATCAAATCTTACCTAATTGGCCATATCAAGCTATGTTAAATGTAGCCACTCGGAGGAATAAGGTTCATTTTTGTGTTATTGTGTTTGTTCCATGGTTGAAAATACAACTAGGGTGAAGATAAGAAAAATTTGTGAAGTTAAGTTTTTATGTAACCTTACACTAAAATTCGATAGCTAACTCTAGAGCATGTTTACATTTTAGTGTTGTTTTTCTCCCATAAGGATTTCCTAAGGAAAAAGGAGTCTAGAGCATCATTACTTTTTAGGGTTGCTTGTCTCCCATATAAGGATTTCCTAGGAAAATAATTGTGTTGATTGTCTAGAGATATGTATGTGTGTGTTTCATTATGTTCTCTATTTCTTACGTTATGTTTCATTATGTTTTATATTTCTTACATTTCTGCCCTCCTATTTTTCTTTCCAATCAAGGTTTATAAAATAACATGAGAAGCAACATGAGACTTGGAACAATCATTTTAATTATCTATATGGAAGGCAAGAAGTATTATATACCCTTAAGCTTAAACTTATGTAGTTGTCAATTTTTAACATATATTTTTTGGTAAGGGTAAATGTTTTTTATCTATAGTACAAGTCATGAGTTCCCCAATTTTACCTTATATGTAAAGCATGATTCTAGGATTACTACAATTTGTACTTGGTTTTTTATTGTGATGATGCCCTGTCTCAATCTAGACATAAGTGATGATGGTCTTCTCCAAATAAACTCATGTATCATCATTAAATTTATACAAACATTTCAAGTTCATATTTTCTTTCATAAAATTCTAGGAATATTAGAAGAATCAGTAAAAAGTGAGATAACCATATCAATATGCCCCCCATAATTCATTTTATAAAATATAAATTTGTAAAATCCCTTTCGGTAATAATGGCCACTATTAATTAATTAAAAAACATAATATATAATAAAAATTTGAGAAATAAAATTTTTGATGAAAATGTGCTATGAAAGTAAAGGTTTAAAGGAAAACATGTACAAGGCATAGTTGAGTCATTCAAGACATAGTCCAAATGCTCATTCAAGACCATATGTAATCCTCATCTAACTTAGCCAGGGATTTGCAATACTATATTTGAGTTGGCTAGCTCCATTTCAAGATATTATGGTTATCCAAGAGGGGATATAAAAAATGAAAAGAAGGATGTTGTTGTAGGTTATCCAAGTAGGACATAGAACCAGTGGAGAAACCTAAGGAAAACCTATGTTTCCAGGTCGAACCTTTGTAGAGGTTCCAGCACCTGAGAGTAAAATCCAGTTTGGGGCTGTTAAATTCTAACTATACTGGTAATTGTGCTAGGGGGGAGAAATAAGATGTAATTTCCTCTTCTCACGGTTGGGAGTCTTGTTTTTCATGTGGATTCAACCAAACATATTGTACATATTAAATGAGGACATAATTATTACACATTTTTAATTTACATTCAAATGCTTCTTTGATTTATCTCCTATAGCTTAATGTATTATGCTAGATATATAATTTAAGTTTAAGGCCCATGAGATAAATATGACTTCTATGTGACATTTGTATTGAATCATCTATTTGTTGTGTTATATGAACATAATTGGTACGCATATATCTAATTTACATTACTTTAATATGTCATGCTTCTTTAACTTATATTTTATAGATGACTGGAGCATCCATTTTTAATCTATCACTTTTGACTTCGGATATGTGGGCAATATTCATCTGCATATATTTATATCATAAAGCAGTGAGTAAAATTGTATTCCATTTGTGTCAATGTTAAGGTTAAGCACATGGATTAAAGTTTTATATATTAGATGAGGAGGCTATGTATTACATATGGTCTTGAATGAGCTTTTGGACTCTTTAGATATATATCTAAAGAGTCCAAATGCTCATTCAAAACCATATGTAATCCTCATCTAACTTAGCAAGGGATTTACAATACTATATTTGAATTGGCTAGCTCCATTTCAAGATATTATGGTTATCCAAGAGGGGATATAAAAAATGAAAAGAAGGATATTGAACTGTAGGTTATCCAAGTTGGACATAGAACCAGTGGAGAAACCTAAGGAAAAACTATGTTTTCAGGTCGAACCTTTGTAGAGGTTCCAGTACCTGAGAGTAAAATCCAGTTTGGGGCTGTTAAATTCTAACTGTACTGGTAATTGTGCTAGGGGGGAGAAATAGGATGTAATTTCCTCTTCTCACGGTTGGGAGTCTTGTTTTTCATGTGGATTCAACCAAACATATTGTACATATTAAATGAGGACATAATTATTACACATTTTTAATTTAAATTCAAATGCTTCTTTGATTTATCTCCTATAGCTTAATGTATTATGCTAGATATATAATTTAAGTTGAAGGCCCATGCGATAAATATGACTTCTATGTGACATTTTTATTGAATCATCTATTTGTTGTGTTATATGAACATAATTGGTACGCATATCTAATTTACATTACTTTAATATGTCATGCTTCTTTAATTTATCTTTTATAGATGACCAAAGCATCCCTTTTTAATCTATCCCTTTTGACTTCGGATATGTGGGCAATATTCATATGCATATTTTTCTATCATAAAGCAGTGAGTAAAATTGTATTCCATTTGTGTCAATGTTAAGGTTAAGCACATGGATTAAAGTTTTATATATTAGATGAGGAGGCTATGTATTACATATGGTCTTGAATGAGCTTTTGGAATCTTTAGATATATATCTAAAGAGTCCAAATGTTCATTCAAGACCATATGTTAATACATAGCCTCCTCAACTAACTTAGCAACGGTCTACCTCCATATTGGAATGGTTTTGCAAGTGGAATCTATACTAGAAAATATACTCCATCTTTTTGAAGAACTTTTGGCTTTATGTGTTCCAAAAGAATCCACGTTGAAGGAAAAATATGATACCAAACCCCATAATGAAAATTTTGAACAATTTTCTATTAGATTAAAGAGAAAGTTTTGGTAAGTTGGATCTCATCAATGCACAACGACAAGAAAAAGTTTAATGGAAACAATGGTATGTCCAAGGTTAAATGTTTTATTTTTTCATTATTTTTAACACATCAAAAGATATTTTCCTAAGAAATCAAACTCAAGGGTAATAGTGGAAAAAAAAGGAACGAAAGAGATGAAGCACATGCAAAGAAAGGGTGAAGAATTTGAAAATAAACCCATGCATGGAGACATTAATTAATGACCTCTACTATGGAAGAACTTGGAAGGTGCCAAGTTTTCTTTCAAGTTTAGTTTCATTTCTTATTAGAAGATGACAATCATAATAACAATTGCAATTATACCTAAAGGATGAAAGTTTCTTTTTGATTTCGAAGTTTGAAGTTATAAATTTTTATTTTAAGAAGGCGCATACAACTTAAAAGATGTTGGGTCATCAAAAGTTGTAAACATATCATCCCACAAGATACAATATTCTATAGTAGTCATAACATTCAAATATTTTAATTTCACCATGAAGATTTATAAGAATTCATAATGTCATTTAGAAAGAAAAACACCATAAGAGTAGCACAACATAGAAAGATTCAAGGTCATTAAGAAGAATCATAGGGATTACTTTGAGCATGATATTTGTTTGTAGTAGCAATGAAGATAAGAATAAATCAAGCATTGCAATGAGAGATCGGGCATTTCAAAAGCAAATTGAGATTTTAACAAAACATATGGAAGTAATAAAGGAACATGGTAGATATTATATACATAAAGAGAAAGAAATTCAATAGTATATCTTGAATATAATCATTGGAAGGGAAATATGGAAGCTAGTTTCAAAAAGAGGTTTCTCTCATATGAGATAAAATAAGGTTACTCCTATTGTGTAAAGGAAGTATTCCGATCAGAATTTCTTGCTATCAAGATTCAACAAACTTCCAGTGATGGACTTATGGACATCATATTTAGAAGGAGTTGGAAACAAGAAACTATATATGTTGATTAGATAATTTACTTTTTAGATATTTGGGAAGAGACTTGAAAGATACTTATTCCAAAGAAGGTTGTTTATAGTCTACAAATAGATGGAAACATCACCGTTTAATGTCAACCTCCCTCCATGATATGTGCTCCGTTCAAAGCTTCCAATGACTATAAATATAAAATTGAACCTTTCATTTTTATCATCACAATTCAGCTTTTCTCTGAGATTTTTTGATAAGTAAATATAGATCTCGACTCGTATTTGGGGACACCGGACGTAAAACTCGCGCTTAGGGAATTTAGATCCCTCACTAGAGCTACGATATTGTAGTAGCACTAAATTTCGGGCATGGACAACTATAAGTACAATCATTAACCAAACATGTGATCGAAGTACCCTTAGACTCGCAGAACTATGATCATTTTGGGTGGACAACAAGAAAATCTTGAAGCCATGAACTATGCTCATAAACTCGAAACTCGTACTTGTGTTAAAAGTCATAAATGTGACCTACGATCACTGTTCTAGTGACGTATGATAAGTATAAGGATTGCGGTGATAAAACCTCGGATGAATGATAATCTTGTTTCAAGTTGCAGCCTAGCCTTTTAAAGCTCGGTCCTATGGAATTTAGCCTATGAAAAAATAAAACATACCTTTGTGTCAATATATTGTAATAACACATTTGTGGAGGACTAGAAAAAAGAAACCGAGGAAAGATTTGTGATGACAAAGTCGTGGAGTGGTCACTTAACTGTGGATTATCATCATTTCAGTGATTAGTGTTCTATGTGGACAACTAGTGAAGGGTTGTACAAGTTAATAATTTGAAAAGTCTTGAACAATGTGTCTTGCGAAAGATATTTAGACAATGAGGCATTGACATTTCTTTGAAGACATTCCTAGAGGCTAGTCTAGACATTCCCGAAGAAGAAAACTTGAAGATTATAATAAAGCATACATCATTGAATATACTCTTGGAATCATCTTCGTTAGTTATCTTGTTATTGAGCTATTGAAACAAATCAAGCAAATAAAATGCGAAGTAATTTCGAAGGTAACCCGGTAACAACGAGCAGTGGACGAGCGGTAGCAACCGCATGAACGAGCAACAGGGACGAGCAGCAACAACCGCACGAATAGCGGCGTGAACGAGCAAGCGACAACGGAGAAAAAGTACGAACAGACCGCAGAATAATGAAACCGGTAACTCCGAATAACTTCACGGGTGATTATTTTATAGAAATTAGTTCGTGCGAACTATTAACTCATAGTTTCGCTCGAAGTTTTTTTACAAGTTCAGCCGAACTTTAGTTGCCGATTTTCCAATCATGCGCAAAAATTCTATTTTCCCGCGCTGTCACTCGCTGTCCGTCACTAAACGGAATCACAAGTTCGGTCGAACTTTATAAAATGTTTGGTCGAACTATTGCCGAAAAAAATTTTCAACCCCCTCGATTCTCACAAAAAGTGTAACCCACTTCACATTTCCGCCTCGAAGTAAATATAAAAAGTCTTTTTATTTATTTACCATACCTCTAGTTTATTTATATTTTTATTTATTTGTCATACCTCGAGAGTAAGTATAAAAAAAGGTTTAATTTATTTACCATACCTCTTTTTTATTTATATTTTTATTTATTTACCATTCATATTTTAAATTTATAACGTTTAAATTTATTTCTAATGAATTTTTAATAGTTCATTTATATGGTTATATAAGTTATTGTTTAATCCTACATTATTTAGATTTTTTTTTTTTAAATTTTTCCTTTTATTTTTAATTTTTCTTCCTACATACTTACACATCGGGATCATACTGGGCTGTAGAATGCGCCTCTCGGCGCAACCAACCTAGATCCATCTTAACTCCAGATCTATCAAGACTGAGAGGGATCAAATCTTTCGAGGTGAAAACCTATTTTTTGAGTTCAAAACTTGACGAAAGGTGCGCACCTCGAGAGATTTGTTCCTCTCAGCACATAGATCCAAAGTTAAGATGGATCTAGGCTGGTTTCAATCGTGTGCGACCAAAGAAAATATATCGATAATATGAGTAAAATATGATTAGTTTTATCAATAATATGTAAACACATCTAATATTAATATAACCATTTTAAATATGCTAAATATGCCTGAGATTTGTTGAGTCATCTTAGTTACCTCACTTTGTTGAAATGATAAATATTGTAAAATAACTTTCATGATGAAAAATGATGAAATAAAAATTTTGAATGTAAACTGACAATGTAATAAAATTGAATAATAAAAACTTTGAATAATAAGAATATAGTCAATTACAAATAGTCTTCATTGTAATCAATCTCAAACCATTTTCTTCTACAATTGTGATTTCCATCCTTGTTAGTTTGGTTATCTTTTCATATTTATTATATGAAAAGGACATTTGCAATTGTAAACCGTTTAAATATTTAGCCCGAGCTGTTGTAGTAAACAACATACCTTGTCTCTCTTACTCTCCAATATTAATGGGTTTAATTACTATAACACAAAAATCAATGTACATTCTCAATAATTTTGTGTGCTTACACTCAAATAATTGCACAATATTAATCGAATGACTTGAAAATTAATGTACCATAATACATCCAATTACACCAAATAAGAAATCAACATATATCAATGCATCTAATGCAAGAAATCAAATAATATTAGAAAACAACATCTACACTGAAATCAATGCCTCTAATACAAGTAATCAAATAGGATTAGAAATCGACATCTACACTGAAATCAATGCATCTAATGCAAGTAATCATATAGGATTAGAAATCGAAATCTACACTCAAATATGATTATCAATCACCATCTACACTGAAACAAATTCATTTAGTGCAAGCAATCAAATATGATTATAAATCCTCTACATATAAATCAATACATCTACTGCAAGAAATCAAATATAATTGGCAATCAACATCTACATTGAAATTAATGCATCTAGTGGAAGCAATAAAATAAGATTAGACATCAACATCTACATTGAAATCAATGCATTTAGTGCAAGCAATGAAATAGGATTATAAATCACCATCTACACTAAAATCAATGCATTTAGTGCAAGCAATGAAATAGGATTATAAATCTTCTACATTGAGATAAATTCATCAGTGTAAGAAATCAAACATAATCAGAAATCAACATCTACCTTGAAATTAATGCATCTAGTGAAAGCAATAAAATAGGATTAGAAATCACCATCTACATTGAAATCAATGCATTTAGTGAAAACAATCAAATAGGATTAGAATAATCTACGTTGAAATCAATGCATGAAGTGAAAGTAATCAAATATCATTAGAAATCAACATCTACACTAAAATCAATGCATCTAGTGGAAGCAATCAAATAGGATTAGAAAACACCATATACACACAAATAGATGCATCTACTACAAGAAATATTCTTCCCTCCCTCCCCCCTCCATATATATATATATATCTCCCTCCATCTCTCCTTCTTTGTCTCTTGATCTCACCCCACCAAGCAAACACACTCTCTCACTCTATATCTATCAAATTATTTATCTCTCCCTCCTTGTTTCCATCTATCTCTTCTTTCTCTTCACCTTCCATCTGTATCTATATCTCCTTTTGTCCCCTTATATCAACCCAAAAACATACACTTTCTTTCTCCAATATATTTATCTATCACTCCCTCTTTCTCTCTCTCTCTCTCTCTCCCTCTCTCTCTCTTCCCCTTCCCTCCCTCTCCCCCACTTCTATGCCTCTTTCCTCTTGCTATCCTTTATCCCTCTCTCTCCATCTTCCTTATCACTCTCTCTCTCTCTCTCCACCTTTCACTCTCTATGTCTTTATTATTACCTCCCTCTCTCTCCCTCTCCATCTCCATCTTTCTCTCCCACCTCTCCATCTCTCTATATTCACCTTCCAAATTTTTTACTATGTGCCTCTCTCTCTCCTTCTATCCCCTCTTCTCTCCATATCTCCTTGTTTGTCTCTTTATCTCATCCAAAAACATACACACTCTCTCTCAATCTCTCCCTTTTCACTCCCCCTCTCTCTCCACTACTCACTCTCTATGTCTTTTTTCTTCCCTCGATCTATCCCCATCCAAATCCATCTCTTTATCCCTCCCTCTCTCCTCCTCTCTTTCAAGTCCCCTCTTTTTTCCTTCCTCTCTAACCCTTTCAATCCTCTCTCTTCACCCATAACTATATCTCTAACTGTGTTACTATATCCCTCCCTTTGCCCTTTTCTCTCCTTCTCTCCCCCCTTTTCTCCATTACTCCTTCTGTCTCTTTATCTCACCCCTAGACATACACACTCTCTATGTATTTATTCTTCTCACTCTCTATGTATTTCTTCTTCTCACTCTCTATGTATTTCTTCTTCCTTCCCTCTCTCCAAATCTAACTCCATCCCTTTATCCCTTCTTCTCTTATCCTCCTCTCACCCTTTCTCTGTCTCCCTTTCTCTCCTACCTCCCTCTCCTTTCCCCCTTCTCTCTCCCCCTCTCTCTACCCTTAAATCCTCTCTCCTTCTTTCTCTCTCACCTCCATCTTTATGTCTCCCTATACCTCTCTTACCCTTCTCTAACTCTCTCACTCTTCTCCCTCTATCTCTCTCTCTCTCTCTTCATTCCTCCTCTCCCCTCTCCCTTTCACTCCCCCTATTTCTCCACCTCTATCATATTTCGTGATATATTAATATGTATTATAATATAAAAAAATTAATATTGTATCAATATAAAGTTATTAAATTTAATAATTTTAATATTATAATATATTAATATGAATATTAGATTTAATATTAATAATATTAATATTTTAATATTAATGTAAGGGTGAATAATGTTTTTCTTTGCATGGTATTAATAATAATTTGGTCCATGGTATTTGGCCCATGGTATTTGTCCCATGGTATTAATAATAATTTTTCCCATGGTATTTGGCCCATAGACTTCACCTAAATAAAGACTATTTTTGAGTTTTTGTAAATACAAAGAGCTTGATGAAGTAAATATAAAAAGTCGTTTTATTTATTTACCATACCTCTAGTTTATTTATATTTTTATTTATTTGTCATACCTCGAGAGTAAGTATAAAAAAAGGTTTAATTTATTTACCATACCTCTTGTTTATTTAATTTTTTATTTATTTACCATTCATATTTTAAATTTGTAACGTTTAAATTTATTTGTAATGAATTTTTAATTGTTCATTTATATGGTTATATAAGTTATTGTTTAATCCTACATTATTTTGATTTTATTTTTAAAATTTTCCTTCTTCTTTTTTTTCTTCCGACATACTTACACATCGGGATCATATTGGGCTATAGAATGCGCCTCTCGGCGCAACCAGCCTAGATCCATCTTAACTCTGGTAGTGTTGAGAGGGATCAAATATTTCGAGGTGCAAACCTATTTTTTGAGTTCAAAACTTGACAAAAGGTGTGCAGCTCTAGAGATTTGTTCCTCTCAGCACTTGATAGATCTGAAGTTAAGATGGATCTAGGCTGGTTTCAATCGTGTGCAGCCAAAGAAAATCTATCAATAATATGAGTAAAATATGATTAGTTTTATCAATAATATGTAAATACATCTAATGTTAATATAACCATTTTAAATATGCTAAATATGCCTGAGATTTGTTGAGTCATCTTATTTACCTCACTTTGTTGAAATGATAAATATTGTAAAATAACTTTCATGATGAAAAATGATGAAATAAAAATTTTGAATGCAAAGTTACAATGTAATAATATTGAATGATAGAAACTCTGAATAATAAGAATGTAGTCAATTACAAATATTCTTCATTGTAATCAATCTCAAACTATTTTCTTCTACTATTCTGATTTCCATCCTTGTTAGTTTGGTCATATTTTCATATTTATTATATGAAAAGGACATTTGTAATTGTAAACTGTTTAAATATTTATGGCCAGCTCTTGTAGTAAACATCATACCTTGTCTCATATAGGCTTAATTACTATAACACAAAAATTAATGTACATTGTCAATAATTTTGTGTGCTTACACTAAAATCATTGCACAATATTAATCAAATAACTTGAAAATTGATGTACCATAATACATCCAATTACACCAAATAATAAATCAACATATATCAATGCATCTAATGTAAGAAATCAAATAATATCAGAAAACAACATTTACACTGGAATCAATGCCTCTAATGCAAGTAATCAAATAGGATTAGAAATCGACATCTACACTGAAATCAATGCATTTAATTCAAGTAAACATATAGGATTATAAATTTACATCTACACCCAAATATGATTATCAATCACCATCTACATCAAAACAAATTCATTTATTACAAGCAATCAAATCTGATTGTAAATCATCTACATCTAAATCAATGCATCTACTGCAGGAAATCAAATATAATTGGCAATCAACATCTACAATGAAATTAATGCATCTAGTGGAAGCAATAAAATAATATTATACATCACCATCTACACTGAAATCAATGCATTTAGTGAAAGCAATGAAATAGGATTATAAATCACCATCTACACTAAATCAATGCATTTAGTGCAAGCATTGAAATAGGCTTAGAAATCCTCTACATTGAGATAAATTCATCAGTGTAAGAAATCAAATGTAATAAAAAATCAACATCTACATTGAAATTAATGCATCTAGTGAAAGCAATAAAATAGGATTATAAATCACCATCTACATTGAAATCAATGCATTTAGTGCAAACAATCAAATATGATTAGAATAATCTACGCTGAAATCAATGCATGAAGTGAGAGTAATCAAATATCATTAGAAATCAGCATCTACACTAAAATCAATGCATCTAGTGCAAGCAATCAAATAGGATTAGAAATCACCATATACACACAAATAAATGCATCTACTATAAGAAATTTTTTTCCCTCTCTCCCTCCTATATATATATATATATATATGTATATATATCTCCCTCCATCTCTCCTTCTTTGTCTCTTGATCTCACCCCACCAAAAAAACACACTCTCTCACTCTATATCTATCAATTTCTTTATCTATCCCTCCTTGTCTCCATCTATCTCTGCTTTCTCTTCCCCTTCCATCTATATCTATATCTCCCTTTGTCACCTTATATCAACCCCAAAACATACACTCTCTTTCTCCAATATATTTATCTATCACTCCCTCCTCCTCTCCCTCTCTCTCTCTCTCTCTCTCTCTCTCTTCCCCTTCCCTTCCTCTCCCCCACTTCTATGCCTCTTTCTTCCTGCTATCCTTTATCCCTCTCTCTCCATATTCCTTATCACTCCCTCTCTCTCTCTCCACCTTTCACTCTCTATGTATTTATTATTACCTCCCTCTCTCTCCCTCTCCATCTCCATCTCTCTTTCCCTACATCTCTTCACTCTCTCTCTTACTTTCTCTCCCACCTCTCCATCTCTCTATATCCACCTTCTAGATTTGTTACTATATGCCTCTCTCTCTCGTTCTATCCCCTCTTCTCTCCATATCTCCTTGTTTGTCTCTTTATCTCATCCCAAAACATACACACTCTCTCTCAATCTCTCCCTTCTCACTCCCCCTCTCTCTCCACTACTCACTCTCTATGTCTTTTTTCTTCCCTCTATCAATCCCCATCAAACTCCATCTCTTTATCCCTCCATGTCTCCCCCTCCGAATCCATCTCTCTATCCCTCCCTCTCTCCTCCTCTCTTTCAAGTCCCCTCTTTTTTCCTTCCTCTCTAACCCTTTCTCTACCCCCCCCCTCTCCCCTACAATAATATATCTTCCCCCATCACTCTCTTCCCCTCTCTCATCTTTCCTCTATGTCCCTTTCTCTCATGCGTCCTTCTATTTTCCCCACCCAACTCTCTCTCTCTCTCTCTCTCTCTCTCTCTCTTACATTCAATCCTCTCAATCTCTATCTTTACCTTCTAATCCTATCTCTTCACCCATAACTATATCTCTAACTATGTTACTATATCCATCCCTTTCTCCTTCTCTCTTCTTCTCTCCCCCCTTGCCTCCATCACTCCTTCTGTCTCTTTATCTCACCCCTAAACATACACACTCTCTCTCCATATCTCCCTTGTCACTCCATCCCTCTCTTTCCACTTCTCACTCTCTATGTATTTCTTCTTCCTTCCCTCTCTCCACATCTAACTCCATCTCTTTATTTCTCCTTCTCTTATCCTCCTCTCATCCTTGCCCTTTCTCTCCTACCTCCCTCTCCCTTCCCCCTTCTCTCTCCCTCTCTCTCTACCCTTAAATCCTCTCTCCTTCTCTCTCTCTCTCACCTCCATCTTTATGTCTCCCTATACCTCTCTTACCCTTCTCTAACTCTCTCACTCTTCTCCCTCTATCTCTCTCTCTCTTCATTCCTCCTCTCCCCTCTCCCTTTCACTCCCCCTATTTCTCCACCTCTATCATATTTCATGATATATTAACATATATTATAATATAAAAAAATTAATGTTGTATCAATATAAAGTTATTAAATTTAATAATTTTAATATTATAATATATTAATATGAATATTAGATTTAATATTAATAATATTAATATTTTAATATTAATGTTAGGGTGAATAATGTTTTTCTTTGCATGGTATTAGTAATAATTTGGTCCATGGTATTTGGCCCATAAACTTCATATATAATTAGATGTTTATTTATAATCCTATTTGATATGTTTGTATTTATTTATCTTACCTCTTTATACCTATTTCATATTTATTTATTTACCATACCTCTTTTATAAATATGGTATTTGGCCCATGGTATTTGTCCCAAGGTATTAATAATAATTTGTCCCATGATATTTGACCCATAGACTTCACCTAAATAAAGACTATTTTTCAGTTTTTGTAAATATAAAGAGCTTTATGAAGTAAATATAAAAAGTCATCTTATTTATTTACCATACCTCTAGTTTATTTATATTTTTATTTATTTGCCATACTTCGAGAGTGAGTATAAAAAAAAGTTTTATTTATTTACCATAACCGGTTTATTTAAATTTTTATTTATTTACCATATCTCCTTTTTGAGTGTTTGTAAAACCTCTTCATATTTTTATTTATATCATTTAAATTTATTTGTAATGAATTTTTAATTGTTCATTTATATGGTTATGTCAGTTATTGTTTAAGCCTACATTATTTAGACTTTATTTTTTAAATTTTCTTTAGTTTAATTTTTAATTTTTAATTTTTGGCTTCCGACATACTTACACATCAGGATCATATTGGGCTGTAGAATGCGCCTTGGTGCAAACAACCTAGACCCACCTTAACTCTGGATCTATCAAGCGCCGAGAGGGATCACATCTCTTTGGGTGAAAATATCTTTTTTGAGTGAAAAACATGACAAAAGGTTTGCACCTCGAGAGATTTGATCCTCTCAGTGCTTGATAGATCCAGAGTTAAGATGGATCTAGGAGGGTATCAATCATATGCAGCCAAATAAAATCTATCTATAATATGAGTAACATATGATTAATTTTATCAATAATATATAAATAAATCTAATATGAATATAAAATTTTTAAATATGCTAAATATGTCTCAGATTTTTTGAGTCATTTTAATTTTAATTTTTCTTAGTTACCTCAGTTTGTTGAAATGATAAATATTGTAAAATAACATTAATGACGAAAAATGATGAAATAAAAATTTTGAATGCAAAGTGACAATGTAATAATATTGACTGATAGAAACTGTGAATAATAAGGATGTAGTCAATTACAAATAATCTTCATTGTGATCAATCTCAAACTATTTTATTCTACAATTGTAAACCATTTAAATATTTAGCGCCAGCTGTTGTAGTAAACATCATACCTTGTCTCTCTTGCTCTCCAATATTAATAGGTTTAATTACTATAACACAAAAATCAATGTACATTGTCAATAGTTTTGTTTGCAAATCATTGCACAATATTAATTCAATGAATTTAAAATTAATGTACCATAATACATCCAATACACCAAATATGAAATCAACATATACACTAAAATCAATGCATATAATGCAAGAAATCAAATAAGATTAGAAAACAACATCTACTTTGAAATCAATGCATCTAATGCAAGTAATAAAATAGGATTAGAAATCAACATTTACACTCAAATATGATTATCAATCACCATCTACACCGAAACAAATTCATTTAGTGCAAGCAATCAAATATGATTATAAATCATCTACATTTAAAAAAATGCATCTAGAGCAAGCAATCAACATCTACATTGAAATTAATGCATCTAGTGGAAGAAATCAAATAAGATTAGAAATCACCATCTACACTGAAATCAATGCATTTAGTGCAAGCAATCAGATAGGATTAGAAATCACCATCTACACTAAAATCAATGCATTTAGTGCAAGCAATGAAATAGGATTAGAAATAGTCTACATTGAAGTAAATACATATAGTGTAAGAAATCAAATATAATCAGAAATCAACATCTGCATTGAAACTAACGCATCTAAGTGAAAGAAATAAAATAGGACTAGAAATCACCATCTACATTGAAATCAATGCATTTAGTGCAAACAATCAAATAGAATTAGAATAGTCTACGTTGAAACGAATGCATGAAGTGAAAGTAATCAAATATCATTAGAAATAAACATGTACACTAAAATCAATGCATCTAGTGCAAACAATTAAATAGGATTAGAAATCACCATATACACAAAAATAAATGCATCTACTACAAGAAAGATTCTTGCCTCTCTCCCCCCTCCATCTATATCTATATCTCCCTCCATCTCTCCTTCTTTGTCTCTTGATCTCACCCCACCAAACACATGCACTCTCTCACTCTATGTCTATCAATTTCTTTGTCTCTCCATCCTTGTCTCCATCTATCTCTTCTTTCTCTTCACCTTCCATATATATCTATATCTCCCTATGTCTCCTTATGTCAACCCCAAAACATACACTCTCTTTCTCCAATATATTTATATATCACTCCCTCCTCCTCCTCCTCCTCTCTCTCTCTCTCTCTCTCTCTCTCTCTTCCCCTTCCCTCCCTCTCCCCCACTTCTATCCATCTTCCCTCCTTCTATCCTTTATCCCTCTCTCTCCATATTCCTTATCACTCCCTCTCTCTCTCCACCTTTCACTCTCTATGTCTTTATTATTACCTCCCTCTCTCTCCCCCTCCATCTCCATCTCTATTTCCCTACATATCTTCACTCTCTCTCTTACTTTCTCTCCCACCACTCTGTCTCTCTATATTCACCTTCCAACTTTGTTACCATATGCCCCTCTCTCTCCTTATATCCCCCCTTCTCTCCATATCTTATTTTTTGTCTCTTTACGTCATCCCAAAAAATACACACTCTCTCTCCATCTCCCCCTTTTCACTCCCCCTCTCTCTCCACTACTTACCGTATATTTATTTCTTCTTCCATCCATCTATCCCCATCCAATTCCATCTCTTTATCCCTCCCTCTCTCCCCCTCCAACTGGATCTCTCTATCCCTCCCTCTCTCCTCCTCTCTTTCAAGTCCCCTCTCTTTTCCTTCCTCTCTCACCCTTTCTATCCCCCCCCCCCCCTTCTCTACCTCTCTCTCTCTCTCCCCTACAATCATATCTCATCCCCCGTCACTCTCTTCCTCTCTCTGATCTTTCCTCTATGTCCCTTTCTCTCTTGCCTCCTTCTATTTTCCCCACCTGACTCTCTCTCTCTCTCTCTTACATTCAATCCTCTCAATCTCTATCTTTGCCTTCCAATCCTCTCTCTTCACCCATCACTATATCTCCAACTATGTTACTATATCCCTACCTTTCTCCTTCTCTCCCCTTCTCTCCCCTTTGCCTCCATCACTCATTCTGTCTCTTTATCTCACCCCTAAAAATACACACTCTCTGTCCATCTCTCTCTTGTCACTCCATCCCTCTCTCTCCACTTATCACTCTCTATGTATTTCTTCTTCCTTCCCTATCTCTGCATCTAACTCCATGTCTTTATCTCTCCTTCTCTTCTCCTCTTCTCATCCTTCCTCTCTCTCCCTTTCTCTACTACCCCCCTCTCCCTTCCCCCTTCTCTATCTCTCTCTCTCTCTACCCTTCAATCCTCTCTCCTTCTCTCTCTCACCTCCATATTTATGTCTCCCTCTCCCTCTATTACCGTTCTCTAACTCGCTCACTCTTCTCTCTCTCTCTCTCTCTCTCTCTCTCTCTCTCTCTCTACCCTTCAATCCTCTCTCCTTCTCTCTCTCTCACCTCCATCTTTATGTCTCCCTCTCCCTCTCTTACCGTTCTCTAACTCTCTCAGTCTTCTCTCTCTCTCTCTCTCTCTCTCTCTCTCTCTCTTTATTCCTCTTCTCCTCTCTCCCTTTCACTCCCCCTATTTCTCCACCACTATCATATTTGATGATATATTAATATATATTATAATATAAAAAATTAATATGGTATTAATATAAAGTTATTAAATTTAATGATATTAATATTATAATATATTAATATGAATATTAGATTTAATATTAATAATATTAATATTTTAATATTAATGTTAGGGTGAATACTATTTTTCTTTGTATGATATTAATAATAATTTGGTCCATGATATTTGGCCCATAAACTACATATATAATTAGATGTTTATTTCTAATCCTATTTGATATGTTTGTATTTATTTATCTTACCTCTTTAAACCTATTTTATATTTATTTATTTACCATACATCTTTTATAAATATAGTATTTGGTCCATGGTATTTGTCCCATGCTATTAATAATAATTTGTCCCATGGTATTTGGCCCATAGACTTCACCTAAATAAAGACTATTTTTGAGTTTTTGTAAATTTAAATAGCTTTATGAAGTAAATATAAAAAATGGTTTTATTTATTTACCATACCTCTAGTTTTTTTTTTTTTTTCCATACCTCGAGAGTAAGTATAAAAAAAGGTTTTGTTTATTTAACATAGCCCTGGTTTATTTACATTTTTATTTATTTATCATATCTCCTTTTTGAGTGTTTGTAAAACCTCTTCATATTTTAAATTTATATCGTTTAAATATATTTGTAATGAATTTTTGATTGTTTATTTATATGGTTATGTAAGTTATTGTTTAAGCCTTCATTATTTACATTTTATTTTTTAATTTTTTTTTAGTTTTTTTTTGGCTTCCAACATACTTACACATCAAAATCATACTAGGCTATAAAATGAGCCTCTCGAAGCAATAAAAATACTTAAACTTGTAAAAATCGATATCAAATTTTCATAATGCCCATTTAAAAAATATTAAATGTAAATCATAAGAGAATGGGGTTGGTTACATGAAGTAAAACATTGTAATTCCACTCAAGATTGAATCACTTTTTAGATAGGAGCAATATCCCATCCTACACGAGGAAGAAAATTAGATTCTATTTTAAAATAGGATATTGGCTCTAACTTGGTCATAGAGACTCTTAATACTTCGCATATATAATTGGGATTTTTAGTACTTGGAACTGTATTATTATTATTATTTTTCTTATATGTGCACATGGCAGATTATTTTCATTTTCCTTTTTAAAGTTTCTTGAAATCCAACGTCTTTATCATTTTATTTATTTTCTAGGTTTTAATATTTTGTTAAAATATTTTCGCTTAGTCTGTTAAGCTGATTTTTTTGATGTAATGTCATATAAACAATGTTACCGATCAAATAGGTAACCGCAATGTTATTTACTTTTTTTGGTAGCATAAAAAACACCTGATTTTGAAAAGTGGTGATGCAGAATCACCCTTTTTTTTGTGCACATTTTTGACACTCTAATATTTTTATTTATGAAGTATGAATATTTGTTTTAAAATGTTAGTGATTTTCATGCTAATTTTGAAATGTATTGATGCAGCATCAACTTTTTTTTAGAGTGATGATTTTCATGCTAATTTTGAAATGTATTGATGTGTATCAACCTTTTTTTAGAGTGGTGATTTTCATTTTTTTTTAGAGTGGTGATTTTCATGTTGGTAATAAAACACAAAACTTAGATAAAAAAAAAATATAAAAACAATAAAAAACCAATAAAAATGTAAAAAAAACAGAATTAGCTCATAAAAATAAAAAAATTTAAACAAAAATAAATTTAAAAAAAAAAAATTTGAAAATTATATCAAAATAAATGACAAAATTTGAAAAAAAAAACACATAATTTAAAGAAATAAACAAAAATTAACCCAAAAAAAAAAAAAAAAACCATTAAAACATTTTTTTCTAACTTATTAAAAAAAACCATATAATAAAAAAAAATTACAATAAAAAATTTAAAAATAATTGAAATTACAAAATAAAAATTTAGATCAAATAAATAAATAAATAAATTTAAAAATTTAAATTAATAATAATAATAATAATAATCATAAAAAAATACAAATTTTAAAATTTAAAAAAAAAAAATTAAAATTGAAAAAGAAAATTAAAATAAAAGAAAAAAATGAAAAAAATGAAAAAAACCACGTGCAAATAATTAAAAAACAAATATACATAAATTTCATGTTTTTTTTAAATGAAACAATTTATAGATTTTAAAAATGAAAAACAAAATAAACTAAAATATAAAAAAAAATAAAAAAAAACAATTAAATTAAATTGAAAAAAAAAAATTCAATAAAAAAATTTTAAATTTTAAATTTTAAAAAATAATTAATCTATAATATTAAATATAAAAACAAAATTAAAAAAAAAATTAAACAAATTAAATTTCAAATAAAAAAGTTGAATACAACACTTAGGGGAGAGAATATGTTAATTTGATATTTGTTAGTGGATTGCATTTATTAAGTATTGAACCAAGATTAAGGAAAACTAATTTATGATTGAATTCAGTTTATAAATTAATAACTCATGGACATGGAGTGTCACGATTATATCTGCATTAATTTGAACAACATGACTTTCTTTTTCCGCCTAATTTTTTTTCTAACCAGAGTTCAGATCATACCAATAAAAATTGAGAGGGAATAAATAAAAATATTAGAAATGGTCCATTGATTACATTGCGGGCAACTGTACGCAACTCAAATAGCAAGTAAAGTAATCCGAGTAACGTTAATTTCGCTTAGTTGGTCATACTGTTCTCCTCCAGCACTTCTAGTTGGCGTAAACTCAACTACGTCGCGGTCTCAGCCGAATATCACTCCAATTACATTGCGAGGTTAATAGAAAACCTGCTAAAACAATACAATACGAACAAAATTCATTGGCCGTGCCCGTTCCCACCCCACAGTTGACAGAAGAAATTTTCAGAAGCCGTCCCTCTTTGCTGAACGAATGATTTTGCAGCAACGTTGTCCCTTTTTGTTGTGCCAGCGGCGGTTCCGCTCCATGGCAGTGTTGGTTTCCACAGCCAATGCAGCCATGTCAGTGGCGGGCAGAGGACCAGAAAGTCTGGTTAGAGGAAGCAGGAAATAGAGATGCTCCACTTGTAGTTCCTGATCGGCAGAACGTGGAGAAACATACTTATCGAATTGGCATCGCAGAGGAAGAGTATGTTTCTGCGGAAGAGTATGTTTCTCCACTTTCTGCCGATCGAATTGGCATCGCAGAGGAAGAGTATGTTTCTGCGGAAGAGTATGTTTCTCCACTTTCTGCGAATCGGGAACTACAAGTGGAGCATCTCTATTTTTCTGCTTCCTCTAACCAGACCGGGTGGTGCTGCCCATCACCGTTCATATATATATATATATATATATATTTTTAATTTAATTTTTATATTTAAAATTTAATTTGTTTTGTTTTTATTTTTTTTAAATTTTATTATTTTTTTTGTTTTAATTTTTTCTTTTTCTTTTTAATAATTTTTATTAAATTTTGCATTTTTTATTTTTATTTAATTGATTCTTTTTATTTTTTTTTAAATTTTCATAATTTTTTATTATTATTAAGTTTTATGTTTAGTTTTTTTAATTTATTTTTATAAAAGTTAATCAATTTTGTATTTTTTTTTTAAATTTTTTTGAATTTAATATTGTTTCTTAAATGTTTTATTTCTTCTTATTATTTTTTTTGTTAATTGCATAAAAATTTTATATTTTTTTATTTCAATTAAAATTGTGTATTTAAAATTAGATTTTTTTTTTAATTAAATTAATTTTTTTTAAATTAATTTGTTTTTAATTTATTTTATTTTTATTTTATTTTATTTTAATTTATTTAATTATTATTATTATTATTATTATTATTATTATTTTTAGTTTTCCATTTTTAATTGATTTTTAAAGTTTTTTAACTTTTTATTTTAACAATGTTTTTTTTTGTCTTTTATATTTAAATTTTTTTTTTTTTAATTTCGAAATTTATTTGTTTATTAATTTATTTATTAAAATTTAATATTTTTGTTTTTAAATTTATTTTGTTATTTTAATATTAACAATTTTTTTAAAATTTAATAAAATCTGATATATATATATATATATATATATATATATATATATATATATATATATATATATATATATATTAATTTAAGTTCATATATATATTTTATTTTTTATAGTTAAATTTATTTTATTTTTTATAATTTATTTGTCTTTTTAATTTATGTTGTTTTAAATTTAATATTTTTATTGTATTTTATTTTTAATTTTTAATTTTTAATCAATTTTTAATTTTTTTACTTTTAAAATATATATATATATATATATATATATATATATATATATATATATATATTAAAATTTAATATATTTCCCTAAATTTAAATTTTTTTTTTAAATTAATTATTATTACTATTATTATTATTATTTTTTAATTTAATAAACATTTTCTTTTTCTTTTTTAAATTTAATTTCTATATTTTTTTTTTTATAATTTTTTTTGTTTTTAAACTTGTTTTTTTTGTTTTAATTTAATATTTTTATTTTGATTTTATTTTGATTTTTTAATTTCTATATTTTTTTAAATTTTAATTTTTAAATTTATTTTTTTATTTTAATTTTTTCTTAAATTTTAGGTTTCTTTTAATGTTTGAATTAAAATTTTTATTTTGTTTTTATTTTTATTTTTTTTATCTTCATATATTTTTAAATTTTAAGCTTTTAAATGTTTTTATTTTTTAAATTTGTTTTTTTTTTCTTAAATTTTAGGTTTTTTTTTGTTATTCCAGCATCAACTGTTTTGTTTTGAGGGTGTTTTTTCAATCATTTTTTCAAGAAACAATTTTGTTTTTATCATAATTTTATAAAATGCTGAAATTTGACCTTGAAAAAAACCGAAGTGCCTTCTGGAATACACTTTTTGTTTTTAGGGTGTTTTTTCATGTTTTTGAGTCTTTTTGGGCTAGAGTTCCCATTTTGAAGTCAGGTTACCTATTTCATCGGTAACATTGTTTATAATGCTTGGTTTGTTTAATGAAAATTAGTCAAATATTGGCATTAACACAATTTAATGTAGAACATTGCTTGAGTGTAATTATTGTGCATCATTAATATTAGAGAAACATTTTTATCCATCCTTAGGTTTGGATGATTGCTCTGGTTACTTGGTTTTTGTTATATAATATAGTTTTGGGTTTGGGTAATTTTGGTTTCCATTTTATTTTTTGGTCAATGATAATTTCTATGAGTTTATTTATACATGGTAGTTAAATCAAATCATGTGTATGATGTCTCTAAAAGTGATTCATGGTAGCATTTGTGTAAATTTTTCATTAAGTATTAATACTTTGGGTTTTGAGTGAATATTGATATTATCTCATTCTTATAGGTCTATATACTACACATTTGATAGCTTATTGTTTGTGGAAATTGTGTTTAAGGAAAGTATATTGAATAATATGTAATATGACTCTCTTTTCTAGTTTTATTAATGCACTTATTCTCTAGATTAATGCACAACTATGGACACTATGAAAAATGGAAATTCCCCAAGGAATTGATTAATGTTCAAGATATTGTTTTCTACTTCAAATAGAGAGAGGAAATACTTTCTAATGATCCAAGCCATGGAAGAATAAACACAAGAATATTAGATCAAATAAAAAGTATGGAAAATAATTCAAAGTATGTAGTTGTAATAGATGATCCATTTTCATGGGTCATTATTCTACATTTACCTTTTAATTCATACAAATATGATAAGGGTGTTATTAACTATAAGAATACACATTTTACAGTGGTTTCCATGTTATTTTCATAATACCATTAACGATATCAACATTTTTCTGTGTATCTTTGAGGTTCAAACTAATGAATATGAGGATAGTGTTGATACAACCTCCCCCTCCCACATTTTCCCACTTTCACAAGCTCACCAGGGTAAACATGAGAGCCAGTGTCACTATGACATGACCTGAGCTCCAAGTTCCACCTATAGAAGTGGGGCTTATAAACCGACAACCCCCTCACATCCCTCATGAACTATAGACCACTCAAGAGGATGAAAAACACCCCAGGTGCTCAATATTGAGTTAGAACACTTTTTCACATAGATTACTCTCCAACTACACCTAAAGATATTGCATGCGTGTAGTTGGGAGGCTATAACTACACTCATAAGCTTGATTTCATGTGGTTATGACCTAAAATCCTTAGTTCACCACCAACGATTCTGAGATCTGAGCCACCTATTCTGGTCAGCCTCCATACCACTACCCATAACTTCCTATAACTTTCCAGAAAAAAATCAAAGGTGATGACAATGTTAATCAATCATAACTTGAGCAAGATTTTGACCTCGACATGCCTGAACCATGATATACATTTCATCAAACACGCAACAAACATATAAGCTACATGCTATGAATTCATATCTCATCATAAACTGATAGTATTCGTCTGTGGATCACCAAGAAGGCTTTAAGACCTGTATAACTAACTACAATAAAACTTATTATCCCATGCATTCATCAACCATTCAATAACTTATAAATCATGACAAGGGACATCAATAAAATAGATCATATAACCAACATGTAATAAACATAAAAACCATGGAAAATAAGCCATAATGTCAACATGGTAACCAATACAAGTATTCATAACTCATGATAGGAAAATAGTTATTATTAACATATGAAAATTCCAAAATCACGTATTTCCACATACCACTCCATCATAGTTTGGGTTGAACCAAATCTCTCTTTCAGCTAATCAACCCCATGACATATTCCAAGCATGAGTGTCAGATATCATCCAATAAACCAAGAAAAACCCAACCAGGGCTTCTAGAGGCCAAACCACCTCAACCCTCAACCAGAGTGATTTCAGCTATCTGGTCCCGAAATCACTAACAATAACCAGGTTAGTCTCTACCCAACTTTTCCACGGCTCCAGGAACTACTAAATCAACACAGAACTAATCTAGGGCTTTAGAGAATTTTTTCTAACCTTAGCTCCAGGGACTAATAACTCAACCTCAAGGATCCATAGTATTTGTCCCAACCTCGGCTCTAAGAACTAGTAACTCAACCGAAGTTGTTCCAAGGCTCTAGAGTGTTTGTTCCAACCCATAGCCATAGGGAACCTAAGAAACAATCAGAAAAACAATTGGGATACACACAACACCATGTCTACATAGGAAATGGAAAGCCTCAAGGCAAGATTGAAACCACTGTCAATCTAGGAAAATTTCCATGCCAATGATAACACATAACCCAGGAATCACACACATGCATCATGCATCCCTAAATTGACAAGGAAATCACATGTACAACCTGTTACTTGAAAATTACCTTGTTGAAGTTGTTTATTCAACTGTTTCCTTGTGCTTCTGTTCTTTACTCTGCTCTCTTTCTCCAAATCCAAGTGAATACTAAAGTGCTCCATGCATGCTCCAAGAATGCTCTAAGTGTGTAAGAGTGTATGAGAGAGAGAATGAAAGGGGAGATCCAACACTCAAGTGAAAAAGCTTTGAATTGTTTGTTTGGTGCCTTTTTATCATTGAAGTATCTATTTTCATAATTTTCCTTCATTTTTTCCCTAATTTCCCTTGCATACAAATTTGTGTCTTTTCATCACCCTTTTCTTCTATTTTCCTTTATTTTCAAAATTAAATGCCAATTATTTCCTCTTGAATTTTCCAATGTCTTTCCCAATTTCTATGGCCATTAATAATCCACACATGATGCCCATTAAAGTATTTTTCCCACCATTCATCTTGGAATACGTGTCTCATGACCTTCATTTTATTGTATTTACGTAGAAAATCAACTAGGGGTTGTTAAAATCCCCTCCCCATTATGGGAACACTGTCCTCGGTGTTTAATGACGCTTATATCCAGAAAACCATGATTCACATGGAGCTTTATAACACAAATTGATGAAAAATTTACATCATACGAAACTGCTAAAACCATTAAAACCATATTGTTGATTGGATATTTAAAACACATATCATTACAATATTTACAATAAATATACACATATATAAAGATAAACCAAAACAGAGGTTCGAAACAAATTTAGTGATGCAAAAAATAAGGAAGGTTACAAATATTTTATCTCATCAACCATCTCCCATGTAGCTTCATTGGGCCTAATGTGATTTTACTACACTTTAACTTGCTTGATTGCTCGGTTCGGAGACATGAGTTGTTTCTGCTTCAAAATTGACTGAGGTTATGGATGCAATTATCCCTTTGGTTCCACCACCAATAAGGACCAATCAATCACATGATCAACATCATATATAGATCTCTTAAGAAATGAAACATGGAAAAAATCATGGACTTTCACTATTGGCGGTGGGGCAAGTTTGTAGGCCACTAGTCCAATCCTCTCAAGGATCTCAAAAGGCCCACAATACCAAGGTGCCAACTTGGCACATGATGCTATCCGTAAGGAATTCCTCTAAGGATTGATACACAAGTACACATGTTTCCCAATTGAAAACTCCTTGAATGCTCTATGTTGATCCACATAACTCTTTTGGATGTCCTGTACTGCCTTTAAATTCCTCTTGATAACTTGCATATCCTACACCATATGAGCTAACATATCTAGTCCAATCAACACCCTATTAACTGGATCACTGTAACTGATAGGAGTATTGAAACTCTTCCCAAAAGAGCCTAAAATGGACTCATCCTCAAGGAATCTTGATATCCATTATTTTATGCAAACTCTACAAATAGAAGATACTCTTCTCACTTCCTCTACTAGTGCATGAAATACATCCTCAACATATCCTCAAGAATCTTGCTAAGCCTTGTTGTATTTGCATATATTTGTAAATGATAAGTTGTGTTGAAAGGTGACTTTGTCCCCAAACGTGCGAACAACTCCTTCCAAATCTTGGAAGTGAAATTAGCATGTCTCTATGATATAACCTTCTTGGGAACACCATGTAACCTCACTATCTCTTTGATGAATATCTTGGCTACCTCACTAGCTGAAATAGTAGACTTCACTACAATGAAGTGAGCTACCTTACTCAACTTGTTAACCACAACCGTGATGGAATTATGTTATCTGGATGTCGTCTACAATCCTTTAATAAAGTCCATGGAAATGACCTCCCATTTAATTTTTGGAATTAGAAAAGGCTACAATAAACCATTTGGATGCTTACCCTTTTATTTTACCTGCTGATAGTTTGAAGATATAAAAACAAAATAGTCCACATCATTCCTCAAGTACAGCTAATGATATAGCTTTGTTATTGTTGTCAGAGTCTTTTAATAGCTTGGGTTAATGGAATACAACCTGAAATGAAACTCCCTCAAGATAAGCGTCTTGATATCACTACTATTTGAAACATAAATCTTGTTCCTAAATCTGACCAAGCCATATTTTGTGAGGTGATACTCCTCATTTGTATAACCTTCAACCCGCTACTACAATCTCTACTTTAGTTGTTGGTACCTATCATCATATTGCCTTGCATGCAATATATGCTCTTGTAAATATGTATCATATGATGTCACAACTTAAATGTTATTCACATTTACTCTTCGACTAAGAGCATCTATGTAACATCCCTGACTGAAAAGTTCATGTAATAGAGTTAATAAAGGGAAAATAAGACCAAGGTCATGGGACACATATTCCAATATGGAATTTTGGAAAGCATCATAGTGGGTGTCATTACAATTTATTATGGCTAAGAAATTTGGAAAAGGAAATAGCAAAGGAAAAAATGAATTAATTGGCATTTATTTATGAAAATAAATGAAAATAGGAGAAAAGGGAGATGAAATTTTGTAGGTTTGCATTTGAGGTAAATTGAAGGAAAAATGGAAGAAATTAAATAAAATAGAGGCCTCAATGATAAAAAGGATTTTAAGGATTAGTTCACAGTTTTTGTCACTGTTTGAAGCTTCATGTCAGTCTGGCTTTGGAATTAGTTTCAAAGAGATAAGAGCACCAAGAGGAGAAAGAAATAAATCAAGAAAGGAACACAAAGGAAGGAGAAGGAAAGAAAAGGAAAAGTTAGGAAGGTTGGATCAAGCAGCTTCAGTAGGAAGACATGTAGGTAGTAGGTTGCATGTGTGATTTCCTAGCTAGTTTATGAATACATGGTACATGAATTTGTGTATTTTGTTCTCTTTTTGTCATTGTCATGGGTTTTTCTAGGCGTGATAGTGATTTCAGCCCCGCCTTGCCATTTCTGGATATCCGAGGTGTGATGGAGTTATTTTATTTGTTTGAGATTTGGTTTTCTGTATGGTTTTGGATCTGGGTGACATGGTCACAAGAGTTTTCCCATAGGGCCTAGGAATCCCTTCACCATTTTTGGCGAGATTTCGGTAAATAGTGATGGTGGAGGCCTACAAATTACTTAGGCTATTGGTGAAGAAATTTTGAGGCAACCAAGCTTGTTTGGAGCCTAGTTACCACTTGGCTAGTTTTGGTGGGATTATGGTAAATCCTGAGGGTGGAGGTGGTTTGATCTATGGGAATCCCTAATTGCCTATCTATCAGATTTATTGTTTGATCTCTTTAATGGTTTTGGAAATATCATGGGAGCATGATGATGGAGGTGGTTTAATATTCGGGAAGCCCTAGTTCTTTTAGTATTGAGTCCCACATTCATGATTGGAATATGGTGCGAGGTTTATTAGTTGAAATAAAGATTTTTTTCAACTCAATATATTTTTAGGTGGTTTTTAGAAGTCCCTGACTTGGTTTGATTTTTCATATATTAACAAAATTTATTTCCCTATTTTATTTTATGACTACTTGTACTTTTTATTATATGGCTTTGATGGTTGTTCTATTATGGTTATTATTCTGGTTATTATTCTGGTTATATGTTTGTTATAAGAATGGTTCCCTAATAGGTTCTAGCTATGGCTCTTGATTTGTTTTAATTATTTTATGAATGGTTAATGAATGCCCAAGCTAAAAGAAATTATTGCATATATTATGAGAGGGAATTATACCTTCTTGATTATTCTCAGATAAGTATCAGACCCCTATGTTTAGATATGCATTGATGACCTATAGATCATTGGATGTTCTCAATATGTTTGACGAAATGACTATCATGGTTAGCCCTAGTTAGATCAAGTATCTAATCTATTTTGCTATGGATAAATTTATTTATGTTATTTATCATTCTAGAAAGTCTCATTGAGTTTTTGGTAGCAGTCTGGAGGTTGCCTTGGAATCTACACTCATTATGTGAGATCACAACCTCTGAACTAAGTAACACGGGTTATAGCCACACCCTCGTAGGCTTATGTATACAATTCTAGGTCCTAAACCGAATGGAGGTATTCTAATACATGCACTTGGGAGCTCAGGTCAATGAAAAATCATTCCAACTTAGGGTTTGGACACTGGGAGTGGTTGTTTAGCTCCTAGGTGTCCTATAGTCCTTAAGGAAGGTAATTAAGGATATAGATTATCGATTCCACTTCCTTAACTATAATTAGTAGCTTGAGTCATATCATAGTATCACTCATCTCATGTTTACCCCAGAAGGTTGCTGAAAGTGGGTAAATGTGGGAGGGGTGATTACAAATTAGTATCAGAGCATGGTTCAAATACTTGGAATGGATGCAATATATGCATGCTTTTATGCATGCGTTGTCATGGTTATGGTCAACATACATGAGGTCATTGTAGGAAGTGTATGTCATCATGATGTTGTTGGTATGTTATGATGTTGATATGTTCGCTGTGAAGGAGTAGGAGATGCAGAATATTAGAGCGAGGTTGATGTGCCGGACCTCGGGGTAGCAAAAAATTGTGGTATAGGTTTGTAAATTTAACATACAAGTATGATGCTTAATGGTTGTTATATGAACTGTGTTTATATGCATGCATGTCATTATATTGTTATAGTGATTACATGCATGCTGGATTTATTTAATCAGTGTGGTCATATGCACATTTGTAGGATAGTTGTGAACGATTGTAACTTATTTTTATATGCATTGTGATCATATGCATGATGATTATTGTCATTTTAGTTGAGGTATTAATGTGATTATGTATCGTGCTAATACGGATTGGCTTGTCTATATGGTTATGATTTTGATATTCAAATATGAGTTGATATACTTGTGGTATCATGTTGTACTAATTTGGACTGAATTGTGCAAATGTCATAACCTCCCATGAGATACATTGAGGTATGAGTTTGATTATGTCATCTATTTGATTTATCTAACATGGTATTTCTATAGATTTTCTGAATGTTGATTAATTGCATGATATGTGTATGTGTCTATAAGATTGCATTAAGGAATGGTCATGTTTTAAGGTGGATGTACTAACACATTATGTGTCAAGATTACCAATATGTACTTGAGCGCAAGTGGGTGATAGTTGTAGTATTATGAGTAATTATTGTGAGTTGATTGTTGATTAGGACATGGATATTAGTCTTGATAAAGGTTGATTTAATATTCATAGACATGATGTCTTGATATTTGGAACATGTGACTAGCATGTGTGAACAGTTTCAGGGAAACATGCTTGGTATTAGCATGATAAGGTAACCATTTATTTTTTTATATAACTAATGATTGGGTGATGTGACAGTACATAGTAAGACTCAATTTCGGCAAGGTAAAGTAAGGAAATTGTGTGAGAATTCCTTTTCTCATGTTTGGAAACCAGAATTCCAAATGAATGAGTGCCTTGCATTAATACATGAAGTACTCTTAATGTTGATTTTGTCTAACATTATTTGGATATGTGTTATAATTCATGAACATGTATTTGACAAGTATAACAGTTGGTTTCGATTTACGGCTGAATTTGTCAAGGAATTGAAGTCCCTTGAATGATGATATATGTATATGTTTAGTTACGGGTAAGTTTGTTGTGTACAACAAGGTAAGATAAATAGCATATTGTTATGTTTATTCATGCATTGATAGTTATGTGTTTATGTAAGTATAATGCAGGGAATTTCATGGAAAATAAAATACCATGAAATGTTGAAGAAGGCTTAGGTTGAGATTTCCCTTGGAAGCACTAGGAAGCCATGGGGTTGAGCCATTGTGTTTGTTTATAGTTCAATGATTTAATATTTTGTGATTTTATTTTATTCGAATTATGGTTTTGATTGTGTATGGTGCATGGACATGACACTCTTTTTGTGGTGTTGTATTGTTATTGGTTTTCATGATTTTCTTGTTGTTTTACTTTATTCTTTCCATTTTAGGTTTTGAGGGTCTTGGGTATTGGTTGAGGAAGGAAAAATTTAATGGATCTTGGGGAAATATGAATGGAACCTAACAGGTAATGGAAGACCCAAATGTAGCTCGATGCATGTATAAGGGAAGATGAAGGAAAAAATATGATGTTCAGTTGGATTGGTTAGGTCCATTGGTGTACTAAACGATGGTAGGACACACATGTGAAAGGTAACATGATAGGTAAATTAGATAAATTTGAGACATCATATTCCTTGGATATGGTAGGAACTTTTGTTCTCCAAGTTGCGCATGATGTGAAAAAATAAAGGGATTTCTCGTATGCTTGACCTTATTATATCTGCCAATTGTGTTGTGATTATGATTATGTTGATGTCTATATATGTATAAATGTATACATGTATGTGATTATCTGATAGGGTCATCATGGATCATGAATTTTTTATGCTAATAATTATATATATGTGTGTATGTATGTTTTTGTTTTATAATGTTTGTTATAGGTCAATTTGGGTACCATTACCAATGACCTGGTTAACTGGACATCATCTCCAGAACCAATGAATAGGGTCTATCATCCACTATCATTTCAGTTGTTACATGCCCTAAGAAAAAGAACAAGACAAATCATCCATGACTTCCATTTGCAAAGGTTTCCAAGATTTGAAGTTTATAATATATCATATGAGAGCTCACCAACGTTGCATCTAAAGGGAATAAATGCATTGCATATGCCAGTAACCCCACTCAAGGGTGCTCTACAAAGCACTTCCCGACACTCATAGGTGCCTTGGTCACATTGGGAGTAAAATTCTCATTGTTATGGAATATCCACTTGGCCAGTGCCTTCTAGAAGAGTTCACATGTGTCAAAATTTGAATCCATGTGTCCATTTGATAGCTCTGAGACTGGGGACATGTCTTGCCTATTATTAAAAAGTCATTGATCGTAAATCTACCTTCAACTCCTCTATAAATTCAAAATAGATCCTAGTGTTTGAGGGGGACGAATTTGAGTAGAGAAATGCTGGTGGAATTTCAATTGAGGAATTGATTTGAGTGACATGCTGCTGGAGAGATGTGCATTGTGATGAGCTTGGGATGCTGCTGGAGATGGTGACACTAAATCAATCACTAGGTTGTAACCTCCCCTTCTATCCATTAATAAATATTGTTGCTTACTTTCCCACATATGTATCTATATAAGCTTCTATCTTTGATATTATGAATTCTTATTCGATGCATATGGTTCATGTTTTATTGATTCAACTAAATAAATTGAATAGACATATGTATTATTGTTATCTTTTCTTGTTTAGTGTTTATCTTTGCAAGAAATATTTTGGCGATCTAGCTCAGATTTGAAGCTACAACAAGAGCGACAGAAGGAGAATATGAAGCGCTTGGACTCCAACTAAGTTATTTGATATGTTCTGTGTTTCTATTTACTGTTAGGAAAAGTAGTTGCAAAGCCTTTAACCTATTGTTCTATATGAGCACTACATCTAGGGAAGAATGTTTTATTCGTAATCCATAATTCCGCATAACAAATTGGTGACTCCGCTGGGGAGTTTACCCTTCATCCTTACTGTATTTGCCTCTAATTTTATTAGTTTATTCACCCAGTAGCATTTACTCAGAAATATTAGGATTTTTGAAATCAAAATTTGCATTAGAAGTGTGTTAAACAGTTGTATTTTTCATTATACATTGCGCTGAACGCACTATTGAACATGACACATTACTTTGCATAGCACTGTCTCCCTTCCACAGGTGCATTGCAATGCACTGTCTCACCTTAGAGACTGCATTTCCCCCTAGAATTAGCCAAATTCCATTGATTTTTTCATTGCATTTGCTTTCAATTTTTTGTTTGTTGTGTTTTAAAGAGCTTGATACCTCATATTGAACAGTGACCTTACCTACTCCTTCCTCCTTTGAAAGAAAAATTTGTTTAATGTTTATTTAAAGTGTTTTTCTTTATCATTGACGAATTGATTTCAATGTATTTTCATTGCTGGATTAGATCCATTTGCTTTTGAAAAAGGAAAGGTTCGTTAAATTCTTCGTTTCCTGATAGGAGAAATTGTTGTTAAATTCTTCATTTTTCCTTCAAAAGAGAAATTGTTGTTCTATTCTTCATTTCTCAAAAGTAAAAGGCATTTTTTTTTATTGATTTGGTGCACTTAGCTTCCTTTTCTGCATTCATAACATTAAAGGGCTGAAAAGAAAAACCTACATTTGCATGTAGTGGATTATGTGTTTTGCAAAATGAACAATTAGGAAAGCTACATTTTCGTTTGTGATCTTAGTTTTTTTTCTCTCTAATTGATTTCTCTTTCCCTCTAGTAGCAAGGATTTTCATTGAAAATCTAAAAGTGAAAGATTGCTTATCATTTCAGTTTGCATTTTAGGAATTTCCAATACATCATTGCGGTGAACCTTGAAAGGAAAATTGATAAACAACATCAACTTAAAATTTATCTCAATTTACCTAACAAAGAATTGGAACCATAATGATAACATTTAGAAGGTCTAGGTTAGAGGCATGTTCTAGTGTCGTAAAACATAGCAACTGTCATTAATTGTCTGCGATACATTCCGAGTGTGATACCTCACTCATACGTAAGTATATTGTAGCTCGTCCACGTACTTTCGGGTATATCGGGTGGTGTTACAGTATGAAAAGTATAAAGGAGTGCTCTCACTATACGGTTTCACATCAGAAAACACTAATATGGACTTGGGCCTCCACGTACCTTCAGGTATATTTGGGAGGATAACTTTAGGTTTCTATCCATCCATAGTGAATCGAGTTGACCATCTTGTAAATTATGATATACCGAACACAACATTCGAGGAGGTTTCCTGCCCGTACTTCTTCGTTTGCCAGGAGGTATTTTGCAATTCACAGTTTCTTGGTAAAATTTTTTCCTAGTAATACCCTTTTATTTTGTTTATTTGTTTTTGGTTAAAATAAATCAGTAATCATGGAAGAAAAAAATCCTTTCCCTCGTTGTTCGTGTAGATTAGCATTGAAACCACCTTTACCACCAGAAGTTACTCCTGGTCGGCAAAGGTAACAACACTCTACTGAATCAAGTACTATACATACCTCTGGTGAATCATCATCTTCCCATATACCAGAGTTAGCTCAAGTTGTTTCTACACATCCAAGTTCATTTACTGTTGTCAAAACTGAGTCCTCACAACTACCCATTGTCATGATCCATCAAATCAGCGAGACCATACCTCCTGGACCCGACATTGTTGAACTAGAAGTTGATCCAGTTCCTGTCTCCTTTTTGCCAGAACTTTTGAATCTCGTAGTCGAACAACTGGAAGTGTTTCCTGCATTGGTTATCCCACAAATTTTTGTAGCCATTGAGTCTCCCATATCACACAGTCAACCCCCTGAAATATACTTTGGGCCTGATGGTGAAATACTTCCACCTGGTTTAATTTCGATTGAAGAAATACCACACGACGAGACACCTTTAACTCCAAACCATTTAGGGAAGGATCTTTACTTGTACGAATCTTTTCCTCAATCACCACCCTCTGCTTTTTTTGATCCTATTCCTATTCAAAATCTCCTCGATCCAAAAGGGTATACATTTGATCAAGTAACCATGCCTGAACAAACATCTTCAGTAGGGCCATCTGTTCCAATTATGTCAGCACCTACCCTCGCTACCCCATCGATGTTTACAACTTCACCAGAGTCATATTTTCATGGTGGCCCTATGGTCCCATCATATTATAAATATTTATTTGGATTTTTCTCTGGTGCACCTTCAAATCCATGGACTTTAACAATGTCATCGTTTGGTATTATAATTGGTAGACCTATAGTGAGTACTGAATGACTTGATTCTTTATACACATCATCAGGGAAATATCAAGCCGGTCCTTCTGGGTCTATTCCATCAAGTACCATATCAACTAGACTCCCAACATTTGGAGAGCAATATTTTTTGTCTTATTATCCTCCTCATTCTGGGGGGAAACCTTTGGTCACCCATTATGATAGTACTATGTCCCTTTTTGGTCAACCTAATGTTGAAATGAATGTTTGTCAATGGCAGCTCACTCTTCCTATCCAACCATAAACGGTTGTGCATTCGTATCAACTAGTTGAACCTGTTACACATCATTTCCACTTGTTAATACATTTTTACCCCTGTTACAGAATCAAAATGTTGTACAACAATGTTTTCAAGTGGGTCCTTCAACTTAATACCCTTAAATATTTGGTCCATAGACTCCAAATCCTTCGGTCAATTTACAACAACCTGTATCTGGAATCATTTATTCACAAGTTGGATTACCATTTTATGGGATTTCAGAGCCACAACCTTGTTATACCTATCAACTGAATCAAAATTATTCTAATTTGGGTTATAAAATTGGTGGACAGACCCCTTGGTAGCCTCAGGTTAAAATACCTTAGACTTCATTTCAACAAGTATCAAATACAGGTTTTGGTCAATAGAATCCTCAACCGTTTGCTTTTCAAAACAACCCCTATCTGGGTTACCTACAACAAATCCCTTATACTGGTGCTCAAAGGCCTGTTGCTCAAGCAATTCCATCATACCCTGGCTATGTTCTCCCTGACCTTAATAAACAGTTTCCCTTTGTTGCAACTTTAGAGTAACTAGATTTAAATAAGCTAACCAATGATCTAATCAACTATGCTCCTTGGTGGCCAGTGATACCTCATAAATTGCCCTCGGATATTCCTAAGTTCAATGGAAACCCTGGGGAAGACCTGTCGACCCATGTCATGACTTATCATTTATGGTGTTCATCAAATTCCGTAAATGATGGTTCTGTTCGACTACGTCTTTTCCAGCTTATGCTCACAGGTCCAGCTGTAGAATGGTATATTGAGTTACCTAGAGCTTCTTTTGATAATTTCACAGCCCTAGCTACTGTATTTCTAACTCACTTCCAGCTACCCATACAATATTAAACTAGACTGGAACTCTTGACTAATTTCAAATAGACTAATGCTACTCACATTTCTGATCATATTCATGCATGGCGTTGTCGTCAGAGAATGGTTAAGACATTTTTTCCTGATAAGCTCCTTGCTTAGTGGTTCATTAAGTCCCTGTTACCATTTATAACTAAGGATGCGGCTAAGGGTGGCATCACCCAGAAGAGTAGTATATCACTCATGCCCAATATTTAGACTTGATTTATACTCAGTTTGGCACACTTTATGAAAAAATTCCTAACGCACAAAGATCTAATTTTAATGTTCCTCCTGAATTACAGGACTCTCATGCCAAAGATGGCTTGATTGGCACTACAAGCACACATCATACTACTGCATCTAATCCTGCACCTTCTTCTGAAATTAATGCCATGTCTTTTGACAAGGAAAAAAGTGACAAGCAACCCGGAAGTAAGAAAAAGTAGAAATCTAAGAAAAGAAAAATTCTAACCCACAGGAAAGATCATCTAATAAATCGTGTGGAACTAGGAAACCTTGTTATCCATGCATAATATGTAATGAGGAACACTTTTTTTGGGATTTTCCTCACCGTGCTGAAGTCTCAAAAATCATTAAGACTTCTTGTTAGAATGGGGTCTCCTTGCAAGCTACGAAACCGATCCATTTTGGTTATTTTTTTTATATTTAGTATAGTGTAGGGGATTTGGGGTGGGTCAAAGCCCCAAAAAGAATTGTAATGGGGTTAAAGGGTAAACTAGGGGTCCAAAAACCATGGGTTGCGGACCATAGGAATGTTAAAGCTAGATTGTTATAAATAGAGACACATTTTGGATTGTAAGGGAAAAGAATTGGCTAAGATGTTGAGGTGATCTTTTGTGTAAGCGATCTGTTGGGGTTTTTGGGGAACGGACTCCTGATAGATGTGTGCGTGGAGATCCTAGTCCAGTTGTGTGCAGACCTTGCTACTGTGTGCGCAAGCTGGGAAGCGAATTGTAAGGGTAACGAATGAATGAATGTGCAAGACTATTGGATCTGAATCTGTGAGTACTATTGAATGAATTGCTGGTAATTACTGTGTTATGCATTTCTCTGTATTACGTTGTGAAGATCTGTATATTGAATGATTGATCTATTTTTCTTTGGTTATATCATGCTGCGAAAGTCTGTGTATTAAAGTAAATCTAGATCTGTTCTGTTCAGGTACGTAATGCTGTGTTAATGTTATGAGAAGCATACAATTGTAGATCTAGTGCACATGGATGCAATTGGACATATACTTGACCTTGCGTAGAGGTAATATGAATAGAACATAGCCCTACTTGCCTTACCCTTCCTTTCTTAGGGTGCAGAAACCTAGTTCCAGCACCCACTCATAATACTTCGGGTAAGACTGTGACCTGTACAAGCAAGTCACTACCGACAGGGCCAGTAGTATAGGGGTTTGTTGGAAAACCTTTCACACCGAACTTGGGTCAGGACCCCTCGTTGCTGGGATCTGAAGAGATCTGAGAAAGGGATTGGGTAATGACACGAGAATACTGGAAGCCTGAAAGAAAAGAGATAGTGGACTAGTTCAAAAGGCAGATCCAGGAGTTTGCAGTAAGAGAGAACCAAAGCGAAAAATTAACGGAAAAAAGGTGGAAGAATAGGTACGTTCTTACTAAAAGCTACGAAATATTCTTTGTAACCTTTGCAATTGAGCTTCAGGAGTGGCTGGCGAGGCTGGTATAATTCCAGAAGTGCTGGAAGGATGAGCGAGTCACTTAGTGGACTCCCAATCTGCTTGAACAACTAGAGAGAACCAATAACACTATTACGCACGGTAGATCACTGGGTGGATAGTGTACTAGGAGGATTTGTGACAGAGTTTTCCATTGACCAATCTGTATCATACTCTGAGGCCAAGCAATGATTCTTCAAAGGATTTCGGGGTAAGTTCCTGACGATGTTATCGTTATTGATCAAGAAGTTGCTGTGCGAAAAGAACATTCTGTGTAGCCATACAAATTGAATGACCTTGGATCCAGACGGGAGTGGGACACGAAGTGGTAAGTATTATTGGACCAAACTTGATGGAGGAAGGGCCGCCTATAGCCCAAATAAGGAACCAGCCACATTGCCACCTAGGGTACGTAGGGATAAGAACTCACCTATAACGTCATCCTTGGATAGTGATATGGCTGCACATCTGAAACTACCTACCTTCAGGGGGGTAGGAGATGAAGACATGGATCGATTTTGGTTCGTTGCAGACTCTGTTTGGACTGTGCAGAATGTGGCGAGTGATATAATCAAAAGGGCACAACTGTCTTTAGCATTTGAAGATAGCGCGTTGGACTAGTATATGTGATATGTTGCCCAGAATGGAACCACTTCCATTCAATATATTAAGAATGCTCTGAAGCAACAATTCTGCAAACTAAAGTGCTACTCCCAGTTAGTGGTGGATGTAAAATACTTCAAATAGGGTTCGTCTGAATCAGTGTGGGAGGTAGATCAACGACTAGAAAAGGAAATTATGGAAGGATGGTTTGAGTACGATGATAGACAACATACAGAATGGTTCATCGCCATGTTGTTACCTCACGTGTGCACACCATTGAATCAACAGACCTTCGACTCACAGGAGAAAGCTGTAGAAGCCGCTATGAAGTTAGAAGCTGCTCCCTGCAAGGATACCTCGGTAGGAGTCCAAGAGAACCAGGAAAAAATAGGAGCTATGCACCTAGAGATACATAACCTAAGAAAAGAGTGAGGGAAAGAAGTTGCATAGATATCTCATGTATACATTGCCATTGACTGATTATATCCAAGTGGGAGGAACTAGCCCACTGCGCCTAGGGGTAAGTAGGGAACCTCCCCTATTGCAACCAGGATCAAGTGGATCTCCGCTATGGTGTGATGATTGTTGGGTAGCTGGCCTCCACGATACGAACCATTTCCCTCGGCTGGGTGCGTGTGTCCCAGAGCTAAAACAACAATGGTGATGATTCTGTCAGTCCGTAGGATATCACGAGAAGAATTGTCGAACGTATGACTTGATGATAGATCGTGGGAACTTATATCAGGTGCAATCAGACCTTGTGTTGCCTAGACTGACTACGCACTTTGGAGGATCATCGGCCTGAGGCAGAGGAGGCCGGGGAGGAAGTGTAGGGCAAGGACGAGGTCAGATGATTTGTTATAATTATGGAGAAATAGGGAAATTTGCTAAAGAATGCCCTAATACCACCTGACCGTCGTGTAAATACTGCAAACAGCTGGACCATGAGGTAGACGACTGCTCGATCTTGATAGCCAAAATGCAGGAAAAGCAACCAACTCATACCCAGAATGTATAGAGGGTTAAAACTGAGCTAAGAGAAGCAAATCCAAGTGTAAAGGTCATAACACGTAGTGGGCTGTACACCAAGGGAAGCAAAGAGGTACCCTATGAAAAACAGGCACTACCAGCAGCCCTTGCGCAGTCTCAAAGCGAGGAAGAAATTGAGACCTTTTTGAAGGCATGTCTGAAATTAATCACGAACCCACAGGCCGTAAGAAACCTTCTGGATTTAATGAACACCTCCGCAGCTCGGCCCACCTTGATCCCTGATACCAAGGACGTACACAAAATTTACAGCTCTAAGAAATGCATAGGGAAGGAAATGCAGTTGACTGCACAAATCAGGGACTATGAAATGGATCAGGTTATCTTAGATCTTGGATCTGATGCCAATGTTTTGCCTAAGAAGATATGGCAACGAATGGGGAATCCCAAATTGGAATGGTCCACTATCCATCTGCACATGGAAAATCAACAGAAAATCATTCCTTTGGGAAGGTTACCAAAATTTATGGTTGACATTGCAGGGGTAAGGGTCCTAGCTGACTTTGAAGTGATTGGGATAGTTGAAGATGTGGACCCCTACCCTGTGCTCCTCGGATTAGATTGGGAAATGGACATGGGAGGCATTATTAACCTAAAGAAATGGATCATGGTGTTTGAGAATGGAAATACGCATGTCATAATACCCTTGGATCCCGCAGAAGGTGCCTGGTATACCGAGATTATCCACACGAAGGAGGAATTGGATCATATCCATAAGATCACTGCACAAGATGAAAATCGGGTTAACACCACAAATGAAGGGATGCTCTGTTGGGAAAAGGACAGTGAATGCTTTTCTGACTCTGATGAGGAGCTGGAGAACTAGCAGAGCCGACTGCATGAGGTTTCGGCACTTTACAGCCTTCAGACTGTCAGAAGCTTCCATCGCATCTCTACCATGGAACGAACCTTGCCTTGCCTAGAGGCCACAGATGACATGTCAAAGCCTGCGAAGCCTAAGGGGTCCACATAATGTAGGTCCGAGGCACCACCACTAACTCGGTACGAAGCACCTACGTAGGAACCTGTCTCCCCTACTTGAACGAAGTACTGGAATAGGTTAATCCTGCGTATAGAGACCCCCTTAGCCAGATGGGCCCCAGAATTAGTCGACCCACGTAGTAACCTGCTCACTCAAGGGTGCACTTGGCCCTTGCCCAAACAGATTACGGACTTGTCTACAATCATGAGTATCTGGGAGAATTTACGGACGACTAAAGAATTAAATCACCTATGGACCTATAATGCAGTTGTCCTGCACAACATTGATCCTTCCACGATCACCATAACTGCCTCGAAAAGACTCCCGATCAACTTAAAGGTTCACTGTGTGTCAACCGCCCGTCGAAGTACGAAAAGGACCTCCAACACGTCAGCCACACCCTGACATCAAGACAGCGCGACCTTGGATACAAAAGAAGAATATCATCTCATCCAGAGTTAATATGAAAAGACACTTACAAATGCAGAAAAAAAGCGGTATATTATCACCATTTATGATCAAGGGTACGTGCCACATACGAGCTACCTTGCCATTAAGTAGCTTCGATTCGGGCACGGATGGCTGGAATATGGTGGCTCGGGCTATTTATTCAACTATCAAGCGGTATTGGATACCTACATTATGGTTTTTTCTACTTATTTCTATGATTCATGTTGCTCGTATCTCTATTATGGATCCCAAAACACAGGAAGAACTGATATGAGGGCCGGGATAAGCTGAGTGCAATGATAGGAGTGCACGTATGTCGCCTGGAAGGATTAGCTACGAACCGAGTTCGGCAGGAACTCTGCAGTACCAAAACCTGCAACGATGTCTCTACCATTTCCAGGCCCCACCTGTTAGAAGAAACATATGTTCACTCCCTCATATTGTCACTTCTGAACCGAGTTCTGAGGATATACAAGTCGACTTAGCACAGCTTTCTACTGTAGAAATACGAAGCCTGTCTGCCAGTGTACTACAAGAAGTACACTGCTGTGGCCAAGAAAGACGCAACCAGTATGACCTGACCCTGGAAAAATGCACCCAACAACTTGTCGTGGTCACTAACGCCACACGCACTATTCAGGAACAATTGGCGCAGGGAGCCTAATTGTTTGAAGAGGCTACATAGCTATGGATGAAAGCACTGAACCACCCCAGGATTCAGCATGCCCACAGAGAATTGACGTAGGCAGAAGATGTTCTAGAACGACTTTAGGCCTCTACACCTCCCCTTGGCCACACGCAGTGCCTGGCCGCCATGTACCAGATTGAGGACCTTCGACACTTCAAGAAGATTGCGTAAAAAAATTTGAAACCATGGACTGATGATGCACTCCAGCTTGCACATGATATGAAGACCACCATTTCACACCTCCACCGGTTGTTGGAATGCGTGGGTCCAGATATCGATGGGCCTGCTTCTCTGACAATGATCAACTGTGCAACATGCAGTGGCCTGAAGCTAGGAAGTGCTTCCACCCCTCCTTCTCTCCCTGGCTACCTTAAGCACGCAGATTGAAGGCGCACCACCAAAGTGACTTGGGACGAGTCATAAGATTGTGTTGGGGGACTGTTGGAATGGGGTCTCCTTGCAAGCTACGAAACTGGTCCATTTTGGCTATTTTTGTTATATTTAGTATAGCGCAGGGGTTTTGGGGTGGTTCAAAGCCCTAAAAATCATTTTAATGGGGTTAAAGGGTAAACAAGGGGTCCAAAAACCATGGGTTGCGGACCATAGGAATGTTAAACCTATATTGTTATAAATAGAGAGGCATTCTAGATTGTAAGGGAAAATAATTGGCTAAGATATTGAGGCGATTTGTTGTGTAAGTGATATGTTGGGGTTTTTGGGGAACATACTCCTGTTGGCTGTGTGCGTGGAGATCCTAGTTCAGCTGTGTGTAGACCCTGCTGCTGTGTGCGCAGGCTGGGAAGGAAATTGTAAGGGTAACGAATGAATGAATGTGCAAGACTATTGGATCTGAATCTGTGAGTACTATTGAATGAATTGCTAGTAATTACTGTGTTATTCATTTCTCTTTCTTACGCTACAAAGATTTGTATATTGAATGATTGATCTATTCTGCTTTGGTTATATCATGCTGCAAAAGTCTATGTATTAAAGTAAATCTAGATCTGTTCTGTTCAGGTACGTAATGTTTTGCTAACGTTATGAGAAGAATATAATTGTATATCTAGTGCATGTGGATGCAATTGGACATATACTTGACCTTGTGTAGAGGTAATCTAAACAGAACGCAGCCCTTATTGCCTTACCCTTCCTTTCTCAAGGTGTGGAAACCTGGTTCCAACACCCACCCATACTACTTTGGGTAAGATTGTGACCTACACAAGCAGGTCAGTGCCGAAAGGGCCAGTAGTATAAGGGTTTGTTGGAAAACCTTGCACACTGAACTTGGGTCAGGACCCCTCAAGCCAACACTTCTAATGCATCAGCTGTGTTGACAGATCCATTTTCGAATCCAGAAAAAAATTTGGTTGCTACAGATCCAGCTTCTAGTTCTAAAGTACTTATGTTATCTGTCACAAAACCTTTAACAGATATTTTGGGGTCAACACGTAATAAATATTATAGCATCTAGGCCACTGATCAACCTACTACCTCAACTGTGAATCCGTCTACGGAATAGGTACCGCCTACTGTTCTTCCTGAATTTAAAATTAAGCCACCAAAGGGAATTATTTACAAATCGACATATAATCCTCGAGTAAGGGCTGCTTGAAATTATAATATAGCATAAGATTTGACTCAATACTCTTAAGCTATGTCTACTCTTGAGGTATTACAAAATTATCCCTCCAAAAAATAGGCTTTATTATCGGCTATTGGTGGAATTGATTCGACTGATTCTAATCTTTCCGTCTTTAATCATATGGCCTATGTGCCACAACTACCAGTAGAATTGGCATTATTCATACAAGTTAATGTTCTCAATCACCTTGTTAATCGTACTATTATTGATGAGGGAGCATCTAAATGAATTATGTCTCTAAATTTTTGGAAGTCTCTTAGCTCACTGCATTTATCTCAATCATCATCAAAGTTGAAGGCTTTCGATGGACGTACATATAAACCTTGTGGTATTATTAATAACCTGCATTTTCAACTAGGGGGGATAATAATGAATATTGATGTCGAGGTTGTTGATGGACGCCTTGACTATAATATTCTACTTGGAAGGCCATGGGTATATGCAATTAATGCAATTGTTTCGACATATTTTAGAATGATTGCCTTTCCATATAAGGTACTATCACAATCATTAATCAACTATCCTTATTTTCCTCTTCTTCACAGGTAATTGGAATTTTTTTGTTCATTCACACACCCCAACTAGCACTTCAGAACATTGGTGTAGGACTCTTAAATGATTCCACTCTTAAGATAACATTCATATGTCCCTTGGGTACATTCGCTTATAAGAAACTACCGTTTGGTTTAAATAACATTGGGGCAGCTTTCAAACAGAAATGGATTATGCTTTCAATGATATCGAGCAAATTTTTCAACCTTATCTAGATGATTTACTCGCACATTCATGAAATCAGACTGATCACCCGATGCATTAGAGAACCATCTTCTTACACTTTTGACACTTCAAAATACGCCTCAATCCACATAAATGTGTGTTTTATGTTGGTTCTAGTCATTTGCTTGGATTCGTAGTCTCAAAAGAAGGAATTGGAATTGATCCATTGAAGGTTCAGGTCGTTCTTGATTTGCCTGCACCATCAAATTTACTTCAGATATAGAAACTTCAAGGAAAGGCTAACTTCCTAAGAAGGTTCATTCCAAATTATGCCGAAATGGCTAAAGGATTTACTTGGCTCTTGAAAAAGGGGTTTCCCTTCCATTGGGACCAAGTTGCGCAAGCTTCTTTTGATGTTTTCAAGAATACTCTTGTTCGAACTTCATTAATATATCCCCCTAATTATCAAAATGATTATTTCCTATATATCGCCGCGGCTAAAACAACCATTGCTATGGTTTTGGTCCAGGTAGAAAATGGAATTGAACATCTGATCTATTATTTGAGTCATAATATCGATGATACGGAAGTTAAGTATTCGTACTTAGAAAAGCTTGCCTTGGCAGCTGTTCAAGATGTCCAAATATTTCGCCACTAACTTGCTACGAAAGACCATTGTCATTTCAGATTGCAACCCCGTAACTTATATCTTATCACGTCAATTACTAGGGGAAAATATTCAAAATGGATTGTCATTTTGCAGGAATTTGATTTGGAATTCATCAAATCCAAGTCAAAGAAGTCTTTAGTTTTGACTAAGATTCTCTGTGACCTTCCCTCTGATAGTACTCTGGCTACGTCAGAACCATCAATTCTTGACGAGTGTCTGTTTCTGATTGGATCATCTGATACTTGGTATGGAGATTTCATCATTTATCTCCAAACTCAAACTTTTGGGCCTGGTACCTCTCGCTCTGAATAGCAACATATTCGATACCAAGTCAAATATTATATGATCATCGGTGATACACTTTATCGTCATGGTGTCGATACTATTTTAAGAAGGCGTGTCACTCATGATGAGTCCGAAAGAGTTTTAAATGATTGTCATGCTGGGGCTTGTGGTGGAGATTTATTTGGATATGCTACTACACAGAAGATACTCCGCGCCGGTTACTTTTGGCCTACCATATTTCGCAACTGCATCCTCGCGGTCAAAATTTGTCATGCATGCCATATTTTTTATCATAAAATCCACAAACCACTAGCCCCAATGCATCCTGTTGTCTCTGTGGGACCATTTTCGAAATGGGTTATTGAATTCATGACCTGTAACCCTCGTTCATCTAGGGGGCATGGTTATATTATTGTCTTAGTCGACTACTTTACCAAATGGGCCGAAGCGATGCCTACATTCAACAACATAGGAAAGACAGTTGCATTGTTTTTCTTTAATCACGTTATTGGATGGATTTTGGTCCCGAAGACTATAGTTATAGATCATGGGAATAATTTTTATAACCACATGATGACTGAATTAACTGCCAAGTTAGGATTGTCACATGATAATTCTACTCCTTATTAGCCACAATCAAATGGACAAGTTGAGGCTATCAACAAGTTTCTTAAACGTATGCTTCAACGAATGATAATATTTCATAAAATAAATTGGAATTTGATCCTATATTCGACTTTGTGGACGTATCAAAGCTCAGTGAGAAATGCAACCGGATTTACTCCCTTTCAATTAGTGTATAGTTTGGAAGCTATCTTGCCAATCCAATATGAAATACTGTTGTTAAAACTCGCAATCGACTTGTTACCTGACACCTTAGAAGAAGAAGCGCGTCTTTTTACCCTCATCCATATTGATGAAACATGTTGTGAATCCAAATTGGCCAATGAAGCGCATAAGAGACGTATAAAGGTGCAATACGACAAAAATGTCCAGCCTCACATTTTCTCAGAGGGCAACTTGGTCTTAATTTATGATCAGGAAGATAATGTAATAGGTACAGGAAAATTTGAACCATTATGGCATGGCCCCTATATTGTCAAAATATATCTTGCTATGGGTGCCTATGAGTTAGTTGATTATGATGGAATTTCGTTGGCGCAACCCAGAAATGGGTTGTATTTGAAACATTACTATGCTTAATCATAAGCGTAGTTATTTTTTGTATTATATTGTATATATATGTTGTTGATTTGCATTCACTATCTTATTTTGCTTTTAGATTTTTCTTGACATTAGTAATCCACTTTACATTTCATCACATATGTTTGAATCTTGCGAACCGTTTGTTGGATATGCTGATGGTGCTAGTCATAGTACACAGAATCTATCCTCTGCAGTGTGGGCCATTTTCAATCTGAACGATGAGTTAGTGAGTTTTCAAGGGATTTGTATCGGTAGATCGACAAACAATATCGTTGAGTATAGCACATTGATCGGACTTCTCTATGATTCCATTCAATTTGGTATTAACTGCATCATCATAAGGTTAGACTGATAGCTTGTGGTATTACAACTTTCTAGTATTTATACTATTAGAAATATAAAACTACATAGATTGTTCCTAAGAGTTTGAATTTTGGAAAGACACTTTGATTTTATTCAATATCAACACATTTCCAGAAATTTGAACACATTGACTGATTCTTTAGCTAATCAAGGTTTAGACAGAAATTTGCAACACATGTAAAGAAAACATTCACATCATTGAATAGGATTGCACAATAAACATAATAAAAACACTGAAATAAAGTAGATATATTTTTATAGGTTTTTACAAAATATTGTTCCCAAGACACATTGGTCATTTGACCTCAAAATGTATGCAAAATGTCAAAGGTAAACTAGTGGTGCTCGTGGTAACATGCTATAGATCTAGCTATCCTACGCAGTAACCACATCCAACTGTTAGGAACACCTATAGTGTGACGCTAGAGTCCCATGGGTACCTCTTTGATCCAGCAATCTGGAATCTCGAAGTTCAACCCCTCTATGTGTTGTCGAAGCTTAGTGAGAGTGTCAGCCATATCAAGATCCTGAAGGACTGCTCTCCCGACAACCCTCTGTACTGGCTCATCTGCTACACACTCTGGTTCCTCCACCGGTTGAACTCGACCAACATTTACATCACACCAAACATTTAGTTTAGTCTTTGGAAAACATCAAAAATACAAAAAAATTGTATAAACCATAGGAAAATCAAAAACATGGTCAAAACATTCTTACCCATTGCACCCCACTAAGAACCTTCTGGTAAAGCAAAATCCGGATCTCCTGTAAAATCAACGCCTACATATGCATACTCATTGATGGCGACAATCTGTCACCGGAACTAGACAAAGAATGCAGTCGAGAACACAATGGTCGATTGGCTTGCATGCCTACCCATTAGTTCTACCCATCTTTGCATCCTTGGATCTCTAGGATTAGACACATCCATTGTGACATGTTGAGGCTGCATCAGTGGAATCCATTCCAAGGCAAATGATACGAGGATTGAACCATAACTGAAATTTTTATTCCTTCCTCCCCTTTCTTTTATCATTTGTTCTTTTATCTGAGAAAGTAGAGCTTCAGACCGGTCAAAGACTGTTGGCTCCATACACTCTAGCGTGTACTACATATACGATCTATTCGCTGCATGTAGTGTAACGGTGCTAGAAAGTTTTTCAATCGTCAAAAGGATAGTTCTCAAAGGAAAATATCTAACATCCCAGATCTTCATCTTTCCATATTTTCCTGGCTTTGCCCCTAGATAACAATGTTGCAAAACATAATCTCTCACAGTCTCTCCTCCAACAATAGACCATGAGATCAAAATAGGGAAGCCTCTCCTCGACAAACCTATAAGAAAATATACATCCTCTACTATTATGGGAACCACTTTGTTCTTAATATGAAATTCCTCGATAGATGGATCCCATGCTCGAACTAGGAGCTCCAAGAGTTCTATTTTTTGCCTCATCCCTGACAACCAGAAGTAATTTAAGAATCCACAATCTCTTAGGGCTCTTACTGTGCCCGAATCATTTAGGGTGATCATAACCTATTCTTCATGCTATCTTTCCCTCCATGTAATCATCATTGTAATCCAATGAAAAGTTGAAATGTAACCATAAGAACCATTAGATTCCATTCAATGCAAAAAATTGGGCAAATTTTGGACATAATGCAAAAAACAAAAATGAAGATTGTGCCCAAAAAGAGACAATGCATTGTATATGTAGGTAGCCTTCATTTTAGTTGCTATGCAACGCACTTTTCAATGTCGAAGGGTGCGTTGACCTCTTTGGGAGCATCATTTACCCTAGGGGCCCCAAAAACATAAAAATTTGCAATGAATGGACATGAAATGATTACTGAAGGAAAGAGAGGGTTCATGACACTAACCCGGATCAAACAGAAATGAAATCCGTCCACAGAAACAATCACAATCAACAGTTGAAATTTGGGGGAAAAATTAGGTTCAAAGCTCCAAAATGCAAATGGTAACTATGGAATGGTAAAAATGAACAGTAAAACTCTTTTTAATAGTCATTTAATTGTTTGAAAATCATATTTATTGCTATAACTATGGTTTTATTATGCTTTTATCATGAAACAGGTATTTTTAATCCATTTGATGTTGTTCTGAGCATGTCTTACAACTGATGAACAGATTAGTCATCTAGATTTATTTCGAGAATGATTTGACCACAAAGCATATTTTTTCTCCTTATTTTTCGAGCTTTTTAAAAAATGAAAAATGATATGAAGCGCACTTTTATCTCCTTTCGAGCTTCGATAATAGCAAAAAAGGAACCGTTGCAGTCTTCTTTCAACTCTTTCCATTCTCCGATAATGTAAAAAGATTACCGAGCACTTGTCTTTTTGAGCTCGTAAAAGTAAATGAATTGATATCTACTCAGTATAAGTTTAACCCTTTTCCAGATTGAGATAGATTATTTATGAAAAAGAAATACCTCGGTCAAACATGACTAAATAGGTTCTCTTAGATATTATTTTACACTTTTTCAAATCTGAGCGATAACTTTACGAAAAAGTACTTATGGAGTTTTCTTTTTTCCTCTTTTTCAAACTCTCTAAATATGAAAAAGGACCAGGTTTTCACTGTCGTTAAGCTCATTAAAACATAAAATAATGACAGACTTGTCTATCATGGCAATAATCGAGTTTCATTCATCACTGGACTCGTTAAATTATTAAATAGCGATAGTTTATTCACCTGAAGGGTTGAATTATAGATCAAGAAAATGTTATCCTCCTCAAGCTTGTTAAAAAATAAATAGGTATTGGTTGAAAAATGACCAGGGAGAATTTGGGAAAGTGAACATAACTTTTTACGATAGTAGGTCGCTCTAGAACATGAAATTTAACTCCATCACCGTGACTGTTTGGGTTGGGTAATATCCTTGAAGGTTCATTAATACCTATGGTTCATCATACCTTCACTTCGGTTTTGGGTCAATGCTGCCAACTCATCTTAGTGTCGTTGATATGTTCAAGCGAAGTCATCCAATGAATACTCATCCTTTTGAAATAGTCATAAATCTTCATTCTCATGACAGTCATCCCCAAACATTTCTATATCAAGTCATACCTTTTTCTCTGAAATTAGTAACTCCCGTTTCACAATAAGGTTGCTTCCTGTCGACGACAAATCATTATCCAGGAAGTTCACTCAGAAACATCATATTCCAGTACCATGAGGCTTGCTACAACATCGTTGAGATCCTCGCTTCTAGAATTTTGACTGAAATATTTTGTTTGGCGTTCGACATCAAATCTTCTATTCACGCCTTACAAAATGTACTACACTACCTTGAGGGCCATTGACATCAATGGTGGTTCTCTCGCATTCGTTAACAACTCACATCATTCGCTAGTAATAAAACGATGTCTTTCCATGTTCGACTACAAATCATATATTCGCATGGCTAGACATGTACCTGAATGGTCAAATGAACGAGATAAGAAGACCCCAGATCTAGTTTCAACCATTCAGGCTACAATTTCAGGACTTTTGTACACATCATTTGTACGATGACCTTACATACAGATCGTCATCCGAACATGGGCCTATATCTGTAGGCATGTCTGTATTGGGAAACATTCCAATGTAGATGAATTTCTAAATTATTTACATGTTATTAGAAATTTTATTTACTAAGCATGGGAATGCCTTCCCTCAGCAATTATGATCAAGAGGATATATCATGATGTAATGTATGTGTTGTGAAACCAGCTCCAAAAATAGAAGAAAACATATATCAATGCCTTAGAAATAAGCCACTTTGAGGGGGAAACCTCCAATACATTACATGAATGACACAATCTTGGATGATTCAAATTACAAAACCTCCTTTCTATATATAGGATTCCATGGGGCCACAATGTAATCCTAGCCGACCTAACATTAATAATTTAAGGGCACAATAATAACAATATGGGGGTTACAAGGGTACAATAATTACAATAAAGGGGTTACACTAACAAAAATAAGGGACTATAATAGTAATATAGGGACCTAATAGTATGGTAGGATTGATGTAGGTCGCCACTCCACTTCATCTCCAGCCCATCACAGTGTAAAGCATCTCAATCAAAATATTGTTATTATTATTCTGACTTCATTCTTTAGGGGGAAATTGTTATAGGTCAATTTCGGTAGCATTCCCAATGACCTGGTTAACTGGACATCATCTATAGAACCAATGAATAGGGTCTATCATCCCTTATCATTTCAGTTGCTACATGCCCTAAGACAAAGAATAAGACAAATCATCCATGACTTTCATTTGTAAAGGTTTCCAAGATTTGAAGTTTATAATATATCATATGAGTGCTCACCATCGCTGCCTCTAAAGGGACTAAGTGCATTGAATATGCAATTAACCCCACTTAAGGGTGCTCTACAAAGCACTTCCCGATACTCATAGGTGCATTGCTCACATTGGGAGCGAAATTCTCATTGTTCCGGAATCTCCACTTGGCCAATGCCTTCTAGAAGAGTTCACATGTGTCAAACTTCGAATCCATGTGTCCATTTGATACCTCTAAGGCTGGGAACATGTCATGCCTATTATTACAAAGTCATTTATTGTAAAACAACCTTCATCTCCTCTATAAATTGAGCACAGATCCTAGTGTTTGAAGGGGAATAATTTGAGTAGAGAAATACTGGTGGAATTTAAATTGAGGAATTGTTTTGAGTGACATGTTGCTGGAGAGATGTGCATTGTGATGAGGCTGGGATGTTGCTAGAGATGATGACACTAAATCAATCATTGGGTTGTAACCTCCCCTTCTATCCATTAATAAAGATTGATGCTTACTTTCCCACATATGTATCTGCATAAGCTTGTGTCTTCCATATTATGAATTAGTACTTGATGCATATGGTTCATGTTTTATTAATTTAACTGAATAACTTGAATAGACATCTATATTATTGCTATATTTTGATGTTTAGTGTTCATCTTTGCAGGAAATATTTTGGCAATCTAGCTCATATTTGAAGCTAGAGCAAGAGAAACAGAAGGAGAATAAGAAGCGCTTGGACTCCAAGTAAGTTCTTTGATCTGTTATGTGTGTCTATTTACTATTAGGAAAAGTAGTTGTGAAGTCTTTAACTTGTTGTTCCAGAATATCACTACATTTAATAAAGATTGTTTTATCCATAATCCATAATTCCGCATAACAGTGTCGTCATGGATAATTATTGTTTTATGCTAATGTTTATATGTATATTTGTATCTCTATATTTCGTTGTCTTATAAGGTTGTCATATGTATTTTTTCTGGAGGAATGATTGTTTATGCAGGTGAATGGAATGAAGAGGTTCTTGGTTTATGAGGAATCAAGTGGGAAGCGTAGCCTTGAAAAATTCATGTGGTTAGTATCATGCGGATATGATTTTATATTATGTGTGTATAGTATGGACATGTAATGGTGAGTGATACATCAATGAAATGAAAGTAGTGCCATTTGCGACATGTTGGGACAAGAATGGATAATGGAGAGACACTAGAATCAGGTTGTTGGGTAGATACGGTGTGGTCTCCGGATGTGCAATATTGGTATTGTGTACATGTTGCATATGTGGTGTTGTGTACATGTTGTATATGTGGTGCAGCGTACATATGGTGTTGTGTACATGTTGTATATGTGGCTTTGTGTACATATGGTGTTGTATGCATGTTGTATATGCAGTGTTGTGTACATATGGTGCTATGTGCATGTTGTGCATCTGGTGTTATGTACATGTGGTGATGTGTGAATGTTGTACATGTGGTGTTGTGTGCATGTTCTACATGTGTTTCTATGTGCATGTGTTTTTGTGTACACGCCATGCAGGTGGTGTTGTGCACATGTGGTGTTGTGTACATGTCATGTAGGTGGTGATGTGTACATATAGTGCTATGTACACACTGTGCAAGTGGTTTTGTGTACACATTGTTAAGGTGGTGTTGTTTACACATTGAACAGGTGGTGTTTTGTACATGTGGTATTGTGTACATGTCGTACATGATGTGTTATGTATACATAGTATTGTGTTATGGGCATTGTGTAGTTGTTGTGTCACAACATATGTATTTGTATTATTGTACATTGTTTATGTATATGTATTGTGTTGTACGTTAGGTGTAGGTGTATGGGTTGCACTGTACACCAAGTTTAGGTGTATGTGTTGTGTTGTACATTAGGTGTAGGTGTGTGTGGCGATGTAGACTAGGTGTAATTGTATGTGTTGTGTTGTACACCGAGTGTAAGTGTATGCGTGTTTTTGTACATTGTGTATGTGTATGTGTTGTATAGTGTCATGGGACAGGTAGGTATGGGAATATCGGGGGAATTTTTGTTGATAATGATAGTTGAGGTGGTTTAGCCTCTGCATGCCCTTGTTTTTTTATATTGAGGGTTGAGGCAGATTAGTCTCTACATTCCCTTGTTTTTAATATTGAGGGTTGAGGCATTTTAGTCTTAGGATATTGTTGTTGTGGGTATTGAGGGAGGGGTCATTAAATCTATGGATTCCCTTGTTTATTGAAGAGAAGAGAAGGTGTTGGGTCGTTTCTGGGTTTGGTGAACCAACCCAATGTGTATACATGGTTGAAGAGAAGAGAAGGAAATAGGTGCTTTTTGGGTTCGACAGCAGGTTTAGTGTGTGAATTGAAAGGGAAAATAATAAAGGTAGAAGAGAAGAACCATTTAAAAAATAAGTATCAATAATTTATTTCATTTTTAATTATGCATATACTTTATGATTCTTGTTTATGATTATTTCATGTGATTAATTATTATGTTTTATGATGGTTGATTTTTGAGCTAGATGGATGTGATTTTTTTATACATGATGATTTGATCAAAGAGCTAGCTTTACTTGTTGTGATAGGAAGTAAATAGAATTAAAATTGTACCTTATTGATGGGCCACCAATGATATATGATTTTATTAATTTTAACCCCTTTTTAGTCGAATGAAAATTATGTGCTTGGTACAGGAAAGTGAGGAGATTCCTAGTTTGGGTGATTGGAAGTTACTGCAAGAATTACCAGTAGTAGAAAAAGGAAATGGAACAGGCAAAAATATTGTAGTAAAGTGTTAAGGAGAAGGACCATCGTTCGACATTGCCACCCAATAATTTTGATTTATTTCCATGAGCATCCTATGTCTAGTATGATGGTTTTGAGCTAGGGATATGCCTTGGTTTTTGGACATTCTAATGTGAGGAAAAATTACCAAGGGATGGATCAGCCAAGAACGGGGATGCCGGGGAACTTGGAAGGTGACCGACTCATTAAGTGGGGGGTTACCAAATTATCCAAAGGACTATGTAAAAAATAAGGGAAGTTTAGGGAATGAATTCGTTTTTGTAATTAGCATTGTCAGATGGAATCAAAAGCACACTGGTAGTGTTCCATAGAACAATGAGTTGGTGAATCTTCACCGAGGGAACATCTAGTGCAAGGATATTAGCATTGGACATTGATGCAGACTTTTACTTTGAAAATGGATTCTAGAATTTTTTGGGAGGAAGTGAATCATGGCATCGATTTAAGGGTGGAGGCGTTGGCCTCTTGATTCCATTTTTGTTGATGTAGGAATCATATCCTTTTATTTTTTTGTTGAAGAAAATGTGTAGGAGTGTATATGTGGTTCTTATTGTAAATACTGTAATAAGTTGTGTTATAAATATCTAGTAAATAGTATGATTGTCGTGTTTTTATTAGGATATCATTCTAAATATTGCAATGAGATAAATTATAGAGCATGAGGGTTGAGGTGGTAGGATGTCTTTTGAGTGGTTTTGGCGGGATCACAGAGTCATGAGCGTGGAGGTGGTTTAATCCCTTGGAATTCCTAGTTGTGTTTTTCTTGAGTCGCACATTCATGCTTTGAATATGGCATAGAGGTGATTTGTTGAAAGAAATAATTGGTTCAAATCAATCTATGATAGGGTGGTAAATGGCATTGCCTGACTTAGTTTTATTTTTCATATGTCAATAGGATATATTTTCCTATTATATTTAATGAGTAATTTTAGTTGTTATTATGTGGCTTTGATGGTTATTTTATCATGGTTATTATTCTGGTTATATGTTGGTTATAAGCATGGTTCCATAACAGGTTCTAGTTATGGCTCTTGATATGTTTTTATTAATTGATGAATGGTTAATGAAATAAGACACAAGGGACACTAAAAACGAAAGGCTGGAGAGTGTTTTGAACAACCCATTTCCCTTGAAGACAATGATAACTAGCACAAGGTCACTCTGGATCACCTCTATCTCTAGAGCTATGGTTTTTTTTTCTTTTTTTTCTTTCACTGTTATTAATATAGTGGACAAAGGCCAAGTTATCTACATTAATGTTTTGTCTTGTTTAATTGGCTCATAAATTTTTTTTAATTTTAAACATGATATTTCTCAAGCTTCCAAAATTGACAAAACATTATGAGGAAGACACATGAGTGTTTATCAACTGAGTTCTCAAAAAACATGTAAACATTTTATGTGCATATGATTAGGTTACCTACCTCTTACAGATAAAAAACATAATTGTTTGATAACATCGTAATGCAGTCCTATTGTTCATGATAATTAAAGATGATAGATGGGATGAAAACCTAAATATTTTGAACTCTTCTGAGAATTCAATTAGAAATAATTTGGAGAAAAGAAACTACCAATAAGTATATATATAGCCAGACACATTTTAAATAGTCTAGATCAGAATAATTAGTGACAATTTTTAAAATAGGAAATCAACTACTTTAGAAAAAGGAAAATGAGGAGGAAATGTATTAAATTTGGCTTGACTCTATTTAATATATTTCTTTAATAGAATCCTGTGGAGAGGAACAAATAGGGAAAACAGAATATATGATAATTTATTGATGAGAAGGAATAATGCTTATTTGTCTGAAAGGATCCATTTGAGGAGATATCAATGCTTATGTTTATAATGGTAGTAACATCATAAATCCAATAGTAATAAGTTAAAGTAAAATTAGACTCTAGATATTGATTTTAATCTTGATCTTCTTAAGTGGCAAAAAACTAAAATTTGTATTTTTTGGAATTTTTGTAAATATTGGATGTTGATTAAAATGAATCGAAACTAATATAAATCATCTTTATGATTATTTTAAAAATAGAAATACATCCTCATATCATATTTATTCAATAAATAGGTACTTCATATCTATTAAATATGTAATATCCCTGGTGTAGGCCCTGTAAAAAACTCTCATAAAATGAGGGTTGTTGAATAACTAAATATTATTAATTCTTATATCGATATTCCATCAAACATATTCTTGTAATTATTAATTTTAAAAGTATTGAAAGAATTAATTCTTAATTCTTTTATTTATAAGTACTTATAGTCTTCTATATAAATAAATTATATTTCCAAGTTGGTATCTTTTATGAGTTTTAGAAATAATGGGTAATAGTTTTGGAAAAACTGTGGATAAATAATATTTTGCTCAAAATACAAAACAAAATCTACCTTGAAAATAAAATCATGAGATATTTATGGAGTTCTTTTGTGATTTAGGAAAAATCAGATTTATGGAGTGATTTATGGGTGATTTATGGAATGTTTTTAAGATTTAGAAAAGTTATTCCATTTTCTTAATTCTATTCATTGTAAGCCTATGGGAAAACTAGGAGAACTAAGAAATCATATAATACATGGAGAATGGAGCCAAGAGAGAGGAATAAGAGATTCTAGGCATGCATCAAAAGATAAGTAACTATGTTCTTTGAAGATTATTGTGTTTTCATATGGTGCCCGATGACATAAGAATTGAATTTATTTTCTTGGAAAATGTCATATGGTAAAGAATCACGATTTTTTCTAGATAAAACCTCTATGGAATTTTTTTCATATAGGAATAAGTGTTTTGTTCATTGAATTATGAGAAGATTTCATGTGCTTTGAATTCTTAAAATTTTTCACGGCTAAATAATGCTGTGAATTGCAAGACTTATTGGAAAATACGGTCTATATATGCCATTGTATCTCCCAAACCATGATATATGTATAGAAACGGAAATATATTTTTGTAAATGATCTCATTCCATCACAAATCCTCTTTCATATGTGAAAAATTTGTTAATTCATTTTTCATGTTTCGAAAACCGTGTCAAAAATTGATGACAAAAACAAGAAATTATTTCATATTTAAATATGGAAAAATGTGCTTCAAAGATTCATTGGAATCTTCTAAACCATGATACAAGTGTAAAAATTGAGAGAGGTTTTTTTAATGAATTCGTTCCAAACAAAAAATTCTCTTTGTTTTGAAAAACACATTTCCATGTCTTCGGAACCCATGGCCAAAGTTGATGACAAAAACATGAAATTATTTAATATTTAAAACTAGAAAAAATGGGATGCAAAGATTCATTTGAATATTCTAAACCAGGACACCTATGTAAAAAGTGAGAGAATTTTTTTTAATGAGCCTGTCCCAACAAAAACCTCTTTTGGTTTTAAAAAAATCGTTTCCATATGTTCGGAATCTGTGTCGAAAGTTGATGACTAAAACAGGAAAAACAAGGTAAAACAGAGTGCTTCCATTTGATTTCTCTGTCAAATAATAATTGTTTGTTATGTCCATATAAAGATAACTATTGTATTAATATTATTGAAAATATTAATTGTATGCAGCAACAAATAGAACAATTATGTTTATATTTCTTGAAAAGAAATAAGTTGTTTACATGCACACAAATATAACAAATATGTTGATAATCCTTGAAAATGAATTAAGTTATTTCATTTAGAAGATTACCAAGTATGTTCTCATGATTCATATACATTAAAAGTTTTAAAGAGAAATATTGGAATCTTGAAGAGGATATGTGCTTAGGTGCACAGGAACAATATCTAGTATTTTTGATCTACTAGAATTGAACATGTGATTTTACATGCATGGGAAGATTGAGTTGTGAAAAAAAGATAAATAAATTTTGTGAGAACTAGTTCACACAAAACCTTCACATAAAATACAATTAATTTTGTTATTTGAGAATGATTTGTTACTCATGTTATTTTTTTTGAATCTTACAAATGTTGATGATGTGTGAAATGATATGAAAATATTTTGTATTAAAGGAATAATAGGTAGTGAGTTAGCTAAGTTTTGGAAAAATAATAGTTAGTGTGTTAGATTACTTTGAAAATAAATATATATCTATATGGAAAGAAGAATTTAATGTCTTAAACTCTTCAAAAATAATAGAAGAGAAAAACATATTCTTGTATGCAGTATTGAATTATATTCTTGGAGAGGAAAACTAGTAATCACATGCTTTATTATATTACGATTTTTTAGAAAAACATATACAGTTGCATGGATGGGAAAATATAGTCTTTGTATTAACTTTCTAGAGAAAAGCAGGGTGCAATCACGAGATATTGATTGTGTTAGCCTTCTTTTGGGAAAAATAATTTTACATTTTCACACCTAAAGGAATTAACTATGGTATTAGTTTTCTTTTAGGAGAAGATTATGTATAGCTATTGGGCTAGATATTTTTGTAAGATGAAAATTCTCCTTTCCATATAAGAATAAAAATTATGTGGTTGGTCCATCGAAAAATAAATGTGTTTATTTCTCCATGCAATATTTAGTTAGTTTCCTTTCAGAAAGAAAACATAATAGTAGGCACAGAGAGAAGTGTTTGTTGGGATACTTATCTTGAAAGCTTGTTATGCATTTTTATGCACAAAAATGTTATCTAGTATGTTAGTTTTACTTTGTAAAGAATATGAAAGTGCATGACATATTTTGTTAGCATTGCTCGAAAGATGACGTTTGATAATGATATATTTGCTACTAATGCAAGTGAAATGATTTGAATGAAGACATGTCGTGACAACCTGCTTATGTTTTATACATGCATACAAATAGTTGTTGAAGTGTCACAAATAAAGATTGATTATTGTTGTATTAATATTTTATCTAATCATGATATCAATTGTGCTGAAGACAACAATGGAAGGAAAGGATAATGACTTGAATAAAGAATGCTTCATTTTCAACATTGTGGCAAATAAATATTTGTTAGTCCATGCAGGTTTACGAGTTCCAACTACAGGATCACCCACTGATGGAAACATTTTGATCACAAAGAAAAAATTGAAGGTTCATGGTAAATGATATCATGATGATTGTAACATCTTATAGCTAATTATGTGGCATTTAAGATTATTTTTCTATGTAATATTTTATGACAATTTCCAAAGGATGGACTCCCTTATAATCATTGAGTGAGGGATGAACACCCTCACGAGTGTTTAATAAAAAAAATTAAATGTTTGTTGGTTTTCACCCTACGGGGTTTCCAGGGTATATGAGTGTCTATTGATGTGACTATTCATGGTGTCATTTTCATGATGCTAATTTATTTCATGATGTGATGTTTATATTATCAATTATGTGATTTACTAATTGATTTAAAATGATCACGAAATTGATGCATAGTTATAGCAGGAAATTTAAGTTATTATAGTACAAAAAGGACAATTAATGGTTGTATAACTCACTATACTTTTACTAGATATTTCTCTAGGTGATGTTGATGGTTATTTTAATGGTCAATGAGGGAATATAGAAAGTAATTAAGAGAGTTACACATTGGTAAATGTTGAAAAAATTTCCTAACTCCATGCACTTTCCTGCGAGGTTACCGAGGTATGTTACAAATGGTATAAGATCAAAAGGTTGCAACAATGGCGCCTTTTGGGGAATAATTAAGCACAAAAGAAGTAGAGGTTTGATGGTAGTGGGAATCATCTAAGGTATGACTCTAATTAACTTGCAGAAGAGTACAATTTCCATGAGATTCATGATGCATTATTAATGACCACATTAAAGAGTAGAAACTTATAATTTTTCTCTAAAATTTGCACTCATGAAACTTGAATATGAATGCAGATAAAAGACAATAAAACCTCTATTGCACCTATGAAAAATCTTAAGCACTCATTGGTTATAGTGTGAATGAATTACCAACCTTTGCATGGATACTATTACAAAAATGATTATGGTGCATAAGAAAAAAAAGGAAAAACATGAATAAAGTTACAATGCACTACTTATAAATAATGAATGCATGTATGGTTTGTGTGATAAACAAATAATCTAGAAGTTGGGGTTGAGCCTGAAGAAGAAAATGGAATTTTGTAAAAACAATAAACATTGAAAAAATCTCTTTATATGTTAAAAATGAGAAATGAGACAAGTGGAACTCATATAATGAACTTAAAGTCAATGAAAAACTCATAGTAGCATAATTGTGGGTTTTCATTCTTCATGTAAAGGTTTAGATGAAAGTTACATTCCATGTGTTTGACAAAAGTGGTAAATGATATTCAAAGTTTTGTTGTTTTCAATAATTGTATATGTGGGAGTTTTGGATGTGATTCATCTTAATATCAAGGGGTATTTGTCCCTTAAGTTAATGTAATCCCCATGTTGATTGCAAGAAAAAAATTTGTTTAGACTTGGATCCATACTCTAGTTGACTTTTCTGATTTGACACTCCTATAGGGATTGTTGGTTGTGTTGTTTTGTAGAAATTTTACCATTGATGATATCAACATGATTCATGCTATTTTCTAAAATTTAGTCTTACTATCTCTCTGATATTTCAAACATATTTATGGAAATTTATTTCATGTCCGCTAACTTGTTTTTAAAATTCTTCAATGGTGGTAGATTGCATGCTTGTAAACTGCTTGTTAGAATGTCTCATTGACTATAGATTGCATGCTTTCAAATTGTTGTTAAAATTCCTCGATGGATGTAGATTGCATGTTACAAGCTGTTTGTTAGAATTCCTCATTAGTTGTAGATTGCATGCTTTCAAACTATTTTATAAAAGGCTACAGTGGTTGAAGATTACATTATTGCAAATTGTTTTCCCAAAATTCCCTTACGGCTCTCGCTTACATGGATGAAAGCTAATTGTAAAGAGAACAAAATCGCATTTTGTGTCCTAGTGTGCAATGGGACTATTATTTCTCTACAATATTGATGGTTGGTATAGCAAGACCTTACACAAAGTATAATTTTATGGTATGCAAGATATGTTAAGTTTTTTTTTTTTTCGAAATTACTTGTTTGTTATTATGTGGAAATTTGAAATGTATACCACTTTTATTACATGTGATTAATTCCTGTCAATGTACTTTGAGAAATTGTGGGACCCATGTTGAGGTTCAACTATATATGTGTGGCATACACAAATATTCGTTCGCTTCAATAATAATATGAAAATGTACAATTATGTAAATTAAATGGATTTTTAGACATTAACTCTTTTTAGACATTTAGTTTTTATTGGATTCAATGGCTATGGAAGCCATGATGGGGCTGATGTGATGATTAATATTTTATTTTATTATTGAGTTAATGAATATATTGGTTAGGGTATGTAGGAAATAACTCTAGAGTTTTATAAGACTTATTGCTAGCTTATGAAAAGCTATTGGTGGGTATGTCCAAGATGTACCTTCCCTAAAATTCTCCTAACAATCCCTGGGAGAAAATAATAAAGAGGTAAATATTAAGATAATGGGGGAGAAATATTATGTTAGTCACTTAGTTGGAGATAAATACTAAGTGGGGTAAAATACAACACATGTTAGAAAATGATATATTGAACACATAAAATATGTTGAAACATAAACACATAAATAACATATAAAACAAGAGAGACACAAATATATGTGGTTCACCCAACTTGGGCTACATCCACAGAAACAACCATTCCTTCCTTTTTATTATCCAACAAAATGAAGAGACACAACCAACAACAGATCCAATGTAATATCATCTACTCTCTCAGACAATCCCCGTTTTTATTTCTCACTCAGAATATACACAAAATACACAACCACAATACAATACCCTCATACAACAAAGGGTTTATCTTCTAGGACAAACTAAATTAAACATAAATTTTACTATCGAATCATCCACCTAATGGACGACCCATATTGACTACGAAATTACAATATTTTACAAGGAAAATTTACATATGCTTTTAGGTTCGGGGGTAGCACCCTCAAAACCCCCTGATAGGGGGGCTCCAAAAGGCCATCGTTGCCTCCATGGACTCCCCTGATGATGTTCAAGTGATGAGAGATGTTTTCACCCCATTAAGAACAAGGGTCCAACGCAGTGATACATCTAAATAAAGAAGATAAAATGGCTCCATAACCAACAATTTCCCACTTGGATATTGATTGTAGAAACTTCACTACTACTTCACTTCCTGGATAATGACTCCACTTTGGACCTGGTTCTTTCTCATCTTCATAATCATACTTGAATACCAATTGAAATTGAGAAAAATCTCAGTTTCTCCCTAGTTACACTTTTTGTTAAAATATCTGTAGATTCTGACTAGTGTGTATATTTTCCAGCTTCAACTCTCCATCTACCAACACTGATCGTATGAAATGGTACTTGAAGAATATGTCTTTAGTCCTGGAATGAAATGCTAACTTCTTTGCAAGATGAATGGCACTCTGGCTATCACTGTACAACCTTCCCATCTCTTTCTTCTTACCCAATTCATCCATAAATCTTTGTAACCAAATCATTTGGTTACTAGCCTCTTTAGTAGCAACATACCCAGCTTCTGTTATTGGTAGTGCAAAAACACTTTGAATTTTTGAAATTGAGCTAACATTTGTTCCACCTACAGTAAATACATACCCTATAATTTTCCTCTTCTAATCTCTATAAATTTCCATATCTGCATCAACATATCCTTGTAGAGAAGTTTTTGAACTGCCAAAGCATAATTCTTGATTTGTGCTACCTCTCAAATATCTAGGAATCCATTTCACTGCCATCCAATGTTCTTTTCTTGGATTTTTCATGTACCTTCTTACAACTCCCACTGCATGTGTAATATGAGGCCTTGTGCAAACCATTACATACATTAAGCTTCCAACTACTGATGCATAGGGAAATTTAGACATATAATAAATATATTATTTTCTCTTGGGGCACATCTCCTTAATAAGTTTGAAATGGATAGCCAAAGGTGTACTAACTAGTTTTGCATTCTGCATATTAAACATTTTCAACACCTTTTGTATGTAATCATCCTGAGACAATGTTAATTTGCAATTTTTAATGTCTCTAGCTATTCTCATACTAAGGATTTGTTTTGCAGCTACCAAATCCTTTATTTCAAATGAATTTTCCAATTTTCTTTTGATCACATTTATTTCTTGAATGTTAGACCTTGAAACATGTCATCTATATACAATAACAATATAATATAGCTACCATCATTTTTATTTTTCAGATAAACACAATTTTCATATTGACATCTAGTATAACCTTGTTCGTACATAAACCTATCAAATTTTAGATACCCCTACCTTGGAGCCTGTTTTAAGCCATACAAGCTCTTCTTCAACCTGCACACTAATTTTTCCATCCCTTTGAACTCATATCCTTGTGGTTGTTGCATATTGATCTCTTCCTCCAAATATCCATGGAGAAAGGCTGCCTTTACATATAATTGTTCAGGATGCAAATATTCCACTACTAAAATGCTTAAAATATTTCTGATTGAAGTCATTTTAACAATAGGATAAAATATTTCATCAAAGTCAATACCTTTATTCTGTGTAAACCCCTTCACCACAAGTATATATTTCTACCTCTATTTTCGTCCATCTTCTTCCTTCAACCTGTAAACCATTTATTTTGCATTGTTTTTTTACATGCAAGCAACCTGACTAAGTCCCAAGTCTGGTATGTATTAAGGAGTCCATCTCTTCTTTCATGGCTAGGTCCCACTTCTTCCTGGTTTATACATTCATTTCTTCTTAATAACATTTTGGTTCACTAGAATGAGCCAATAATACATAATATAATGAAGGAGAGTATCATTTAGGGGGCCTTCTTATCCTAGTACATCTTCTGACTCCACTTTGAAGTGTTTGAGGTGCTTGTGGTTTTTGTGGTTGTCGATTATTATTATTTTTAGGCACCTTTACTTCTTCTATGATCTCATCAAGAGCTTTGTATTCTTTGTTTTCTTTTTCTAGTTTCTTTTCCTGCAACTAATCCTTATACAAGACATTTTCATTGAATATTACATCTATGCTCCTAATGATTTTGTTATTTTCATAGTCATATAAGCAATAACCAAAATCATTATCACCATATCCAATAAAGGTACATTTCTATGATTTTTCCTTAAGCTTTGTTCCATTTTCATTGTTAATATGCACTAAGGCCTCACAACCAAAAGGATTTAAAAAAGAGTAGTTTACCTTTTTACATATCCATGCCTACTTTGCAATACCACCATCCAAGGAACTTGAAGGTTCTCTGTTTATTAGATAAACAACATTATCTACAACATCTGCCCAAAATTGTAAGGGAAATCCTGCATGCAATATCATGCCCCTTGCATGTTCCATGATTGTCCTACTCATCCTTTTTGACACACCATTTTCCTCTTATGTTCTTGGAACTGTCTTCTCTCTACGAATTCCATGCTCTTAACAATACCTATCAAACTCTTTGCTGCAATATTCACCTCCATTTTCTGATCTAAGACACTTCAAATTTTTTCTTGTGTCAATCTCAACCAAATATTCACATTTCTTGAAAGTATCATATACATTAGATTTATTTCAAATACAATAAATCCAATTTTTTCTACTTTCATCGCCAATAAAAGTAACATAATAAAAATATCCATCGAGAGATGATACCTGAGAAGGTCTGCATACATATGTATGCACAAGCTCTAATTTTGCGCTCTTATTTTCTTTCCCAAATCTAAGAAAGCCAATTCTCTTCTGTTTTCCAAATCATTATTCTTCAAACTTGGAAATAAATTTATTGAGTGAAGAATCTTCATCCCCTTCACACTCATGTGTTCGAGCCTATGATGCCACAATGTGGCATCTGTTCCCTATGGATTTCAAGGCATTAACACAATTAGAAATACCATTTCATGAATACAATGTACTAACATTTTCTCCTTTTTCTACTACCAGGGCTCCTCTCGTGACCTTCGAGGTTTTCTCTATAAAATTTCTCACAAAACCTTCACCACCTAATTGCCCTATTGAAATAATATTTTTCCTTAGATTTGGAACATGCCTTACCTCCTTTATTAACCATTGGTTTCTATTCCACTATTTTATAATAACTTTAGCCATTCCAAAAATTTTATAGGGTTCATCATCACCCATAAGAACCTGTCCAAAATCTTGTTAAACATTGTCATGAAAATGTTTCTTATCAGGTGTGGCAGGGAATGAGGCCTGTCAATCTACCACCTAGGCATCAATAAAATTTTATAAAGAAATAATCAAAGCATATTGTAATGCATCACTTGTCATATCTACATCATGATTGTTTTCTTGCTATGCATCTCCTGATTTTCCCTTTCGAGACCTACATTCTTTCTCCATGTGTCATTTCCTCCCATATTTCTATCACACTATCCTGGATCCAGACTTGGATATTCATTTTCTTGATTTATTGTGATATCTTGAGCTCTTTCATCTTCCAAATTTTCTTCCCCTACTCTCTTCTCTTAACGCATTACCCGATATCTCACAGGAGCTTTTCGATCACATTTCCTCGCTAAGGATAACATTGACAACATCATCAGACTTTAAAGTACTGGTTCGAGATATAGAGTTACTGATGGCCATAACTAAACCATTCCAAAATTCTTCCAATTAGAATATAAATAATTAATCACTAACTTCATCATCAAATTTTACCCCTACAAAACTTAGTTGACTGGTAATCGTATTAAATTCATTTAAATGGTTAGCAACAGATCCACCTTCCAACATCTTCATATTAAATAAATGTTTCATAAGAAATACCTTATTTGAGGTTGGGGATTTTTCATATTGTTTCGAAAATTTAGTCATCAAACCCTTTTTTGTTGTTTCCTTTGAAATATTAAAGGCTGTCGATGCCACTAGGCACAACCGTATTGTTCCAAGTGCCTTTCTACTGAGACTCTCCCATTTTTTTTCTGTCATACCTGACGAATTCTTTTTTTCTCCGCTTAATGGTAGTTACAAATCTTTCTGATACAGATAATCTTCCATCTACATCTTCCATAGTGAGTAGTTTTGGCTGTTAAATTTCTTGACCCTAAACCTACAATTTTTCGCCATTGCTCCCACTAAAACTAGTAACCTTTCTTTCCTACGATTTTATTAGCCAAATAGACCTTTCACTCTAATACAAATTGTTATAAAATTATATATTACAAAGCAATGAAACACATATAATATGTGGAAACAAAAACACAAAATAACATATAAAAAAAGAGAGACACAGATACACGTGATTCACCCAACAAAATGAAGAGACACACATACAAAATATCTGTTGTAATCTCATCTACTCTCTCACATAGTCCCCCTTTCTATTTATCGCTCAAAATATACACAAAATACATAGGTGTAATACAATACCATCATCAAACAAAAGGGTTTCCTTATAGGGAAAAAAACCCTAAATTAAACATAACTTCTACCTTCAGATCATCTCTGTAATGAATGACCCAAATTGACTACGAAATTACAATATTTTAAAAGGAAATTTAATTTTTTTTTAGCTTTGGGGGAACTACCCGTAAAACCCCCCGCTGAGGGTCGGGGGGGCTCCAAAGATCATTGCTGCCCCCCCACCCCCTCGATCCCCCTGGTAGCGATCAAATGACACACTACATTGTCACCTCGTTAAGGAAAGAGGTCCAATGTGACTATACATATAAATAAACAATATTATGAGGCTCCACACCCTACAACACAACGTGATATAAAAGCATGCTTTAAAAAAAAAGTATATTTTTAAAAAATATAAAGAAAAAAGGCCCAGGAAAAAGGTTGGCAGACCTTAAAGGAGGACACTGCTAAAAATTCATTGGGAAGAAAGCACCAATGAATCAATGATGTTGTTGATTCTTGTGGCAAGTATATCTTAGCTTGGTGGGGAAATATTGGAGATAGTTCATGGTTGCATGGAATATGATCGGTTCCTGAATAATTCCCATAAATTAAATATGGTAAGATGAAATAATGTCTATGTTCTATTATTGATTTCAAAATTTTCTAAATATGTTGGATGTTACAATATACTATAAATTGCATATACCAAAGTTGTTTCATGTGTTATGGTTCTGCATGCAAGATATATTAAATTATTTATGAGAAAATTTTGATGAAATAGGTTGTGTTTGTAGGTTTTTATGAGAAAATGAACATGTCAGAAATGACTTATTTATATGCATGCATAGGCGAAATAAATTTAAATATATATGTGAATGAAAAATTCCTCTTAGATAAAATAATGAGTTATTGAACTCTAAATTTTTGAAATACTAGAAGAAAATGGTTGGAGATAAATGCCATGAGTTTGAATTTAATTGAAATTACTGTGGGAGAGAAAAACAGTAATTTGCAAACAACACTAGAGGGAAATAAAGACTAGTGTAACTCCTAAATAAACTACAACATGCAATTGATAGAGTTTTTCTTTCTTATCATTTTGATGATTAGAGGGCTAGTGCTCCTTGATTTTTTTTGGAAGTATTATGATTAAACTATTATTTGACATTGCCTAAATAATTGGTAATGAAAATTAAAAGTTAATGTTCCAAAAAGAGAAGAAAATTGAGGATGATGTTCTCTTTAATGGGGGAGTATGTAATATCCCTGGTGTAATCCATCATAAAAACTCTCATAAAATTAGGGTTGTTGAATAATTAAATATTATTGCTTCTTATATCGATATTACATCAAGAATATTCTTGTAATTATTAATTATAAGAATATTGCACAAATTAATTCTTAATTATTTTATTTAGAAGAATTTATATTCTTCTATATAAATAAATTATATTTCCAAGATGGTATCCATTATGAGTTTTAGGAATAATGAGTAATAGTTTTGGAAAAACTATGGATAAGTGATATATTGATCAAAAGGAAAAAAACAAATTTACCTTGAAAAGAAAAACATGAGATATTTATGGAGTGATTTTGTGATTCATAAAACATCAAATATATGGAGTGATTTATGGGTGATTTATGGAATGTTTTTAAGATTTACAAAAGCTATTCCATTTTGTTAATTCTATTTATTTTAAGACTATGAGAAAAATGGGAGAACTAAGAAATCACAGAATACATTGAGAATGGAGGCAAGAGAGAGGAAGAAGAGATTCCAAGCATGCATCAAAAGATAAGTCAATATGTTCTTTGAAAATTATTGTTTTTGCATATGGTGCATGATGACATAAGAATTGAATTTACTTGCTTCGAAAAGTTCACATGACAAAGAATCAAGATTATTTCTTGAGAAAACCTCTACGAAATTTTTTGCATAGAGGAATATGTGTTTTTTTCATTGAATTCTTAGAATATTTCATGTTCTTTGAATTATTAAATTTTTTCATGGCTAAATAATTCTGTGAATTTCATGATTTCTTAAAAAATAGGGTCCATATATGCCTTTGTATCGCCCAAACTATTATATATCTGTACAAAATGAAAGATATTTCTGTAAAGTAGCCTGTTCCAAAAAAAAGCCTCTTCTAGATTTGACAAATTCATTTTTCATGTCTCATAAATCGAGTCCAGAATTGATGACAAAAACAGGAAATTATTTCATATTTAAATATACAAAAATGGGCTTCAAATATTCATTCGAATCTTGCAAACCGTGATACATATGTAAAAATTAAGAGATATTTTTTTTAATGAATTATTTCCAAACCCAAACCGCTTTTGGTTTTCAAAAAGTCGTTTCCATATGCTTGGAAGCCGTGTCAAAAGTTGATGTCCAGAACAAGAAATTATTTAATATTTAAATATGGAAATATGGGTTGCAAATATTTATTTTATCTTCCAAATCGGGACGCTTGTGTCAAAAATGTGAGAGGTTGTTTGTAATGAGCCTATTTCCAACAAAAAAAAATTGTTTTAAAAAATTCATTTTCGTATGTTCAAAATCTGCGTCCATAGAGTAAAAAAGAGTTCGTCCATTTGATTTTTATATCGGATAGGAATTGTTGGTTATGAACATATAGAGATAACTATAGTATTAATATTATTGAAAATATTAATTGCATGCAACAAAAAATAGAACAATTATGTTGATAATCCTTGAAAATGAATTAAGTTATTTCATTTAGAATTGAACATGTGATTTTACATGCATGGGAAGCTTGAGTTGAGAAAAAAAAAAAGGATAAATAACTTTTGTGAGAAGTAGTTCAGATAAAACCTTAGCATAAAATACAATTGGTTGTGTTATTTGAGAAGGATTTTTTACTCATGTTATTTAATTAGGAAATATTACAAATCTCGCCGATGTGTGAAATGATAAGAAAATATTTGCTATTGCATGCATAATAGCTAGTAAGTTAGCTAACTTTTGGAAAAAAATAATTAGTGTGTTAGATTACTTGGAAAATAAATATATATTTGTATGCAAGGAATCATTTATTTTGTTATAACTCTTTAAAATGAATAGAATAGAAAATCATATGCTTGTATTCATTATTGAATTCTAGGTTCTTGGAGAGGAAAACTAGTAATTAGTTGTTTTATTATATTAAGATTCTTTAGAGAAAGGTCTATAGTTTCATGCATGGAAAATTATAGTTTTGGTATTAGATTTCTAGATAAAAGGAAGGTGCAATAACATGATATTGATTGTGTTATCCTTCTTTTGGGAAAAATAATTTGCATTTTCACAACTAAAGGAATTAACTATGGTATTAGTGTTGTTTTAGGAGAAGATTATGTATAGTTATTGGGCTAGATATTTTGGTAAGATGAAAATCTTCATTTTCATGTAAGAATAAAAACTATGCATTTGATCCATTGGAAAATAAATTAGTTTATTTTTCCATGCAATATTTAGTTAGTTTCCTTTGGAAAAGAAAACATAATAGTAGGCACAAAGAATAGTGTTTGTTGGGATACTTATCTTGAAATATTGTTATGCATTTGCATGCACAATAACATTATCTAGTATGTTAGTTTTACTTTGGAAATAATATGAAAGTGGATACAAGGTTTTGTTAGAGTTGTTGGAAAGATGAAGTTTGATAGTGATTTATTTGTTACTGATTCATGTGAAAAGATGTGAAAGAAGACATTCCCTGACAATATTTTTATGTGTTATACATGCGTACAAATAGTTGTTGAAGTGTCACAAATAAATATTGATTATTGGTATATTAATATTTTATCTAATCATGATGTCAAGTGTGTTAAAAACATCAATGGCAAGAAAGGATAGTTAATTAAGCAAAGAATTGTTCATGTTTAACATTTTGGTAGGTAAATATTTATTATTCCATGCATATTTAGGAGTTGAAACTACATGATCACCACTGATGGAAACGGTTTGACCACAAAGACAAAGATTAAGGATTCATGGGTAAATGATATCATGATGATTGTAATAGCTTATAGCTAGTTATGTTGCATTTAATATTATTTTTCTATGTAATATTTTATGACAATGGTCATGGGATGGACTCCCTTATAACCATTGAGTGAGGGGTGAACACCATCACGAGCGTTTAATAATGAAATTAAATGTTTTCTGGTTTTCACTCTATGGGGTTTCTAAGGTATATCGGTGTCTAATAATGTGATGTCATTTTCATAAGTTTAATTTATTTCATGATTTGATGTTTATATTATCAAGTAGGTGATTTACTAATTGATTTAAAATGATCATGGAATTGATGAATATTTATATCAGGAAATTTAAGTTAATATGCTACAACAAGGACAATTAATGGTTGTGTAACTCACTATGATTTTACTAAATATTTCTCTAGGTGATGGTGATGGTTATTCTAATATTCAATGAGGGAATATATAAAGTAATTTATAAAGTTACAAATTGGTAAATGTTGAAAAAAATTCCTAACTCCATGCACTTTCATGCAAGGTTACTAGGTTATGTTACAAAATACAAAGAAATAAAAAAATATATTAGGTTTGTTTTTGGGTTGTTTTACCCTCCTTTATATATTACATACAATAAATACAAAGTAAACAAGGTTTGTTTATGTGCTTTTTTTCCTTATTTGTTTAAAAATAGACTTTGAACATTAACTTTTTTTCTATTAAAAACCTACATAAATATAGGTAAATCTACCCTAACATTTTCAACTAAATGTAACTTCTTTACTAGAGTTGAAACAAAATGGTTACTCATAGAAACACTAATGACTTAGCATTGATTTATAAATAGTATATATGAATAGCCTAAAAGAACATAATATCAAATAATGCTAGAGAAATATTTCTGAATAAATTATAAGTCTAATAAAATAAAGTGAAATCAGTAATATCAATGACACTTACACATTAGGTGCTTTGATGGATGAATATTCATAGTGCAGAATAATGGCGATAGATTTTCCATTTTGGATGATGTTTTAAAAAAAATTACCATGTAATTTGGGTTGCTAATATTTATTACTCCCTGAAAAAAATAATATTAGTAACTAAAGGGGAAAATTGAAATAATTAACTGGTAATCAGATAAGTGAAAAATGAATAATTCCCTCAAAATTTCCTATATATGACCAAATATATACTCTTAATTATAAGGCCAATAAATAATAGTATAACCCTCAACATCATATTCTAACTCACCCTTGATAATTCTACTCAACTGCAACCACAACACAATTAAAAAAATATATGGAATAAATTATTATAGTAAAATACATCATTGGGAAAATTAAATTGAAAGTAAAAACATCTGAAATGAAATAGATTCCTCTCAATTGGGGCCAACATTTATAGTTTCGTGTAGTGTTGCAACATTCAGAATATTCAATCATAGGTAAAATATGTTTCAATTGGTTCAGGAGATTGAAGCTTTCAATGGTGATAAGATAAACCTTTATGTAATTTTGGTCCTGTGAAGCTCTAAACATTGGAGTTCCAAACTCACCCTTCAAATAACAATTACCTTGAATATAATATGTTTTTTCCATCACCAAATAATTCATCATAACAAAATAAAACAAAAATGACGAGGAAACTGATTTATTTTTTCACGTTTAGGGGTATGGAAGAATGCATCGCATGCTTCAAAACACAAAGAAATCAAAGACATAATGATATAGTTCTCTGAAACCCCTGCCTCCAAGTTCTATAAATCATTCTAGTGCTACATATGTTCTAGCATGGGAGAAACAAGTTTAGTTATTAGTCATATTGTTACAAAAATTTCCATAGGAATTGATCATTGTCATTAACATTATTCCCTTTTTTAAAATTAGGATTGGAGAAATTAGTATTAAACAAGGGGAGCTTTGAAGCAGCAAGTCCCTACGAAAATAAATATAGTCTAGGTAATCTCTCTAGGGTAATATCAAAAGATGAAATAAGATGATGATAAACAAATAATGTCAGTTCATGAACTTGGGCATCATATAAGATATAATATTTTAATAATTATTTGATATTTTTATATGCACATATAAATCATATTATTTTTGGGCCACATTCACAGTAGCTTATTAATTAGTAGGAAGTAAAACAAATAGAAAGTATTAAGAAAGCTTACCAGATGGTTGTCACCATACCTCTTTCTAATCCATACACTCAGAAGTGTAAGCATCATAGGGAACTTGATCATTATATAATTTTCACAAGGGCAATGTTTGGTACCTATATTACTAGTGTAGTCCCCTATTATTGTTACTATAGCCCCATTATTGTTATTTTTGTACCGCTGCAGTCCCCATATTGTTATTATTGTGCCCCATAATAGCCCATTATTGTTATTATTATACCCTTAATTATTATTTTTAGTTTGGCTATGATTATATTTTGACCCCATGGAGTCCTATAAATAGAGAGGATGTTTTTTCATTTGCATCATCTAAGAATTGTTAATTTATGTAATGTAAAGGAGGTTGCTCCACTGAAGTGCCTAATTTATAAGTCGTTGATCTCTCTTTTATTCTATTTTTTTAGCTAGTTTCATAAAATTTGGCATTAGAGATTTGGATTCTAGGGTTTCACTAATTTAAACAAATCATTGTGGAATTTTTTCTATAATTTCACTTCTATGACATTTTAGAAGCTAAAACAAAAAACTGTTTGCACCGAAATTCATATGAGCTTTGTGGAAAAATTTTAGATCTTGGTTCGCAATATTTTTCAAAGATATGACCTGTGGAAGTTAGGGTTTTTCAAGCACCTGAATTTCATCTCCAAGAGGTTACCTTGGGAAATTAATCATAACTATGTCTTTGAGCATCAGATTGGAATTTTGTAAAAAGTGGCCAAAAGTAAACAGAATGTAGTTTCTTGTGTATCAATTTCAGATCCGAAGGAGGAAAAAGTGACACATGGCATGGCGTACAAGTTTTCTCTACTGAACCAGTCCATAATTAGGTCATTGTGGGAGATTTGATATAAATTTGTCTTGAAGAATCCAAATCAGGTCTAACCTCTGGCATTGGAAATAAAAATTAGATAGCTATTACAAAACATAAACTCATATTTTTGGGATCCAAAATCATAGGCATACATGAGTTTCAATATCGAGCTTCTCAAACGCAAGAAACAAGTGTGTATTTTTTTTAAAAAATTTCGTAATGTTTGTTTGAAGTGATTACAAGGGAATATTGGAGCATATATAGCAGTGTTGGGTTCTATAATGCCTCCCAAAAATAATTCCATACCTATTAAGCCTTCATAAATCTCTATTATGATGCATGAAGATAAATAAGTGCAACATGACCTATCAAAATTACGAGAGCTAGTGCAACAAATTTCACTCTCACAAAATGTAACCAAAATTTAAATAGAAGCTAAAATAGATGGTTTGAAGAAAGGTATGGAAGCTAATATGAATGCGTGGAAGCTAAGATGAATGGCTAGTCAGATAAGATGGATGGTTTGAAGAATTACATGGAATCTAAGAGGAATGGTTTGAAGAATATCATGGATGGTTTGAATAATGGAATGGAAGCTAAGATCGATGGGATATAAGGAAACATGGAAGGTTTGAAAAAATACATGGATGGTTTTAAGGAAGGTTTGGAAAAGTTGCTACAAGAAAAGCTCTCTAATGGAAGAAAAGGTAGGAGAGGAAACTCATGATGAGAAATGTTACTCATTATTTCATAGATTCTAATGTTGGATATAAGACCCACCATATTCCAAAGATAAATATGAGGAATTTTTATGGCAAGGATTCGATAACATGGATAATACAAATGGAGAAATAATTTGAGCTCCATAATATGCAAAACACACAAAATGTACTCATTGAAACTTTAAATTTAGAACAAAATCATGTTGTATGGTATCGATCAATTTATTCTTTTAAACCACTGGTTAGATAACCAAATTTTATGAAGTAAATGACAAAACATTATCAGGATACACAGTGAAACACATTCTTTAGCCAATTGATAAATCTCAAAGAAAAGGGTTCAATGATGGAGCACATTGAGGACTTCCAAAAATTGAATATAAGAGTAAATAATATTCCAGAGGAACATAAGATTGATGTTTTCATAGGGACTCTATAGGATAACATCCAACATGAGGTTCATATTTGGGAACCTGATACATTTGAGAAGGCATTCAGGTTGGAAAGAAAATTTGAAAAAAAAATTATGGCGACAAGGAAGCCTACCACTCATAACTATAAATATGGAAGTGTTCCTAATCCCAGACTTCCACAACATAGAAGGTTGAAAACACAACAATTGGAAGAAAAAATAGCAAAAGGGTTTTCTATAGTTGTGATATAAAATACACTAAAGTCCATAAGTGTGATGAGAAGAAATTAGTTTATATAAATTGTGAGAGGAGGAAGAAAAGGAACAAGAAACTTCAAAAAAAGAAGATATACACAAGGAACCAACCCTAGAGGAAGAAGAAATGAATCTGACTATATCCTATAATGAATTGGTAGGAATTACCACTCCTCAAACTTTCAAGATAGAAGGACATATCAAGAAGAAAAATGTAATAGTGCTTATCGGTTCTAGGAGTACCCATAATTTTATTCATTGTAAGACAGCCAAGGAATTGAATTACTTCCTATATCCAATGCCAAAGTGTCAAGTGATAGTGGAAAATGGAGTAACTATAATTTTTTCTAGAAAGTGTCATAATATCAACCTAGCTATGGGGGAATACGTATTGAATCGTCCAATTATTTCCATTCTAATGGGTGGTTTTGATGTTTGTAATATCCATATTTTCGGCATAATATAAATAGAGAATACACATAAAGGTCAGGGGGACCTCAAAAATAAATTATGGAAATATATTGATTTTGGAAATTAATATATAAATGTGGAATTAGTACCATGATGTAAAGATAGATTAAAATGAGACCAGGAATTCAAAATCCATGAGGTTAGCCTAGATTCCTAAGACTTTCCCAAAATTCTCCAAAAGTCCTTGGAGAAAAAAATAAAATAGATTAAATTTTATTAGATGGGAGAAAAATATATAATAAAATCCTCAGTAAAGTGGAAAGTTAGTGAGACGAGGTAAGAGTAAAACAGTGAGACGAGGTAAGAGTAAAACTATAAAGTCGAAAATCTAGTTTTAAAGAAGCTTTTGTGGAAAAAACAAAATTTAAGCCTAGGCTAAGGGAAACAATATCCCAAATTAATTTGATGCAGCTATGGAAACATGCTGAGGAAAATAAAGCTTAAATAATCAATTCCTAGTTAGAAGAGACGTTGTCTACACTGTGGAATATTTTATCTCTGCTAGGGGGGAGCTATGGATTAGCTCAAGGTTGGGTGGCAAAGAGTCTTTACCAGATTGGTATGCACATTCTATGAGGTTATGTCTTATATTGTTGTTATATTTTATGAAATTATGATGTAGTTATATATAGTTATACTCGATTAATTGTGGCTGAAAGTTTTATACATGTATTTTATTTTATAAATTATGTGTAATAGTCTGCTGAGTTCATGAATATGTAGTTTTCATATGTATTTATCAGAATTTAACCATAGATGGTATGGTTATTTATTCTGTATGGTTACATAGATGTAAATAGATATTTTGACCAACATACATAATATCGAAACCCAATGGAAGGGTCTAAATATGTTGTTAGGTCCATTTTATAAATTTTATTATAGATATAGAGAACACAATTTAACTCTATCATAATCATGATTGTAATTAAGGAAAAATATAGAAATATCTAAAGAAAATATAGTTTATTCATATAAAAATATATTGGAATGACACATAGACAGTTACAGGTAAACTATAACTAGAAGAGAAAAATAGAAATCTGAATAATAAACAGATACTTCATATTTACAATAATTCATATTATATGTATATTCATACATATAGAGGGACATGCAATACAAATAAATATGTTCAAAGTAATATAACAGTTCTCACAAATAGTGCATTCCTCTTATAAAGGTGATTATAAAAATATCTTGTAATTCAATTGACGGAATTTATTTACAATAGTTTAATTACAACTTGACTTAAAGTCATCCATTCAATAATTCAACTACGGAATGTAGATTTGAAATTGGTAACGAGATTATATAGATGCCCAAAGCCTCTATACTGGGATGACCGAGCTGGAATAAAACTGATCGTTAGATCTTCTGACTTGTTAGTGAAAGTACTTATAGTGGAATTGAAGAAAATATAAACTAACTATAAAGAAACGAAAATAGTTGTGTTAGAATGACACTGATCAAAATAAAAAGAGTTTGAAAAATACAAAGAAGTTGTATAATAAATATGATTATAAATTATGAATGTATAAGGAGTATTAAGGTGGAAACTTGTCCTGTAGATGACAAAAGAATTTAAATATTAAGTTCCAAAAATTAAAAGAGACTGAATTACTGTAACTACAGTATTTAATTAAAAGCAGACTTATGTAATTAATTACCTATGTGGGTGGTTGTAGTCTTGTATCGTGTATCTGGGCATAGTTGGGGAAAAATATGAAAAACTGGAAAAACAGGTTTTCGAGGATCAAAATATATATATTAAATTGTATTATGAGAATTTCAAGTAATTTAATTCTAATTGGAATAAGGTATTTCTATAAAAACTATAATTCTGGGTATATATAAATTTGATTGTGTGTGTGTATGTGTGTGTATGTATATATATATATATATATATATATATATATATATATATATATATATATATATATATATATATATATATATATATATATATATATATATATATATAGATATATATATATATAGGAGACTCTGTATATTTTATTTTAGTATGAAATACCAATAGTATAACTAAGACAATTACAGAGTATTATTATAGTCATAGCGAAATTGGGAAAATTTCATGAACGAACATCTTAATTAAAATAAATTTCTTGCCTCCGACGAGACCTTGAAAAGCCATCTATATGAATGAAATAAATTCAGAATGAAATATACAAAGGAAATAATATGAAATTAAGGACTTCTTAACCATGCGAAGAATATCAAAACTTGAGTGAAGCAATACATGTAGTGAGACTTGGCTCATAACTCTCTCTGTCAACATAAATAAGAAATTTGAAAATCTACATCTGAATCGAAAATTTTAATAAAAGGATTAAAATGGGGTCTAGTATGAAGATACTAATAACCATAGATTTATTATTCCAAAACTTCTACAATGATGGTAAGGATAATTATATATAGTTCCATAAAATCAATTTACAGACAGCTGGGAATTGTGAATACCACAATTGGGTCTACACATTTTATACACCAATTAATAGCAATACCAAAACATTTTTAATAATTTGAAAACAGTAACAAAAATAATGTGTAAACAATATCAAGGGGAATATATATCCCATGACTGTAACAAATTCATGCTGGGAGTAGAATTGTTTTACTGTCAAATTATAAACCTAGATGACGAAGAAATTAAAAACCAAGGTCACAATTTTCGTAGACTAGGTAATGGTAGGAAGAAGGGATTTTATTTCATAAAACCATAAGAAAACAATCATATTAAAGGTTTGAAATGGGAAAATTGTCAAATTCAAAACCACAGTAAACATAGGAATAATAAATCAAACAGAAAAGTGGAATAAATTAAATATATGAAATAACGATTTCTCAGTAGAGGAGTTAAATTGAATTAAAGAAAAACTCTACCCAACCCTATGTCTACCTTATTAAATGCATTCATTAATCCTATCGCTAATTCCAGATTCAGAAAATGGTATTGATAGAGTAAATAAATAGAACAGTGTAATAAATTGAGCGGTTCAATTTGTGAGGGTTAAAATCTTACCTTTTTCAATATTCTTTAATATTCTGAGAAAAAGCGTAGGAAATTAATATGCATACCGTCATTCTAGCCGAAATGAAATACTAGAGAAGAACCAACAAATTCGTAAGGAAAATTCCAAAACCTACAACGAGGATGAAATTTAATTTTAAGAACAACCAATATATGAGGACAACGTCATAAAATAATTAAAATATAACTCAACATTTTATGGTGAATTTAAATGCTAACAAGTAGATACAAAATCTAGAAATGTCGAAACAATACCTTAGAAATTTCGAGTGTATGGGGCTCTGGAAATTGTTGTGAGGGTAATATGACTTTGGATTGATTGTTCTCTATGTGTGAACATAAATAAAATGAAAAAAGAAAGAAAGAGAAGAGGTAATTATGCACGGTTTCATTTAAATGAAAGTGGAAGAATAACAAGGAAACCATAGTAATAGTCAACTGGACTTGAAGGGAGTATGAAACCATCTCCATCGTCAAACCTAATACATATCCACCTTACATCTGTCTCAGGCATACATGAGCCATGTGAAGTGCAGGTGCCGGAGGTACAAAGGTTAAATGCATTTGGAAACTGAGATGATAAGTTTAATGCATACAACCTTCATTCAGTGGGAACTTAATACATAAGCAGAAAATTTGTAACCCAAAAGGAATGCGTTTAAATATTTTAATGAAACAGTTGATGATATATGATTAATTTTTTTTTTAATTGCTAACTATACCAATCAAAGACCTTAGAAATTGTATCATCCATACACGATTCTACTTTATTAAAATTCATGTGGGATATTTCATAGAAAAAGGGGATGTGGTACAACTTATAATAAATATGATATATACGTGTGATGACAAATAGAGGTATATGGATCCAATTACATTCGGTAGTATGGTTTAAAAAGTATGTGAATGGCCTCATGAATCGAATAATAAATATAAATAAAAAAATTTCTAAGATATACGAATTGAATTATAGGTATGGGTATGTTAATTGGTTAGAAGAATAATCATTATAATGAAAAAATTTGGTATGAAAAAAGTAAATAGAACCTACAATTGTCAAGCTCATAATTCAAATATATTAAAATGGTTGTAATAATGAATAGTTTGTGTATATGTGGATCTGTACATGGGGTATAGGTAATAAATAGGATGATAGGTGTATAGAGGGGAATGAAAATATATGTATGGGGTAAGATAGATAATTATATATTTATTTTCTGAAGTATGGAATATAAAGCACGTGAATAGATATGATAACCTAAGATCAAAGGTAAATCTTACATGAGGCTAATATAATATATCCATTATGTTAATGGAAATTGTATTCATGTATAGAATTAAAAAGGTTAGTGAATATAGATATGCTAGAGGGGCATCCATATCTCATATAATCCTAAACAAAACGTGGTAATAAGTATAAGTAATAAAATATAACTAAAATAATGTTACAATGTAGTGGAAGAAAATTTTTATCTATAAGTTGGAGGTGATAAGTGACAAGTCATCCTTAGGTTTCAAATAGAAAAATGTTGTGCCTTTTAAACTAAAGTGAAGAGCCATAGGAGTAAGGATTAAAAAAAAATTATATACATAATGGATTATGTATGTTAGGAAAAATAACAAGATCTGGTAATTTATCAATAGTTGTAGCTATTAAGAAATCAAAGTGGTAAATGCATGCGTAACACAAATAAGATATTTTAATATAGGTCTTGAAGTTAAATTGACGACTGCTTGCAGTTACACTGACAGTGTAAAAGTATGTCACGAAGAACACAGTGGAAAACATGACCCTAATTACTATAATTACAAAAAAAAATTGGTTAGGTTGGATATGTTACAAATGGTATCAAAGCCCATGTTAAAACTCTGGGCTTATGGGTCCCAACACAGGACGAAAAAAAACTCTCCTGCCAAAATTATTTTAAATTTTATTTATGATTTCTAATTTCTATGAGGAAAAATTTGTGTAGGAAGCAGTGCAGAAAAAGCACAGTTACTGTTATTACAGACAGAGAAAATCGTAAGTAGAACTGGGAAGGGGAGGGGCCCTACCAGATCTAAATAAAAAAAAATGCTAAAAATAACATTTCAAAAATAAGTAGTTCATTTACAGACTAATTATGAATGATTATTATAGTATTGAATAAAATATGTTCGTAAAAAAAATTATCTACAATTATAGTTTTAAATGAAACATAACCCAACTCAGAGATGTCCGAGAGTGGGGAGAATTTTGTGTAAAGAGGAGAGGAAAAGGTAGTGGCAAAAAGAATTCTGAAAGCAAATCTCTAGTCCTTAAATAAGGAAAGGAAAGAAATGCGGAATCATGACTCCTAAACAAGATTATTCTAGGTATATGAATACCGAAGCAATATGAAAATAAGAATTGTGAGTTACCAGTGGTAAGGTAAAATCACATGTTGGTGAAAAAAAGCAAAAGGTATGAGCTAAGGCGATACAACTCAGTATTGAAGAAATTGCGGTGATGTCCACCAAAATTCATTGATATGTGCCTTACATCACGGGAGAAAAGGAAAATGTACCGTGAATTTTTAATAGTCAAAACCATATCTCAAAATCCATAATCGAAAGTGAAAATTCTAAATATTTGTTCAAAAAAGTGGACTGTGTTACCAACCATAAAAAGACTGGATTGCTCAATTGAAAATCTAGCGGAAGAAAGAGACCAACAAATTGAAAATTAGTTAGCAATGATTGAAATTGCAGTTACACATTCTAATGAATCTGTGATTGTTTTACTCTATTTCGTAGTAAAATTTTATAAATTAAAAATTTATCAGCCTGAAGATAGTGGAAAAAGGTAAATTAGAAAATTGTGAATACTTTGTCCTGGTATAAAAAACATCAGGAACAATAAAGAAGGTCAATGATAAACAAAAAAAAATTATCTGATAAAGTAAGGGAAAATATTATAGAATTCCAATGTTCTTTATATAGAGTTGTATGATGTTCTACTAGAAAAGGAGTAACTGGATCCATAGAAAGCAATAGGGAATTGCTGGAAAAGTACGTACTTGCGCTGAGTAAATAGGAAAATATGTACAGTAAAAGAAACTAATGACCATTAAACATATTTTTACATTTCAACAAGAAAGGACAACAAGGAAGAAGCTATCAAATTATGCTACCCAATTTGGGGAATTGGGACGACTAACATGAATGAGTCTGTGGGAGACATATATACAGTTAAGAAAAATTAAAAATTAGAAAGGAAAGTCTAGCAAAAATTTCAAGAATGTATAGGGTGAATACTCCTGAATAGTAATAGCTAAAATTTCAATTATAAGAGGTATAATTCAAATAAACTAGAATTATATTAAACCAGGCATGTCTCCAGTGGTGGAGAGCCAAGCTTGATTGCTAAAAAGAAGGATGATACCTTCTGGATGTCTATAGAATTAGATAGTTAAACGAGTTAAATATCAAGAACTAGTTAAATTTTACAAAAATAGATGAACTAAGTGATCAAGTGGGAAGAAAACAACTATAAGACCATCTTCTAAACTAGAAAAAGGATATTATAAGGTTAAAAAGTTAACATTTGGATGAAAAAAAATTCATGTTACAATCCTACATACATGTACCAAAGAAATAGTATGCTAATGAAACACTTGAACAAGTTAACTTGAGTAACAAAAGATGTTCTGATATGCTCCAGTAAAGTTGATAAGAATATCGTAACATAGTGTTACAACCACTTAGAGAACTATAATTACATGTAAAAACTAAACCAATGTGAGTTTCACATGAAAATTCTAAGAAGGGGTTGGCGATAAATCAGAAATGTGTAATATTGAATTGACCTGAGTACAATGAGACACTAGAAATACAATCAATCATGAGTATTGCCGAATAATGTCATACAATTGAAGTAAAGAAAAATCAATTCTGCATTGAAGAAAAATGAGAAGGTAATTGTGAGTAGAAAGAGCAAATGCTAAATTAGTTGGAAAATTAAAACATAAAAATTATGCTACACTGGAAATAGCTGATTCAGCTAAAGGGTGGTGGTATATACTGAAAAAAAATTAGTGTAGAGAGACTGAGACAAATATCACTACAAAATAAGGTAGGATTAATTACATGAATTTCAAAAGTTGACATTCGAAGAAAAGTGAATAAAGTTAAATAGTATATGAAGTAAAACGAGCTAATGAAAAAAATTCCTTAAAACATGGAAATAGAACCAAGAGCAAGGTAAAGTTAGTGATACTATGTCATATATACAAATGAAGTAAAATGAAAAATAGGAGAGGTGGAAAAGTTCCTCAGAAAAAATAATAGAAGGAAAAGGAAAACTGAATTATTGATTTGAATGTAAACAGATTCATCAAATTCTAACACATACAAATAATATTGGAAAAATTTTAGTGGGAGAATGAATTCAAGGAGCATTGTTGAAAAAACACTCAATAGGTAAGCTTTAAGTGAGATGAAATTGAATAATAATTAAGCCAAAACTGATTTTTACAAGTAAAGGTGTAAAATTTTAAGGTGTCAATGATAAATAAGGGATGAATACCATCATAATGTAATCAACGACCTTATGCAGGTAATCTGGGTATATTAAGATAATAACCACCTTGAAGGAGGTAACAAAAACAATCTTGGTACAGGATTGAAGAAACAACAAGGTATATTTGAATTTCAGTATCATGCTGATACATTAAATTCCTTCTTTAGTTGAAAATAGAAAAAAAATATATAGTGGAAAAGGAAGTTAATTCAGGAATACCAAGTAGCAATTCACAACCTCACAAAAATGGCGGGAAGATTGGAGAATCTAACGAAAAAAAAATAATTATGTTTTACAATAGTACATCATATGTAATCAAAATATGAAGTAAAGAAATCTTAACTCCATAGAATCACACAATATATTGCTCCAATAGAAATTTCAAAAGTACATATACTTTTGGGAACATCAATTCTGGAGGAAAAGGGGGGCCAAGCTGAGTTTCATTACAGCTTAATATTGTCATACAGCTAGACATAAAGAGATATCAAAATAAAATTAGTAGACATACGGTATAAGTATGAAACAGATAAAATATAAAAGTCAAAGAGATTTATGTATTGCTAGAAATTATATACAAATATAAGTATCAAATATCCAATGATACACCAACAACTATATGGAAAGGGGGAGCAATACCCGCTTATTTGGAGTTAACAGGAGGATGAATTGTCTCAATTAATAAAAGTACTACATTAGGTGGAAACCAATTGTAAAAATAAGTCCCCAAATTATTTAGGTAAATTTAGCACGTCAGAAGAATGATGCAATAATTCACAAAAGAGGATATTGCATGCATATGATTTTGCTGAGAATAGCCTCAAAATTGTAGGGCCATGAGGTTTGGAGGGAGAGTATTAAATCACTCTACTTCTTCGTTTTAAAAAAGTAAGATTTTGGTTTCATATTTCATTATTGAAAAATTTGGTACATGAATCTTCTCACATTATTGGATTCTGATACAGGTGGAAAAGGAAAGGAACTACCATCCAGATAAAAAAGTAGCAGTTAGAAGTGGAGTGAAAGCACTTCAAACCTCAGTAAGATACTTTGGAGCAGGAAGTTATGATGAAAGAAACATAACTATTGCAAGTAACGAAAAAAACAAGGAGTTTGGAAAACACCAAGGACAATGTTTTGTTTTACAGGGAGACTATGTAATATCCTTATTTTAGGCATTCTATAAATAGAAAATACACATAAAGGTCAGGGGGACCTAAAAAATGAAGTATGGAAATATATTAATTGTGTAAATTAATATATAAATTTGTAATTAGTACCATGGTGTAAAGACAGAGTAAAATGAGACCAGGAAATCAAAATCCATGAGGTTAGACTAGATTACTAAGACTTTCCCAAAATTCTCCAAAAAGCCTTGGAGAAAAAATAAAATAAAATAAATTTTATTATATGGGAGAAAAATATCTAATAAAAGGCTTAGTAAAGTGGAACATTACTGAGAAGAGGTAAGAATAAAACTAGAAAGTGGAAAAGCTAGTTTTAAAGAAGATTTTGTGGAAAAAATAAAAGTAAATCATAGACTAAGGGAAACATCATCCAAAATTATCTGGATGCAGTTATGGAAACATGTTGAGGGAAAGCTAGCTTAAATAAGCTATTCCTAGTTAGACAAGAGGTTGTATACACTGTGGAAGATTTGGTCTCTACTCACGGGAGCTGTGGATTTATTTCAAGGTTGGGTGGAAAATAGTCTTTACCAGATTTCTATGCACATTCTGTGAGGTTATGTCTTATATTGTTGTTATATTTTATGTAATTTTGATGTAGCTAGATATAGTTATACATGATTAACTTTGGCTGAAAGTTTTATTCATGTATTTTATTTTATAAATTTTGCATAATAGTCTGTTGAGTTCATAAATATGTATTTTTCATATGTATTTAATAGAATTTAACCATATATAGTATAGTTATTTATTCTCTGTGGTTACATAGATGGAAAGAAATATGTTTTCCCACACACATAATATCTAAACCCAATGGAAGGGTCTAAATATGTTGTTAGGTCCATTTTATAAATTTTATTATAGATATAGAGAACACAATTTAAGTCTATCATAATCATGAATGTAATTAAGGAAAAATATAGAAAGGTATAAAAAAAATATAGTTTAGTCATATAAGCATATAGTGGAATGATGCATACATAGTTAGAGGTAAGTTGTAACTAGAAGAGGAAAATACAAATCTGAATAATAAACAGATACTTCATATTTACAATAATTCCTATTCTATGTATATTCATACATATAGAGAGACATGTACTGCAAATAAATATGTTCAAAGTCATATAAAAGTTATGACATATAGTGCATTCCTCTTATAGAGGTGATTATAAAAATATATTATAATTCAATTGACAATATTTATTTACAATAATTTAAAAAAAAACTTGACTTAAAGTCATCCATACAATAATTAAACTACGGAATGTAGAGCTGAAATTGGTAACTAGATTATATAGATGTTTGAAGCCTCTATACTTGGATGACCGACCTGGAAGAAAATGGGTCGTCAAATCTTTTGACTTGTTAGTGAAAGTACTTGTAGTGGAATTGAAAAAATATAAAATACTAGCAAAGAAACAAAAATAGTTGTGTTAGAATGACACTGATCAAAAGAAAAATAGTTCAAAAAAGACAGAGAAGTTGTATAATAAATATGATTATAAAATATACCTGTATAAGGAGCAGTAAGGTGGAACCTCCTCTGGTAGACAACAAAAGAATTTAAATATGAAATTCCAAAAATTAAAAGAAACGAATGGGTTTTCCAGGATCAAAATATATATAGGAAATTGTATTGTGAGAATTTCAAGAAATTCAATTCAAATCAAAACAATATGTTTTTATAAAAATTTCAATTATGAGTATACATACATACATACATACATACATACATACATATACATACATACATACATATATATATATATATATATATATATATATATATATCTAATTCCATAAGACTCTGTATATTTTATTGTAGTATGAAATACCAATAATATAAGTAAGATAATTACAGAGAATTATTGTAGTCATAGTGAAAATGGGAGAATTTCATGAATGAACATCTCAATTAAAACAAATTTCTTACCTCACACGAGACCAAGAACCATCTATATGAATGAAGAAATTCGAAATGAAATATGCAAAGGAAATAATATGAAATTAAGGAATTCTTACCCATGCAAAGAATATAAAAACATGGGTGAAGCAATACATGCAGTGAGACTTAGCTCATAACCCTCTCTGTCAATGTAAAGTAGAAATTAGAAAATCTATATCTGAACTGAAAATTTTAATAGGGGATTAAAATGGGTTCCAATACAAAGATACTAATAACCATAAATTTATTATTGTAAGACTTCTATATACACGAGTTAATGGAAATACAATTTTTTTTTTAATAATTTGAAAAAATTAATAAAAATACTCCATAAACAATATCATGGGGAATATATATCCCATGTCTGTAAAAAATTCATGAGGAGAGCATAATTGTTTTACTTTCAAATTATAAACTTGCATGATGGAGAAATTAAAAATTGGGGTAACAATTTTCGTAGTCCAGTTAATGGCAAGAAGAAGTGATTTTATTTCATAAACCCATTAGAAAAATGACCGCATTAAAGATCTTAGATGGGAAAATCTTCAAATTCAAAACCACAGTAAATGTAGGGATAAGAAATCAAGCAGAAAACTGGAATAGATCAAATATATGGAATAACGATTTCTCAGTAGAGGAGTTAAATCTGATTGGAGAAAATTTTTGTCCAACCCTACATCTAACTTATTAAATGCCTTGATTAATCCTATCGCTAATGTCAGATTCGGAAAATGATATTGATAGAGTAATGAAATGGAACAATGCAATAAATTGAGTGGTTCAATCTATGAGGGTTAAAATCTTACCTTGTTCAATACGCTTAAATATTCTGAGAAAGAGTGTAGGAAATTAATATGCATACCTTCATTTTGGACGAAATTAAATATTGGAGAAGCACCAGAAAATTCGTAAGGAAAATCAAAAACATGCAACGAGGATGAAAATTAGGTTTAAGAACGAGCAATAGATGAGTACATCATCATAAAATAATTAAAATATAAGTCAACATTTTTCGGTGGATTTTAGTTCTAATAAGTAGATAAAAAATATAGAAATTTCGAAACAATACCTTAGAAATTTCGAGCGTAGGGGGCTCCAGAAATTGTTTTGAGGGTAATACGACTTCATATTGGTTGTTCTATATGCGTGAACCGAAAAAAACTAAAAAAATGAGAAGAGGTAATTCTGCAGGGTTTTGTAAAAATGAAAGTGGAAGAATAATAGGAAAACCCTATCTGTAGTCAATTCGATTTGAAGGGAGTACGAAACCATATCCATCGCTGAACCTGAAACATATCCACCTTACAACTGTCTCGGGCGTACATGAGCCATGTGAAGTGCAAGTGTTGAAGGTACAAAGGTTAAATGTAGTTGGAAATTGAGACAATAAGTTTAATGCATAGAACCCTTGTTCGGTGGGAACTTAATACATAACGAGATCATTTGTAACCCAAAAGGAACATATTTAAATATGTTAATGAAACAATTGATGATATATGGTTAAAAAAAATTAATTTCTAACTATACAAATCGAAGACGTTAGTAATGGTAGCATCCATACACCATTTGACTCTATTAAAATGCATATGGGATATTGCATATAAGAGGGGGATTTTGTAAGAGTTATAATAAATATGATAGATACATGTGATGACACATAGAGGTATATGGATTCAATTACATTCATTAGTATGGTTTAAAATTTATGTGAATGGCCACATGAATTGAATGATAAATACAAATAATACATGTTCTAAGATATACAAATTGAATGATGGGTATGGGTAAGTTAAGTGGTTAGAAGTATAATCATTGTAATGAAAATGATTGGTATGAGAAAGTAAATACAACCTACAGTTGTCACACTCAAAATTCGAATATATTAAAATGGTTGTAATAACGAATAGTTTATGTATATGTGGATTTGTACATGGGGTATAGGTAACATATAGGTTGATAGGTGTATAGAGGGGAACAGAAATATATGTATGGGGAAAGATATATATATATATATATATATATATATATTCCGAAGTATGGAATATAAACCATGTGAATAAATATGATAACCTAAGATCAAAGGTAAAGCTTACATGAGGGTAATATAATAATTCCATTATGTTAATGAAAAATATATTCATGTATAAAAGTAAAAAGATTAGTAAATATAGATATGTTAGAGGGGTATCCATATCTCATATAATCCTAACCTAAAATGTTGTAATAAATATAAGTAACAAACTATAACGTAAATACAATTATAATATGGTGGAAGAAGAATTTTATTTATAAGTTGGAGGTGATAAGTGATAAATCATCCTCAGGTTTCAAATAGAAAAAGGATGTGCCTTTTAAATTAAAAAGAAGAGCCATACGGGTAAGGATAAAAAAAAATTAAATACATAATGGATGATGTATGTTAGGAAAAATAGTATGAGCTCGTAATTTATCAATAGTTGTAGCTATTAAGAAATCGAAGTGGTAAATGCATGTGGAACACAAATATGAGATTTTAATATAGGTGCTGAAGTTAAATTCACGACCACTTACAGTTACACTGATAGTGTAAAAATATGTCTTCAAAGACATGGTGGAAAATGTGACCCGAATTACTATGATTAGAAAAAAAAATTGGGTAAGTTGCAGATGTTACAATTTTTTACTAGGAGTACAATGGTTACAATCTTTGGGGATGATAACTTTTAATTTCAAGAATTTTTCTTGAATATTTTTGTCAGAAGGAAAGGAAGTTGAATTACAGGGTATCGTAGGGAAGATTAGAAAGATAATAAGCTCTAATGTCATTACAAAGCTTCTGAGAAATAACAATGAGGCTTAATTGCACAATTATGCTCACTAGAAGTTCCAACATCAAACTCATCTATTTCTCTAGATCTCCAAAAAGTCTTGGACAATCATTCCAATGTTTTTGAAACTCCCAAAGGACTCCCGCCTATTCGTGATCATGATCATGCTATTAATTTGATTCCAGTAGGTGTTCCTAGAAACATCAGGTCTTACATATATCCTTATTTCCAAAAGAGCGAAATTGAACGTATGGTTGTATAAATCCTAGAGGCTAGTATAATTCAACCTAGTCAGTGTTATTTTTGTGCTCCATTTTTATTGGTGCACAAGAAGGATGGATCATAGAAGATGTCTCTGGATTTTACGGAGCTCAATAAGCTCACTATTAAAGATAAATTTCCCATTCTTATGATTGATGAATTATTGGTTGAATTACATGGAGCAATTTATTTCACGAAGTTGGATATTTGTTTAGGATATCCTCAAATTAGAATGAAGACTGAAGACACTCTGAAAAAAACATTTCAAACTCCTGAGGATCATTATGATTTTTTTGTCATGCCTTTTGGCCTTACCAATGCACCTTCTACATTTCAAGGGTTGATGAATTCCATTTTCAAAACTTTCCTTACAAAATTTGTGTTAGTATTTTTTGATGATATAATAATATACATCAAGTCTTGGAAGGATCATGTTAAACATGTTGAGAGGGTGCTCAAAATATTGAAGGAGAAACAATTATATGCAAAAACCTCCAAATTTATCTTCGGAGTAAAAGAGGTGGAATATCTGGGTCATATTATATCTCAAAAATGTGTTAAGGTAGACCCTAACAAAATTAAAGTCATTAAGGAATGGATTGTACCCACAACCATAAATTAGTTGCGATGATTTATCTGCTTCAAAGGGTATTATCACTAGTTTTTTAAGAATTATGGGAGAATAGAAGCACCTTTAAAAACATTATTGAAGAAAGATGCATTTTCATGGACTCTTGAAGCAACTAAGGCCTTTGAATATCTTAAAGAGGTAATGTGCCAAGCGCCGGTCTTAGCTACGATAGACTTTACAAAAACATTTATTGTGTAATTTGATGCCTCGGGAAATTAAATTGATTTTCTTTTAATGCAAGAAAGAAGACCCATTCCTTTGGAAATTCATCCAATCAAAGGAAAGTATTGACATAAAGCTATTTATGAGAAGGAAATTTTTTCAATACTACATGCACTAAGGAATGGAAACCATACCTAATGGGAATGCACTTCAAGGTAAAAAATGATCATGGTATTCTTAAATAATTTTTGGAACAAAGACTATCTTCAAAATATCAGCAAATATGGGTCACCTACGAAATTAGGAAGCTAAATGTTGAAATCACCTTCGAAAAAGGGAAGCTAAATGTTGTTGCAGATGCACTCTCAATAAAGGATGAGAATGCCAAAGAATTGGTTTGTGCCATTTCTATTTTCCAACCAGATTGGATAACCAAAGCAAGAGAGGAATGGAATAATGGTGCAGAAGTGTGGACACTCATTCAAAAGTTTCAACAAGATCCCAGTACATCTGATTCATTTAGTTGGAAAAATGGTTCCTTATGGTACAAATATCACTTATATATTTGTAATAATTCCCAACTAAAACAAAATATTATTTTGGAACTGCACACCTCTCCCTTAGGATGACACTCGGGATTTTTAAAAACATACCATAGGGTGAAGAATGAATTTTTTGGGATGGCCTTAAATCTGATATTCAAAATTTTGTGGCAAAATGTTTAGTTTGCTAGAAAAATAAATTTGAGACAATTAAAACTCTGGGTCTTCTAGAACATTTATCCATTCCAAGTCAACTTTGGGAGGAGGTTCCAATGGATTTTATTACAGGTTTACCTAAGTCCGAAGGAAAGAATTTCATCATTGTGGTAGTTAATAGACTTTTCAAGTGTGCACACTTTCTTCATTATCCCATCCATTTAAAGCGAGTATAGTTTCTACTACATTTATGGAAATATTTCAAAGCTGCATGGAGACCCAAAGATTATTGTAAGTGATATAGACCCATTTCCACTGGAAATTTTTGGATGTAATTATTTTCTTGTTTGGGTACTCAACTAGCTCATAGCTCATCTTATCATCCTCAATCCGATGGGAAAACTAAGATAGTGAAATTTTGTTTGGAGTGATATCTTCATTGCTTTGTATCTAATAAAAAAACACAATGTGTCAATTGTTTACCTCTAGCTAAATGGTGGTATAACACTTCCTTCCACACTGCAACAAAAATGACCCCATTTATGGCACTTTATGGATATCATCCATTGTCCATCACATCATCTTTAAGAGAAAATTATCAAATTCAAGCAGTGGAAGGTCACAATGAGCTTCAAGAACAAGTTATCAAACTCTTAAAGGATAACCTAAATTTGGCGCAAAATCAAATGAAACAATAGGCAGATCAACATTGCAGTGAGATAAGTTTTGAAGTAGGCGACTGGGTATTTTTACAGATACAACTATACAAAAAAATTCCCCTCAATCAAGCTAAGAAGGATAATAAATTATGCCAAATTACTATGGTCCTTACAATGTGTTGCAAAATATTAGTACTATGGCATACAAATTCGATCTTCATGCATCTTTTGGAGTGCACCCGATTTTCCATGCTTCATGCTTAAAGAAGGTTATAGGTAACAAACTTCTGGTTCAAACAATATTGCTAGAACTTGATGAGGAAGGAAAATTCATATTGATACCTGAATCAGTTACGGAAACAAGGACTCAATAGCTACAAAATCGATCAATTTTAGAATATCTCATCAAGTGGAAGAACTTACCCACTGAAGATTCCACATGGGAGGATGAGAGTTTTATACAGAAGCATCCAAAACTACTCAAGCATTGAGGACAACACTTTTTTGAAGGACAAGGGCATGTTAGTTCCCTATATTACTAGTGTAGTCCCTTATTGTTGTTAGTTTAGCCCCCTTATTGTTATTTTTGTACCCCTGCAGTCCCCGTATTGTTATTATTGTGCCCCATAATAGCCCACTATTGTTATTTTTGTGCCCTTACATTATTATTGTTAGGCCGGCTAGGACTATATTACGACCCTATGGACTCCTATATATAGAAATGAGGTTTTGTAATTTTTATCATCTAATAATTGTTGATTTATGTAATGTAGAGGAGGTTTTCCCCTCGAAGTGGCTGATTTCTAAGTCATTGATCTCTCTTTTCTTCTATTTTGTGAGCTAGTTTCATAACATGAAAATCAAAAGGAAGGCCCTCCTTATGTCCATTCATATATGCAAGGTTGAACAGAGCCTCGCCATCTTTTTGGGAATGTACATGCATATAAGCCTCTATAGCATGCTCAAAAATATATTTCAATACCCTGCAAATGCAAATGAAAATGTCTAGAGTTTCTCTCATGACCTATACAATATTCGATGACATTCATATTAAGATACTTATAGAGAGAAACTCACCCTACCATACTATAGTAATTCCCAATTAAAAGTGTTTCATGCTCATTACCTTTTTTTGATCCATATATCATATTCCCAATTTCTTTGTGTAACCTCATATCCAAGTTCAACAACTCTCAAGTAGAACAACATAGCTTCTACTCTTTTCCATTTCAGGTAACTCTCTAAATCACATCACAAAAATGAAATTCCATTGGTAGAAAGGAATTTGAAAATAGCTTCATTTTCATCCACGCAATGTTTCACATTGTAAATTTTTTCAAATGATGTGGTGTGAGAGACAATATTTTTATTATTTGAACACCAAGAGATCACCATTCTACAATTTAATTTTCATAATTTTTTTGTTTCATTGCATTAGGCCCAATCACATGATATTAACTATCCCCCACAAGCCTAAACTGTGTGTATATACTTTTACATGTTCACATTTAATGTCAACTTTTCTATCCTCTGTGGTTTGGTATTATTATTTATTTAATTAAATAACCTTTTTCTCATATAAATTGTGTGTTTGCAGTATATTCTCGATGCTTAAACATATTCCCAAAAATAGTCCTACAAGTCATGCTACTAACTAGTAACATATGCTTATTAAATAAGTTTCTCATCCTTTCTATGATTAGCTTGTTATGTTTCCTAGGCATAGAAACTCAATACACTCTTGACAAATAAAATGTTGTGAATGTGAGAACACATCCTAAATATTGGGTCCACATTTCCATGAGGTGCGTAAAGTATTCTGCAATACTAGAGGGATTTTTACCGTTACACAAGATATGTAATGAAGTCATGTATAATTCAGTTGAATCCAATAGTTGTTTAAGGTAATGCGTTTTTTTTTCCATGGTTATTTCTATTGCATATGAAGGAATCCAAAATTTGTTGTGTTCTGCTTCAAAAATTTTGGTGACGGTGAAATTCTATTTCAAACTAAATTCTTACATCCTTGAACTTTTCCATTAGCATAATAAGTATCAATTTTTCAAGACTGTGTTAAGGGTCTAGGAGAATATATTTTTGGTTGAGCAAGGTAGCACACTTGTTTGAGAATAAGGTGCCTCCCGAGCCATTTAGTCAAAGGTTGTGAAATGGTGAATGGAAATATGTGAGATGAGCCATGATTAATCTTTAGGAAATGAATAAAAAAAGAGTGAATTAAAAAAAATAGTGTGAATTAAAGGAGCGTGAAATTCCTTCTAGATTGATTATCATTACTATGAAATTTCATTTCGTTAAACAAGTCATTATAAGTCTTTGTAGTAAATAAAAAGCACAACCAACTCTAACAAGATCACTTTAATGTGATGTGGTCGATAAGGTTAACTGCAAGTGAAATCCACCATAAATGAAAACATATATATGTGCAAGTCAAACTGATGATCCATATAATGGAGCATGGGCATATGTGGAAACCTTTGGTGACTTATTTGTTGATTTAAAAATCAATTTTGTGGGAGCTATGATCACTGGAAAGTACAACTTTGCAATACTCAATTCACAATTTAATAAGAATCCAACAAACATTCAGAAGTAATTATAAAGGTGAGAAATAAAGCCTAATTTATTTTATACCTAATTTCTTAACATGGAATCAGAATCAGAGCTAAGTTTAAAAGAAGTTTGTTTGAATATCACATATTGTTGGCATATTTAAAGAAATCATGACAAAAATTATATCCCTCTCAAGGCACACAATGATCTCTTCTATTAAAAATATGGAAAGTACAAAAATTATAGAAGAAAGCATATCCAAGGAGAAACAAAAAGTTTATTCAAGCAAGAAGCCTTCTCTTCTCTCTCTTAGGTCTAATTCATCTTGCACGGATTTTGTGTCATTCACTTTATCAAGTCTATAGCATGGTTATGAACCTGTGATTTTGTTTAAAGTCTATTGATCTGAATTCTGCAACATCCGATCTGGGAAGTCTCAGAATTATATTTTCTTGTGTTCCAAATTTTTATTAGTCTAATATTATTCTTTGTTTGGAGTCCAATCTCAAAAAAGGTTGTGAAAAAGAATTTTGAGATTCGTAAGAAGGACCATATATTAATATCATATTTGTGATTACATACGTATCCATGTATATACGAGTTCATTTAGCAAATAATGTAAACTTTTGCAACAAAATATGAAAGTGCTTGTGGAATATTTCCTATAACTATTGGTACCATTGTGAGCTAATGATAAACTACACTTTCTATAGAATGCGAGCTAGTTTCAAGTATATGATGATGAAAGTTTATGAGGTTCATTCTCCTATATTGATGCAAAATTTAGAAGTACAAAAACGTACATATATAATAATATTGGGTGATCATATTGTGTAAAAATCGTAGTAGATCTTGACATGAAGTTTGAATACTTTGTGAAGCTTATTTGAGACCAGCCTTCGAAATCCTTAACAATCTAAACTACAGTATGATAGAATTTCTATCCATTTCAAACCATAAGGAGTATAATATATTCACATGTGAGAAGAAAACATATTTGAAACTAATCAAAACAAAAACATCTAAAGTTACTCGCTATCGAAAATTTGAGAAATCAGAAGTAAAGGTTTGAAATATAGATGTACCAAAGGAAAAATTTGTAACTATACTCCTATTGAATTCCTAAACAATGTAACAAGTTCATTTAAAATACATGACAAGAGGTGTGAAACATGGAAAAAATGTTCTATCTCCCTATTATAAGGACTATGACAGAGCATGGAAGGTATATCTATGACAAATTAGAGATATATTTAATGACACCTAGCAACAAAACACCTGTCCAATATCCAGATTATTCATGGAATATGAAATTTTCTGAGTAGTCAAGTTGAGAAATTCTTATAATGAATATTTGGGTAAAAAAAAAAAAAATCCAAGTTTAGTGGCAATCTATGAGTAGACCTGTGGGACGCTATGCCATAATATATGCTATAGACAGAAGTTTTTTTGACCCCTGAAATTGACCATGTTACAGTGAACATCAAACATATGAATTTTTTTTAGAAGCACCAAATTTTTGGGTTATCTAGTGGAAGGGACTGAAATTTTGTAAACCGTGTGGAAAGAAATCAAACTATTAAAGTCTATATTTGATCATGAGGATCATACCCTGTAAAAAATGAATTGTATTACAAATATAAAGCCTCAATATCTAGTTGTAGTCTGGATTTTGATAAGAAATATGAGGGTGATTGAATTTCGTCTCTCAAGCACAAAAATATGAAGCAGAAATACTACCAAGATTTCCTGCTTATACGGAAAATAAAGACGAAATGCATCAACAAGGCCAACCTATCTATTTTTTTGAAGTCTGGAAGATATGAGGTATATCTATTCGAGGAATATGATATATGTCAACTAAGAAAAAAATCAACTAATCAAATTGCAAATTACAGGTGTCTCTAAATTCAGGAATCCAATCATAAGTGACAAACCTATTGATAGAATTTTGTGTAAACCTATGTGCAATAACGACTAAAATATATTTCTCAAGGAGAAGCTACAATTGGTAGCCTTTGTGAAAACAATCTAGGCGTAATAACTACATCGATGAAGGTTGCACTAAACTTGTAGGCGGTTAATGAAACATTCATTTTTCAAAACAGTAAGAAGATCATGGCAGCTAGAAAAAGGCCTTGTAACAACTTCTATGATCACTTAATACGAAGAGCATGTTGGATAAAGGGAATGGTGACTTGGTAATCAAGGTGGATCTCTGGGAACTCAACTAAAAGTATATTACCATGAAAAAATTAAGAGGGGACCTCTACTTTTACAAAATATAATAATGATTTTTTTTTTTTTCATAATCAATGATGTCCTCTATGTATCTAGTTATATTCTTGTGACTTTATTATAGTAATTTACTTTGTTTTTTTCCTTGAAATAATTTTTTACAGGAATATTATAAATAAAGGATCATGGCTAGATTGAGAGCGAGCCTCCAAAGAAAGACTTGAGTAGAAGCCTTGTTGCAATATAAAATTTTCAAGGTTTTTAGAAAGAAGCAACTCAAGGTATGTTTAAGATCATGAGACTTATAACATGTCTTCATGATAGAAGGTAGAACCATTTTTCTTTGAAATTTCCTTATCTTAATAATTCACTCATGTTTATAGTTTCACTATAGAATCATGAAGATTCATATATTGTTAGGGTGTTTTGATTTCTAGATTATATCAACCTGTGTAAGTCTTATCTTTTCCTGTTTGTTCAATTTGATGAAACCATAACTATTTAGGGTTTGGTGATTATTTCTAGGGTTTATGATAAATCCCTAGAAGAGATTGGTATAATATACTAGGGCATGAAATTAAAACCATAGGTGTAATTCTTTCCATTGTGAATGAAACCCTAACATAGTTTAGATGTTGAGATATTGAAAATTCAAATTGTGTTAACCCTAGATGCTCTATGTGACCCTGGTTTGATAAAATTAACTCCATGCCCGCATATATTTGTTATTGGTTATACTTTTTGATAATATTTGTAGGTACATAGTCTTAAATATTTTGAATATGATTACTTTCCTCATACATGATGATGACTTGATGATGATGTGGAGCATGATGGGAAGAGGAAATAACCATGATGGCATTGAAGTTTACAATGATGATTGATAAGTGAACTTGTTACTAGATGAAGAAAAAGAATGATGTTCCTTAAGGAATAAAGTCTTTGGAAGGTTGACGTTTCTCCAATGATATGATGATGCGAAAGAAAATATCCTTTGTGGATGGAAGACTAAAGTTGTCCCCTAGTTGAGAATAAGCTTGGATAAATAAAAGTGTATATCTCGAGAGTGAAGAGGTAGGGCATGTTATGATAGGTATAGTGATTACCTTGAAGAAAGAATGAGATTAGATAAGGGCTAAAGCACTGTTGGTAGATGATATTAATAAGTCGTGAAAAAATATTGGATGTTTTGAAGAACTATTGAAGTTGAGTTTGGTTTTTTTGAAGAAGTTGGAAAAGGAATCTTCCATCGATATGTGTTTCAATATTATAATTCCCTAAACCAACATCATAATGGTTAAGGACATATAATTTTATACTAATGAAAATTAATAGTATTTGTTGGGGTCGTAAGGCTACTATATGTTCTAAAGGCTTATTTCTACCTGAAAAGTTTGACTATTTGATAAGCATGATTAGATTGGTAGATATCTCTAATTTAGTTGAGAGGGAGAGATGAGTACCATGAACTTCTTGTATTATGGTACCTACGACGACATGTTTGCCTAGTTAGTATTGAGTTTTAGTTCTTTGGCATTGATGATTTTTGGATCCCTATGAGGGAGGGTATCTTGGTCTTCTAGAGCTCCATTTGTCTTGACCTTGTTGAGATACATAGTTAACTGGAAGGGTTGGTGTCAGTGCATGGAGGCCTATATGGTATATATATTGATATGAGGGTTGTAGCCTAATGATACCTATAGTGGAAGTTTCTTGGATGACACCTTAGTCCATGTTAATGCCTTAGATCCTTATATGTGTATGGAACTTGGATCCTTGAGTTGAATACTTGTAATAGTCTTTACACTTGGACCTCAGATGCATTGGGAGGATACCTTGGTATTTATGGTATCTAGATCCATATAATTGTGTATTTTGATACTCTTCTTATGAGAACTTTTCAAAGTGAGTATTGTCGTTGTACCATTTGTCAATTATGAATACCTCCCTAGTTAAGTGGGAGTGTTGAAAGTTGTAACTAGTATTGGTATTCATAATTATATGGGGCTTATAACATGATGTAATCATTTTTTTGTATTTGTAAAAAAGAAATAAAAATATTTTGTAGAAAAAAAATATTATTACATTATGGGTTCCATGCTTAGAGTCTTTGGTCCTACATCAAAGCACACATCGTGTGATATAGAGTTTATGTGTTGAGTCATGGTCCTTGTCATATTGTAAAAGGGCTAGTTGGGCACATGTAACAAGAAAAAAAATATTATTTTGTCTCTAGAATGATCTCAAAATCCCCCAAGCTCAATTCAAATCAAACCCTTTTTGAAGTTGGCCCAGAGGGGCCTATTCTAGCCCCATCAAAGACTATATAAAGAGGACTTTGACCACTCTCAGAATCATACACTCAAATGTCATCTCTTATTTCAATATTCAACTAAAGAAAGTAAGAAAGTCTTGAATGAAGATTAAAAGGCAAGAAAAGAAGAAGGAACTGCAAATTTCTTGATGTGGACAACTCAAACATGCGTATACCCTAGTACTTCTTGGGTTACCTCACGTGCATGAATTGCATGAGGATTTGCAGACCTTAAAGGAAGGCCAAAATTATTGTCTTTGGGAAAATATGGTTTATTGATATTAAATACATTATCTTATATTGAAGAAGTTGTTTTTGGTGGCTAGCTGTAATATCCCTATTTTTGTTGCTTTTATTAGAGAGTTGAAAGATCCTAAAGGTTAAGTGGACCTAAAGGAAAAAAATTGTTGTGGAAATATTTTATTCTTTTAAATTTAATAAATGTGGAACTTCAATTTTTGTGCAAAGACTAGAGTATAAATGGAGACCGGGATTTGAAGTCCCTGAGGATGGATAAGATTCCAAAGTCTTTCCCAAATTCTCCAGAAATCCTTGGAGAAAATTAAAAAGAATTAAATATTAGATTAGAAATAAAAATCTAAAAAATATACCTCAGTAAAGTGGAAAGTTACTTGGAAGAGGTGGAATAAAACTAGAAAGAGGAAAAATCTAGTTTTGAAGTACTTTTGTGGAAAAAAAAAAAGGAAAGCCTACACAAAAATGAAAACAACATCCTGATTAAATGGATGCAATTATGGAAACATGCTGAAGGGAAAAAAGGCTTAAATATGCCATTCCTAGGTAGACAATAGGTTGTCTATGCTGGGAGTAATTGGTCTCTGCTCGGGGGGAGCTCTGGAGGGAAAGCTCAATGTTGGGTGGAAAATAGTCTTACCATAATTCGTATGCACAATTTATTTAATTATTTATTAACTTTCTGTTATTATGATGAGAGATAGAGAAATAATGGTTTATGTAGAAAGAAATGTGGGAAATTATATTTTAAGTATTATTACATAGTATCAAAATTTTCTGTTAGTGGTAAGTTACAGAGTCTGATGTATTTAATAGAACTTACTAGAACATATATAGTGTAGTTCTATATAGTTAGATAGACATTTATAAGAGATAAACCAACTCTCAGATTCTCTAAACCTCCATAACAGGTTTAAATATGAGGTTAGGATGTAAATCTTATTATCATTATACACATAGAAACATGAATAAATACATAGGATATAAATTGAATTTAGTGTATTTATTATTTGTGCCATAATAACATAAATTGAAAATTTATATAGAATGAGGAAATTACTTTCTCTTACTAAACATGAAATTGTGAGTTTGAAATAATATCTTCTACTGTAACATATTTAGAAGATTTTTCGATATCCATATAAATCATAGCAATATCTAGGAAATGTATTAAAGGTCAAATAGAACCTAATACATGCAGAGAAGTAAACATAGCTTAACTTCTGAAAATAAATTATATTGCATTCTACTAAAATAAAGTAAGTCTCGAGATTTCTATATACATAAATGTCAATTAAATATTGTCATAAAATTTGGACAGAGTCCGGGATTCAATCTCATGGTTACAACCAAATTATCCATTTGAAAATTTTTCAGAATAGAAGAGGAGGAAGTCCTTAAAGAATTATGGACCAACCTGTGAGGATGAAACCAAAGTTTATTGCCAATGAATGACTTACAGAATTATAAATTAGTTGTATAAGTGAACAGGAAAGGAAAGGAAGCACCTGCACATAAAATTTAAGGATGAATGAATACATGTATTTAAATTAAAGTAAAGCAATGAATATAAATAAGTGACATTGGTAATTAAACATGGAAATATTACCTTACTGGTTGTAATAGACATGGATAGTAAACCTGCATATAAACATGAGGAAAACGATTAAGTTGAGAATGAGTGAAATTCTTAAGTACAAGAATTAAATTAAAAAGAGGAAAAACGGGAAATAAATCTGACGAGAAGGAAATTTGGTACCTTTAGTCTTGTCCATATAGTGCATAGTAAAACCCTGAGAATCTGAGAATAATTGAACAATTATTCTTGTACAATTTATGTTTTTATTAATTTAGAAGAAATTTATAAAATCCTAAATTTGATACAAATTATTCTTAATAATAGAAAAAAAAAATTGACACATTTATACTAATGGAAATTCTGTTTACTGTGAGACAAAGTAACTCAAAATTTCTCATGACGAAATGAGTATTGATGAATTAAAATGAAAATCGATTTTATTTCAAGTAAAATTATCATTCCAACATTTTAGGAATTCGAGGATGGTTGGAAAAAATCCTCACTAAATAATACCTTTAAATATAAGTACAGTATGAACCAATTTATATACTAATTTTCTGAAATAATTATAATGGAGACAAAAAATGAAATTATTGAGAAGCTAAGAATGAAATTCTCTTTAATGAGAAAAATGAATAGTAAACTAACGAGATTGTATTGATAAGAGAAGGAAAAACCCCTATTTCCACTAGGGAAGGGTATGACCACCAAGATTGACGTTGGTTTCTCAATAGATTAGAGAAAGGAAAGGTGAATTAACGAAAACCCATACTCTACTGAAAAACCATAAATTTATTTCATGAAACGTTGTCAATTATATCAATTGGAAAAATGGAGAGAGAATTTTGAAGGAGATGGTTAAAATACCAAAGAACTCATACAATTGAGAGGCATTCTGATGCAAAGAAGAAGAACGATTGGGTAGAAACAAAAGGCAGGTAAGTATACTCGTAGAGAAAATTTCCTTGCTGTTGGCCGAGACGTAGATGGAGGATTAATTACCATGAGAACAATAAAAAGGCTACAATTATAATAGAAAACAAAATATTAGTTGCAGAGAATCAAAAGATGAATAAACTGAAATTAACGATGAACGAAATTGCAGAGATAAATTAGTAGAGATGTAATACATTGAAATTCTATGAAAGAGAAATGATGCCAAAGGTAACCGGAAGATATTTATAAAAATAAGAAATTAGAATAAGCTCAAATCAATTGGGAAAATGAGTGCAATTCTTACCTCATGTACACAGAGGAAAAATTAGCTCACAGATTTTCTAAAATTGGAAGGATAATGGATAATACCCTCATAGAAAAATGTAAGCCCCTGCAACAAAACAAAAAGTGTGAAGATAGATAAGATAATCCCGAATAAAACAAATTCGAACGTGAATCAAACTAAATATAACAGATATAAATGGTGGAAAACGTTAGTTACCTTAGGACAAGATAAACGAGATGAGTATGAAACCCCATTGTTAGCAAATAACATGTTCGTGTCATGATTCTGGTAATGATGAATGGACGACATAGAAACCTTTGGGATGAGTTTTTGAGGAAGAGCCAGAGTCGAAGAACCAGACTGTCATAATGATAACGAAGAAACAAAAATGAAAATAGGGTTTATACTATGAGTTAATTCGAGATCGAGATACAATTCCATCGTAACCATTCACGTTGTGAGGATCTAAGGCGAGTGAGTACTCTGACAGATGAGAGGTAAGTGTCAGGAGCCATGTGATCACATTAACCAACTTAGTACATTTCATAAATGATGACAAGCTCGAAAATATAAGAAATTATAAAAAATTTAAAACCGTCTGACTTCAAAATACTATGGATAGTCATATCAAATCCCAACTACATAAATATGTATTATTATGTGAACCAGTGTTGGTTTAATATATTTCAAGGCCAATGAAAAATACGTAATTCCATCCTAGCTTATGAATGGATGTAATAATACGTTACATACATTGGGGGTTGTATACAATTAAATTAATCCCATATAATACCATAGATATTAATATAAAGTTCACATGTTTCGAATGATAAATTGATATAAGTTATGGAATTGTAAAAGTTATAAAATATATATCTTATAAAGTGAGGTATAAAGTTGTGGTTAGTATCTGGAATAATGTAGAACTCATTCCAGAGTCATAATGGATCAAATATGACAAGTAACTTTTCACACATGTAAAATAGTATAATAAAGACATTGGTAAGGTCCAATTATAACCGTAATTAAATATAAAAATACAATTATCAACTAGTGGAAGTTGATAATATAAAAATAAGGTGGCTATAAGCATAGTAAGAGTGACATAGATAGAAAATAGAGGAACATATGATTATGCATTGATAATAATAATGGAATTAAAATGTTAAAGGTATATTATAAGAGTTATATTATTCTAGAGTTAGCATAAGTATCATAAATTCCATTATATTAAAATTAGGTGGTGCAGAGATGTAGTCAATGTTAGGCATCCAATAAAAATAACTGATGAAATTTCTAATTCAAACTAGATGAAGAATTCTAGACTTGAATTCATCCATTGTAAGGGAGATGAAAATGAAATGAATGAATGTGTCAAAGAGTGGCGAACTACCTTAATGCATATGACGACAGTTCCTCATTATGTTATAAGAAAAAAGAAATTGATGGTAAGTAGAGTTGTTACAAATGGTATCAGATCTCTTGTTAAAATAATGGGCATATATGTGTCCTCATAGAGAAAATTTAAAATCCAAAATTTTACTGCTGCAAATTTAATTAGATTAAAAAAAATGTTGCACTAATTTAATTTCTGTGTACAGTGATTTAGTGTAGAAAAGTATAGTTGTCATTATGAGGGATGGGGAAAGGTTGTTCATAGATCTGGGTGGTGAGGAAAATCCACTAGATCCAAATGCTTTTTGTTGGCTATGTTCCAGGAGTTGCAACAAGAAATGCTTCAACTTGGAACAAACAATGAAATATTGATGCAAGCCAGCGAAGAGCAAGACATGTTGATCAAGGAATTAAACTTAAGGTCTAGTCACGAGGGTGAAGACCTTGGAAAAAAGAGAAAATAACTTGAAACCAACTAAGAAAGATCTAAGAAAGCTGAAGCATCTGGACATCAGTCCAGAAAGAAAACAAAATTGCAAGGAGAATTACGAACAATTAAAACTCCTTCTTATGATGGTGAAAAGGAGGAAGATGTAGAAGCTTGGCTTCTAAACATGGTGAGATACTTTCAAGTTTATGAATATAGAAGTAACTGGAAATTCAGATTGGTTATTTACCAACTACAGTGTAAGGCTACCTCGTGGTGGGAAGAAACCAAAATGGTACATGTACTAGATGAGAAAACTGTTACTTGGGAAGACTTCCAAAGTAAATATAAATCCAGATATCTGAAGGAAAGATACTATGATGATAAAGTCAAAGTGTTTCATGAGCTGATATTGGGACATCTCACCATAGACGAGTTTGTTACCAAATTAAAAAATCAGCTTCGTTATTTACCTTAAATTAGAGAAGAGAAGGCTAAGGTACAATGATTTTTAAATTGCCTACCTACAATCTACAATGAGAGAACATAATTTGATCATCCCAAGAAAATGGATGCAGCTGTGCACAAAGCAAGATTGTGTTATCAGCAGTTCAAAGGAAGAATTAATCACCTAAAAATTTGACAAAACAAAGAAAAAGGGAAAGGTGAATTTAGTGGGAAAAGAGTAAAACCAACATACTTGAATAACTTTCGGAAAAGTCATCAAAGGACGAATTTTAGAAAAACTGGAGAAAGTCAACCAACCCAATCACAAACTAGATCTAAACAAATGGATGAAAACAATAGGAAAGAGGGAATTATAAAGATGAAGGAACCATTAAAATTTTGGGGTTGTGGATAACCTCACTTGTTATGAGACTTTCCCCATTGAACATTTCAAAACATTCAAATGTTGAGAGAGGCAACTAGAGTAAATGATATTTCCAGAAACATTCCCATACTCAGTGTTGCACTAGAGGATTGCCAAGATGAACACCAATCAACCATGGTCGAAATTGAAGGTATGATTGCTGGACAACCTATTTCTATTTTGATAGATCCAAGAGAAAATTTAAGTGTTGGTTTGAGGGTTCCTGACCCAGGTTCAGAGGTTAAGGTTTGCTAATAAACCCCTATACTATTGGCCTTTTCAGTAGTGACCTGCTTGCGCACGCCAAAGTCTCACCCGAAGTAGTATGGGAGGGTGTTGGAACCAGGTTTCCGCACCCTACGAGAGGGAAGGTAACTCAGGCAGAGGTGTGTTCAACTTCACAAATATCATATCACATATTACAGAACCCAAATATATCGGTCCCTTCACATCCACGTGCGCAATACCTCTTATAATCACAGTGAACAACAAATATAGGACAATAAAGCAACTATAGCAGCTATTCTTGAATAAAGTATAACAAATAGATTCAGATCAATTGTCAACGTAGCATAAGCAATTAACACAGTTACCTTTGGAGCTCATCATAGAATCATGCATAACATAACATATATCATAGAGTTGCATTAACAGATTCAGATATTCCAATGACCTCCCGCTTTCATTAATCATTCAGATCCTTTTACAATACCCAAAACCTGACCTGTACACACAGGAGCAGGGTCCGCACATAGCAGGACTACAGATTTCTGTGCACACAGCCAACAGGAGTCCTTTCCCCAAAAACCCAAACAGATCTACTAATTCACGATTCACACCAATCTTAGTTCATTGCCTACCTTTACAATTCAAAAAAGGTTCAATTACTTATACTAATTTAGCCTATACGCAACCAATGGTCCAAAAACCGTGGTTTGCAGACTCTTGGTCTACCCTTGACCCACTTACAATGCGTTAGGGGCTTTGACCTAGCCCAAAATCCATGCGTTAGACTAAATGTAGTAAAAAATATACAAAATGTACCAGATTCGTAGCTTTGTAGGAGACGTTGTTCCAACAGTCCCCTAGCACAATGTTGTGACTCATCCCGAGTCATTGTGGTGGAGGGGCCTCCACCTATGCACAGTGCATTGACGGTTGCAACCAGTGGGGGAAACACTTCTTGACTTTGAGAAGCAATGCTCTGAACAATATCTATGAGATTTGGTGATGTCGAACCCTCTGTCACAACCACGACACTCTCCAGTGTCTGGTTTAGTCTCTTCACAACAACATCAACATCTTGTGAGAGTTGGATGGTTGCGGCAACCGAAGGCTTCAAGCGTTCTCTGATAACATTCTTCTTATGGCAGATTTCCTCGATCTCATCTTGCAGGGTATTGTTGGTCCTCAATCGTGCCAATCGTTGTGTAGGAACCAAGGTGGGTAATGTAGCCTCAATCTGCTTGAAAGCTTCCTCCTTTTGCCGCAAGTCCTATTTTATTTGCTGGAGGACCATATCACACTGGACCTTGGTCCAGAGCTACATGGTGGCCTATAGTAACTAGGCACCCTCAGCAATCTGTCCTATAATGGTGTTTGTAGTTGTGGTTACTATCACAGCGCACTAGGCTCTTACTTCCAGGGGTGTTTCGAGCTACAATTTGGCCTGTAAGTCAGTGATTTGCTACTCAACCTGTGTCTTAATGACTTTCATTTCCATCCTAGAAGCCTTCAATGCTGCGACCAATCCTTCCACCTTAGCCCAGGGGGTGGCTGTGGCCAGGATCTCTTTTTTAACATCTATGTAGAGCTGGTGGATCAGAGTTTTGAGCTTTGTTTTTTGCGTGATAGTAAGGAGTATTTATGCGTTCTGTTGTGCGATGGTCTGTTCGGCCATACAAAGTTGTTGGTGTACTTGCTGGTCCCGATGGTGAATCTCCTAAAACACAGTGGTGTGGAGACCTTGTAATGCTTTGTGGGGTAGCTTGACAAGATTCAATTGCACCCCTGCACCTACTTGGAGTTGAAGTTCCTGGTCCTGCGAACTGATCACAAGGGCGGTGCTAGGTAAGGAACAGAGACAGTTGTCTTTCGTGGATAGCAATGTACTACTAGATGCCAAGGGAATTTGTCACTGAACCACACTGGTCTGTAGCATGTCTGTCTTTATCTGTATATTTCGAAGCTTGACCTGGATGGCGTTGATTGCAACCCTCTGGTGTTCTTCTAAAGCTACCAATTTTTCTTTTGTGGTCAGTGTGACAGCATCTGCGATTTGTTTGAGATCTCCATTCATCAACGTAACCATCTCATCTCGTTCCTTCTGCTAGGCATGCTTCTTCTTTCCAGGTCCCTTGATAGGCTTGATTGTTCACTTTGTACCTCTGACGTTTACTTTCTCCGTGCCTAGCTACGAATCGACCTAGGTTGTAGCCTCGATGTTCTTTGTGGTGGTCAACTTTAGTTGCATGTCCTTTTTCATGGTTGCACCTGAGTCTTTCCCTGTGCCTCTAGTCTCCTTGATGATAACAGGTGGGATTACTTGCGTCGTGCTAGTACTTGCAGTGCCCCTTGCGCTGGATTTGAAGCCTATCTTCCAGGTGGGAGGCCATAGTGCAATCACATTGTCAATTTCCTCGTCTTCTACCATATAAGGAAGTGATGTCTAGGTTTTATCCTTGTGGCTGTAGATCTGAATGTTGTGCGTCGTAACTTGGAATGCTGCAATATTTTATTATTTCTCATATACTGTGGGGAAAAACCGAGGTCGAGAATTGATGGCTACAGCTATGCTACTCTGGAAGAGGACCAAGAAGACTTGGTTATCTTCTATGCGTTTTGCATCCTTTGAATCCCACAAATGGCCATACCAAGCCCCATCACACATATCTGGAGTGAGCTCGGGGAGGACCGATTCCGTAAGGGTTTCCCAGGGAATGAGGGCTATAAGAAATAGTAGCTAGGAATAGCAAAAGGCTTTTCCCTACTCCTAAGATTCGTGGACGTTGGTTAAGAAATCATCACATAATTATTGGGCCAAATTGAGGCAGACCCCCTTTGCACACTGACTGGCTAACTGAATGACATAGGCAGGGATGGTTGCAACCTGGCCCTTTCGCATTAGCTTGTAAGCTAGTAATATGGTAACCATTTGAGTAGCGAGGTCGCTGATGGATTTGATGACGAAGCCCTGCATATTCCTTTCCACATGGTATGTCTTACGCACATATTCAGCAGTGTCCCCTTCATATCTCTTTCCCACACACTCCAGAGGGTGTGGCCCGTTCATGGGAAGGCCCGTGATTCTATGAACCAACGTAGCATCTATGGGGACCCTGTCCTGAATCCATAGGCAGCCATTGTGAATTAAGGCAAGCAGTTGGCGGCCCAACTAATTCGTGACATTTTAATGGCCAAAGTGGGGCATACGCAGCAGGTTCAAGAGCCCACATCCAGTTAATCCGCTTACCCAGTGCTGAGGAATGACTATGACCGCATCACTCGCATAAACTATGTCAAAGTACAACACGGGGGCCAACTCAGGGAAGTCTTCGTAATTCGCCAAGTCATGATTGTCAAATTTAACCTCATGGAGCTTCTCGTAAGAGTCACTCAAGACAAGGACCTCTCCCAGGGTTAGCGGCGGCTGCAGATAGGTAACCAGGCCATCGAGGTTCTTTGGTGTGCGTGTCAAGGGCCTGCATGGGCAGATGAAGGGAGGTAACCAATTGATTAGAGTGGCGGGCAGGGCTTCCTCTTGTGTAGCCTGAGCCTGAGGCGTTACTCGCAGGGACTTAGCATGCCTTGGGGAGGTCCTAGGCTTCCCTGTAGCCCATTTTGCAGCTTTTGGGGGCTTCCCTGAGCCCTGTGCCTGCTCTTTTCCCTTCCTTGTGGCCGGCGTGGAGAGAAATTCTTCATCCTCAGACCCAATCTCCATTACTTCCTCAATTTCTGGGGCAGTAGGTGCCGAGAGCTTAGCAGAGTTAGTGTCTATCATCCTAGTGTGGAAAATGAATCCCAACTCTAGGTGGCTACTGTCATAAGGGGGAGGTGGATAAGACATGAAATGGATAGTGCAGACTCGAAAAATCTCAAAGCTCAATCTCGTTCGAGATAGAAAGGATAAGTACAAGCTCTGCAAGTGAGGAAAAACCCTTGTTTGAGCTATCCGGCCCTTATTATAGTGCCTGCAAGCATCCAACGGTAAGGTAAACTTGACCTGGAACTTACCAACAGCTAAAGGGTAAAAAATCCCCATAATCCGCCCCATTAAATTCCCACAGCCCGCTCCTTTTAACGGTAACTTTCTCTTTTTACCAGATGTTATTGTGCCAACGGCTAGTTTTCACACCTCTTGTGTGCTTGGCATACCTGCTATGCTTCAGTTAAATGCCTGCTCCTCCTACGCATCTTCCCCCAACACAGGCTTAATCCCTAAGTACTTCAAAACCAACGATATTTTTTCTCGGCATGTGTCATCCCAACACAACCTGGCTTCCTTCGTAAGCAAGTCTTTTAGGGGTGTTGTGATTAATACATGCCTCTAAATGAGTTTTCTGTAATAACCTGCGTGGAAATAAGTGAACATAGTTATTCCCTTGTTGTAGGAGTTGCCGGATATATGAGAAATCTACCTCCTGTATCCGCACCCCCAATCTTAGCCAACGTGGGGTGCATCTCAATGTTCCCGCTCGTAGCCTGAGTTGTCCAGTAATTGTGCGCATCTCACCCAATTATGAGTCAGAAACCTCTTGGTGACCATCCTTACCTTCTTTTGGGGCTAGGCTGTAGTATTTGACCATGCTTGGTACCTACAGTTCCCAAGTGGGCATTTCAGGTGCGACACACAGGTGCGATTCACCCCATGCTACAATATCAATGTCCTATAGAGCTGTGTCAAGCATCTCTATCCTGCCGACTAACCCAAATGTTCCCATAAATTCATCCTTCAAAGTCTCCCAGTGGCGGGTGCACTGATGGAGCTCCACATCTAAGTACCATGCAGTGGGAAGTGGTCCTATAAGCAGATGAATCCACTCTTGGGTAATCCTGTCGCACCATTGTTCTATCCAAGCAAACACATATTCACATGGGTCTTTGGGTCCAAGGAACATTCTAATTCGTACATTGGCTGGGGCCTAAAATAATAGGATCATCATATTTCAACACTCATCCCAATCCTAGAACACCTCCTCATGCGTCTTCCACCATCGCGCAGGTGATCCATGCATGGCCAACTTACAGGACCATAACCTTCGTTCTTTGGGAACCTCTAGTTCAAATTCTTGCAAAAAGTCCCTAACATTACTAGAACCATCAAAGTAAGGTAGGTCTCTTACCTCTGAGGAGATGCAGTCTGAAGACATCGCAGCGCAGAGGCATCATGTAATCGGTTTTTCCATTTCTCTATCTCCCCATCAGAGTCGGAGAAACATTCACTATCCTTTTCCTAGCAGAGTACTCCCTCTGCCATGGGGTTGATCAAATCTTCATCTCACATAGTCAACTTATAGATGTGATCCACATCCTCTTCATCGCGCAATGGTTCTTTGTATTGTTCGCCTTCCGCAGGATCTAATGGTACTATTACAATTGTACTGCTATTTTCGAATACAATGCTTCCGTTATTTAGGTTAATGATGCCCCCCATATCTATGGCGCAATCAAAGCCTAGGAGTGCAGGGTAGGGGTCCGCATCTTCTACAATATGAATTACTTCAAAATCGGCCTAAACCTTGACCCCTACAATATCCACCATGATATTTGATATTCTCCCCAAGGGTATGATCTTTTGTTGTTTGGTCATACACAGCTGGATAGTGGACCATTCCAACTTAGGTTCCCCCATTCATTTCCAAGTCTATTTAGGTAATAAATTTGCATCTGACCCTAGGTCCAAAATAACCTGATCCATCTCATAATCACCGATCTACACAGTCAACCACATCTCCCTACCAGTGTGTCTTATATCTATAGAGTTATGTACGTCCTTGAATTCTGGAGGGAGGCTAGGTCATGCTGCGTAGCTATCTATTAATGCCTGAAAATTTTTCATAGCCTTTGGATTGTGCATCAGCTTCATACATGCCTGTAAAAAGAGTTTGACCTCCTCATCTTCCATGAGGTCTTTAGGCGGCTGTAAAGTAGATCCCTCTGCCTCAGCAAAGTCTTTGCGAGTTACGACAAATGTTTCTTTCTCCTTTTTTAGATCGAAACCTTCCTATTTTATAACTGCTTGTCAGATTAGAGGCTCAATTGCAGTTTTCTCCCCAGGCCCCCTGGTAGCCATCCCACTGTGTATTACGACATTCACACTTGGATCTTTGTCTCGTTGTTCAGCCTTAACTCTCTGCACATTCTGCATAGGTGTCAGTTGCTTCTCCTACATCTTTGCTATCAAGATTGGATAATCTTTAATCGCATGGTCTAGCTATCTACCATACCAACAGGACTTCCTTATAGGGTTTTGACAGTCCCTGGAAAAGTGTCCTACTTCTCCATAGTTATAACAGATTAGTTGCCCTTGTCCCTAGCCTGTGCTTCCACTTCTTCCGCCTCCCCTGGCCCTTCCTAGGGAGCCCCCTGTGCTCGAGAGGGATCTTGGAAAGCATGGATTTGACTGTACCCTATAGAGGTTCCCTTTATCAATCATCAAATCATATGTCTCGCAGTTCTATTCATCGTGTCCTACCGACATGCAGAACCTGCACCATTGCTGCTTTACTTCTGGGACATACGCAGCAAGGCGGGGATAGTGGTTTGTGTCGTGTAGCCCCGCTACGCGACAATCATCACACCATAGTGCCAGCCCACTTGACACTACAATTTCCCTAGTGCGTAACAGACTAGGTCCCCCGGCCTGCATGTATTCTGTTAATAGAGGGAAGTTATCCTTGGTGTGACCATTCATCCTGCATCATATACACCATCTTTCAGGGCTAGCCTCTACTCCCCACTCCTTTCGTAGGTTCTGGACCTACACCTACATCTACGGAGAGTCGTTTGGGCTGTAGACAGATCTACCCCCTTCTCGGTTGGTCTGATAGTATTTGCTACTTCGTGTCGTACTTCCATCTAGATCAGAGGTCATTCATTCTATGTGGTTACACATAATACTTTTTTCACACAGTAATATCTTAATTAGAAATGGTAAGGTCTTCAGAAACTTACACTTGAATCCTTTGAAGAATCTTCATTCTGCTTCAGAATAGGAGACGAATTGATCGATGGAAAATTATGTCATGAATCGTCCTAGCATGCTGGCCACCCAATGGTCCACCGTGTGAGTGATGGTGTTATCAGTCTTTTCTAACTGTTGGGTCAGTTCTGGGGTCCACTGTGTGACCTGCTCATCCTTCGAACACTTCTGAAATTTGACCAACCTTACGATTCACTCCTGGGGCTCGATCGCAATGGTTACAAAGAATATCTCGTAGATCTCTATGAAAATATTCTTATTTTTCCACTCTTCGGTGGTAAAGCTCTTACTACAGTTTTCTTTTACCATTAATTCCTAAACTTGTTGCTTGAACCATTCATCAAATTTTTTTCTTTTATCTTTCCAGTACAGCCTTGGCATTACCTGATCCCTCTCTCAAAATGGTCTCAATCCCGGCAATGAAACCATTTGTTGGCTCGAGGGGTCCTGACCCAGGTTCAGAGGTTAAAGTTTGCCAACAAACCCCTATACCACTGGCCCTTTCGGCAGTGACCTACTTGCATAGGCCAAAGTATCACCAAAGTAGTATGGGAAGGTGTTGGAACCAGGTTTCCACACCCTGGGAGAGGGCAGGTAAGTGAGGCAGAGATGCATTCAACTTCACAAATATCAGATCGCATATTACAGAACCCAAATCTATTGGTCCCTTTGCATCGACATGCGGAATACCACTTATAATCACAGTAAACAATAGATACAGGAAAATAAAGAAACTATCGCAGCTATTATTGCATAAAGTATAATAGATAGATTTAGATCAATTGTCAACGCAGCATAAGAAATTAACACAGTTAATTTTGGAGCTCAACATAGAATCATGCATAACATAATAGATATCATATAGTTGCATTAATAGATTCAGATATTCCAATGACCTTCCGCTTTCATTAATCCTTCAAATGATTTTACAATACCCAAAACCCGACTTCTGCACACAGCATCAGGGTCTGCACACAACAGGACTGAGGATCTCCATGCACACAGCCATTAGGAGTCCTTTCCTCAAAAACCCAAACAGATCTACTAATTCATGATTCGCACCAATCTTAGTTCATCGACTGCCTTTACAATTCAAAAGATGTTCAACTACTTATACAACTTTAGCCTATGCATCGAATGGTCCACAAACCATGGTTTGCGGACTCTTGGTCTATCCTTGACCCACTTACAATGCATTAGGGGCTTTGACCCACCCCAAAACCCATGCGTTAAACTAAATGTAATAGAAAATATGTACAAAATGGACCAAATTCGCAGCTTTGTAGGAGAACCTGTTCCAACAGTAAGTTATATAAGTCCTCAGATGGTGGAAAAGTGAAAATTAAGATCAGAAAAATTTCAGCAAGCATGGTTAGTTCAATTAGCCTGGAACAAAAATAAAAGTTACCCAGAAATTGTCAAATATTGCTGTAAAATTAAATGGGTATGTAACAAAACTGAATTTAAATATTTTTCCTCTAGGTTCATATAATGCATTAGTGGGAATGGACTGGTTAGAAAAACAAAAATAAATAGTTAATTCCTTAGATAAAACAATACACTGTATATATGGTGAGGGAAAACCAGTGAGAGTAAAACGAAAACCCAGATTAATATCAGTCAGACAGATTTCATCTCTAGATTTAAAGAGAACAACAAGGAAAGACTATCAAGTGTATGTGGTACAAGTAGAAGAATTGGGACAACAAACTAAAAAAGAAACTGTAGAAAATTTGCGAGTAATTAGAGAGTTCAAGGATGTGTTTCCAGATGAAATTCCTCAATTCTCCCTAAAGAGAAATTGACTTTTCAATTGAATTGGTAATCAGAGCTACACTTCTGTATAGAGCACCTTACCAAATGAGTATTCCCGAGTTTTTAGAAATAAAAATAAAACTACAATAGTTATTAGATGGAGGTTATATCAGAACAAGTGTGTCTCCTTATGGAGCATTGGTACTATTTGTTAAAAAGAAAGATGATACATTCAGGATGTGTATCGACTGCAGAAAACTGAATAAATTGACTATAAATAATAGATATCCTTTACCGAGAATAGATGGTGATAGGAGCTACTATCTTTTCAAAGATTGATTTAAGAACAGGCTATCACCAATTAAGAATTAAAGATGAAGGCATCAACAAGGCTGCATTCAGAACTAGATATTGGCACTATGAATTTGTGGTTTTTCCTTTTGGGTTGACCAATGCACTTGCTACATTCATATTTTTAGTATGAATCTTAATTGCAAGCGTACGAAAAAGGCTCACTTTAGCCGTGCATAACAAACAACCCTAACAACAAATATGGCTTCCAATATATTTAAATCTTCAATTAGTTGACAAAGATAAATGTTGCAAAAATCTAGATCTATGCATTAAAATACATTAAGCAGTAAATAAAAGCAAGATTTGCTTCGTGCATCCAATAGACAAGACAAGAATGTTTTAAAGAATTTTTGTATTTTTTGACACCTGGGAATGGAACATAGAAATATGTTACCAGTCCCCCTCAATGGGATGGGTTCTTGTAAGTCCTCAACACTTCAGATCTAAAATCCCTCTCTCTTGATGGCAGAATCTAAAATGGAACTCAAAGGGAGTTCACAAGAAAAATGGTAGCAAAATATGATAATGATGGTGGATCAAAGTCACACCAAAAGTATAGATCCAGAGTGATCTTTAGGAAACAAAAGGTAGTGAATGAATGGAAAAAATATTCTATTTATAGAAAAACATTGAGTTAGTCTAGATATTGGTGCATAGTTAAAATATTATTACCCAAATCAAGATCCAACTTTTATGGAATATTTTATTATATTTTTTGGAGGGAAAAAGAATTTGACTTGGTTCAAATACCTTTATTTGTAAATAATAAATACATAAATGATTTATTTATTATTTTAAGGATGTGGTTGAGTATAATCAAATAAATAACGATTTATTTAATTATTCATGATTGATTTAGTCAAATTTAACAAGGAGTGTTATTTAAATAAGGTTTAAATAATTATTCCTAGAGAATAATAAGATAAATAGTGATTTACCCAACTAATTTTCCTGTTTTGGGTTAAATATGACCAGGAATATTAATTAAACTTCTGTTTAACTAATTATTCCTTGAGGAAAATCAAACAAATGTAGATTTATTTAATATTTCCTCATGGGGTTTCCTATTTAGACCATAAACAACTTAATAAAGGTGGTTTACTAAGTTATTTTTCATAGTGAAAGCAATTTACTTAGGGTAAAATTGGTCTTACATGTTGTACTTAGGACATATTAATAGTAACAGGCTAGATGACCCAAAAAATGGTGTAACAGATTTCCCCCTAGCATGCCAGTGTTAGGAGCTAATCGTATGACCGAAGTACGTTGTAAGAACTTAATCACTAGACACTGAAGGGGAAGTCAGAGAGAGAAATATAAGGTAGACCAAAGCACTAAAGGACTAGACCCTGAGGAGGCGATAATTATAGGTGCGACAAGTTTCTTTTATGAGTGAGAACTTGCGCTATAGGCGGTGGGGGAGGCATACCTATGCCCGCCAAGAAAAAGTACAAAGAATAATCGATCTAGTAAACAAGGGACTGAGATATATAGTACATGCTGGCATAAACATGAGCCAAATAAAAATATGATAATGAATCCCACATACATACTGTGCCTAGGATAATAGCTAGGACTTATACAATAATATTTGAGTACATGAGATACAAATACAACCCAAATGCCCCTGTAAACAGGAAAGGGCTCTGAAAATATGACTGATACATGCAAACAAAAAGGTGCTAGAAGCGGCTGAGGCTGAAATCATCAAATATATGGAGCTGCATCAAAGGCTGTAATGAAGAGTTCATCCGGGCATGTCGGGGGCTACCTATAGGGCCACCCCCTCATGAGGGTTGAAACATCTCACACATCCCCAGGAATCACTGGTCCAATCTACTGCATCACTGAACCATCAAGTATATGAATCTCGATCATACTATAAGGAGCTGGAGCTGAGAAAAAAATCAAGTCAAAGGGTTGTAGGGAGTCCCTTTGACTGACTTGAGGCACCGAACAAGAGTGGAAGCTGGAACCAAGGTACACCACCCTCTATACATGTCTTCTGGAATGAATGATCTCATGTCGACAAAAGGAGGTTCGCCACAGGTGAGGCAATAAGGAATCCTCAACTAAGGCACGACAGAAAATAGTAGAGTGATTGACAAACATGCACGAGGGATGATGAATAAATGGGTGCACTGAGTAGCGGACAAATGACTTCCCTTCTTAGAGCATAAAGGGCATAGATGACCTGGCAGTGACTTGTTAGCACATGATCTGGACCCTAGGCTGAAAAATGGAAAAATAGGGTAACATCTAAACCACGCTCAACCTTGTAGCTAGCCCTACAAGGAGAGGAGAGGGCTCTCTCCATAAAATGATATTCAACAAAGTACAGTGATAAACTAATTTTAGGCTAGGTATATAAATGGGAAAAAGTTTAATAAAATGAAATTAATTTTTCAGGGATGTGTGGGACAAAATGGGATAGTTTGAAATTGGGGGATTTAAATCAAGACACAGTGTATTTCATGGGGAAAGGTAGGTAGGAAATTTTAGCAAATAAAGTTAAATAATGATGGAATGGAGAGACTGGTGAGGAGTTGAAAAGGGCATAAAAATGGATCCTTTTCAAACGGAAGAAAACATAGAGTATGAATGATTTCCCAAGGCAGAGCATATAAAATGGATTCTACCTTTCTATCTTGAAAGCATTCAACCATAGATGTTTATGAATGAATGGAACACATAAAATTTTTACATATGAAAAAAAAGAGAGAACAAATGCTAAAACTCATACCACATGGATCCCATAAATCAGAGTTGCATCTCTTATTAATTCCCTGTCAAACTGTACAATGGAGCGCAGAGTGTTCTTTTCCACACTATTCCCCCACTTATGAGTTACAGACTGATTTACAAATGATTTACAATTACATTAAATAGGCTGAAAAGTGGGAACATAGATCCAAAGGAAAAGGGAGCCATTTTGACAGCTGAAGAACTGAAATCCAATCATTGAAAAGAGATCCAACAATCTACCCCCGAAAATAAGGGACAACAATACATTTTGACCATCTGAAATTTTTTTTGTTACATTGGATGAAAGAAAAATAGGCAATCCGAAAGATAGATTTCCTACTTTGCTGCTGCTGTAACAATCTCTGTCTCATATTAACTCTCGGCCTTTGACTATTTATCACTATTTCACTAAAGAAAATTGACTTTAATGGAATGCTTTTGAAATAACGTAGAATGAAACTATGCTTTAGTGAAGGGAGAAAATTGATTTTGAATGGGAAAAAGGAAAGGAGGTGGGGTCTGCGTTGCAATCGAAATTGGAGGGGAGGGAGGGGAGCAATGTATAATAAAACATTTGAAAATACATTCATTGTGATGATGTCATCGCAATATGGGTCGGGGGGATTTGAATATTTTTGAAACAAAGCCAAAAGCTCCGATGCGATTGAAATAATGTACAAGGGATAATGGGGTAGTAATAAAATATAAAAGAAAAGGTTGGGCCCTTTTATAAGGGAAAGAACAAGTTTACTATTGAAATGGCGAAGGGCCTTTAAGGTGGGACCTGGGAGGAACAATCGCAATTGCAATCGGGCTCGAGGAAAGGGGCGCATATATTTGGAACAAGGTGAACAAGTTTCCGATGCGACTGAAGTGAAGGCGATGGGGGGAGTATTTGTAAAACAAATTAAAATGAAATTTTATGTTTTACAAATGGAAAACATTTGTATTATGAATGGGCGGAGAATATTAAATGGTGGGATCGGGGTCAATTAGCAATTGGGAGTTTGGAGGGGGCGGAGGGACAATTTTATATACAATCGCTAATTGCGATGATCCGATTGGCTATGAGTTGTTGGATCGAATGATGAGATCGACGGCAGAGGTGTAGTCGGGGGGTGTCATTCGGGAGAAGTCCATCGGAGGGGATCGATTTATTTGAAAGCTCTGATTGTATACAGGCCATCGGATTGAGGGAGGGGGGGTTGGGGGGGGGGTGCGATCAACAGTTAGGATGTACATTGGATGGGACCAATACAATCGCATCAGAGTTTTGAGATAGGTCCATCAGAATGAAAATATTAAACATTGCGATTGCGATAGAAAGGGAATGGACTTGGGTTGATGGGGTTTATATGATATAAACCTTTAAGTTTTATTATATGGTTTTAAACGAGATGGAGGAGAAGTGGTTTAGAACGACGGGGATTTATATACATAAACTTTGTTATGAAGTTTAGGGGAAATGGTGGGGAAGTGGTTATGAAATCGCATCGGGTCTTTGCATTGCGATTGTGTAATCGAGAGGGAAAAAAGGGATTTATTAAAGAAAATATAAAACTTTAATAACATAAAGTTTAGGGAAATGTGGGAAAATGGATTGTTTAAGGGTATAGGGGACTTTTTACCTCACTTAGGCATAAATTTCAATCCAGGAGTCAGTTTTGGGAGTGTAATATACCGTTGGAAAGCTCTTTCTGGGCTCTTTCTGTTGAATCTACTTGGAAGATGATTTGACGCTGAAAATTCTATGGAAAACCTCTCTGAATGGCAGGGTGATTACCTTGTGGAGAAAACGGCTTCTGAAATGTGACTTGTTACATATGCTGACATAAAATCACATAATGAATGATAATAAAGGAAAAGTATCATGTTTTCACCTAAAAACATGGTTTTGAGGTGAAAATTACACCAAACTAATTAAAACATCTCTTTGATCTTCCAGGTGTTGTGAATTTGAGTTTATTTACTTCCTCATGACCTTGCTGATATTTCTTGACAATTGACTCATTGATTTGACCTTGATGAGATCCAGAACCTAATGAGACCCATCTTATGACCTACTGACATGATTTTGAGAGTGAAAGTGACTCATGAATAAAGACCATAGAGAGGAGAATCAAAAAGTTTCACATGAGGGAAAACTGATGAAAAATCACTACCATCAATGGATCCATGACCTAGGGGAATGGTGAAATTTATTGGTATGGGACTCCTAATATTCAAATGCAAAAGAGAAATTTTGATCACTGATGGCAGTATGAATAGACTGACACTAACAGGTTCACCATAGGTGAGGCAATAAGGAATCCTCAAATAAGGCACGAGAGAAAATAGTAGAGTGATTGACAAACGGGCACCAGGGATGAAGAAGAAATGGGTGTACTGAGTAGCGGACAGATGACTTCCCTTGTTAGAGCATAAAGGGCATAAATGACTCGGCAGTGACTGACACAATATCAAAGGGGATAGGGGACAGTGGGACCGAAGTCCATAATGTGCGACACGAGAGAGGGACCAAGCAATGAAGGATGGAGGACTATAGAAGGATACAAAGGGACTCAGGATAGACTCCATGAATGCGATGATGACTCAACTCGGATGCTCTAAAAAAGGGTGACTCGATGATGCTACCACGCAGAAAAGGTCCGGTGGGGACCATCAAGACATGATTACAAGATGGTTACTCAATACGAAAATCGACAAGAGCATGGACAAGTATGGAGGAAAAGTGGTGCCCCAAGTACAAGTGTTGCAAGTGAAGAAATTCGATTTCGAGGAGTGGTGAAGTGACCCTTCATGGAAAAAATGTGTCCTAGTGAAGTATCAAATCACGAGAAATCATGATATAGCTACCCAAAAGAGATATAACATGCATTTCAGGAGGTAAATGCTAGGGGTAATATTTCTTAAGATAGAGTGCATTGCGAGGATTAGGAAGGGGGTGTCCTTCGAAATCCTTTAAGAGGTATGCCCCCCTACCTAAATCCTTACTGATGATATAAGGGCCTAGCCATAATGAATCAAACTTCCCATGACTAAGGAAATCATGGGCCTGGTCATACACTAGAACGAGATCACCTTCGTGAAAAGTACGAGGGTGGAATTTTCGATCATACTGAGCTTTGGTGTGTTTCTTAGCCACTTCGATAGTTTTCAATGCAACACAATGGTCTTTGGAAGTGCGCTCAAGCATGATAAGTCATTGTTCTAAATTTTGGGTGTTAGGGAGAAGTCTGATGGCTAGATGAAGGGAGGGGATTTCACACTCGATCAGTAAAACTACCTCCTCTCTGAAAACAAGGTGGAAAGGATTTAACCCGGTTGCGTTTTTAACAGAAGTTCTATAGGCCCACAAAGCAGGGTAGAGCATAAGGTTCTAGTTGGTTTTGTGATTATCTGACATCCGTTGAAGCATGGTTTTAAGGATTTTATCGACTTCTTCAACTCGCCATTACCTTGGGGGTACAGGAGGAGGAATATTGATGCTCAAAACCCAACAAGAGGATAGGCCTACACCATATTCTACTCCTAAAATCTCAGCGATGGTTAGAGACCAATTGTTTCAGAACTCTGAATTGAGCAATAACATGGTTAAAGAAAAAGAGGGTGGCGGTAGCTGTCGTGTTGTTAAACGTTGGCATGGCCTCAGCCCATTTTGTGAAATAGTTAACCACCACAATGATATACTTGTGGTACCAGTGGATGAGGGTCGACACTCCATAAAGTCTATGGCCCTCTTACAAAAGGGACCAGCCAAGATGACAATATGGAAGGGAGATGGAGGGGCTCGCACCTTAGGGGTGAAATGTTGGCAATTGGAATATTTTTTGACTGCTTCAATGCAATCACCGAAGAGAGAAGTCCAAAAATACCCAACGCGCATGATTTTCTGGGTAGTGGTAAGACTAGAGAGGTGGCCACCACAAGCGTTGCTATGAAATGCATTGAGGGCTTCCTCTGCTTTGGCATGCATGAGACAATGAAAAAGGACATAATTTACACCACGATGATAAAGGTTGTCATCGATAATAAGGTAACCGGGGGCCTAGGGTGGGATACGTTGTCGAGCATCACGGTCAAGATGGAGGGCATAAATGACTCGGCAGTGACTGACACAATATCAAAGGGGATAGGGGACAGTGGGACTGAAGTCCATAATGTGCGACACGAGAGAGGGACCAAGCAATGAAGGATGGAGGACTATAGAAGGATACAAAGGGACTCAGGATAGACTCCATGAATGCGATGATGACTCAACTCGGATGCTCTAAACAAGGGTGACTTGATGATGCTACCACGCAGAAAAGGTCCGGTGGGGACCATCAAGACATGATTACAAGATGGTTACTCAATACGAAAATCGACAAGAGCATGGACAAGTATGGAGGAAAAGTGGTGCCCCAAGTACAAGTGTTGCAAGTGAAGAAATTCGATTTCGAGGAGTGGTGAAGTGACCCTTCATGGAAAAAATGTGTCCTAGTGAAGTATCAAATCACGAGAAATCATGATATAGCTACCCAAAAGAGATATAACATGCATTTCAGGAGGTAAATGCTAGGGGTAATATTTCTTAAGATAGAGTGCATTGCGAGGATTAGGAAGGGGGTGTCCTTCGAAATCCTTTAAGAGGTATGCCCCCCTACCTAAATCCTTACTGATGATATAAGGGCCTAGCCATAATGAATCAAAATTCCCATGACTAAGGAAATCATGGGCCTGGTCATACACTAGAACGAGATCACCTTCGTGAAAAGTACGAGGGTGGAATTTTCGATCATACTAAGCTTTGGTGTGTTTCTTAGCCGCTTCGATAGTTTTCAGTGCAACACAATGGTCTTTGGAAGTGCGCTCAAGCATGATAAGTCATTGTTCTAAAGTTTGGGTGTTAGGGAGAAGTCTGATGGCTAGATGAAGGGAGGGGATTTCACACTCGATCAGTAAAACTACCTCCTGTCTGAAAACAAGGTGGAAAGGATTTAACCCGGTTGCGTTTTTAACATAAGTTCTATAGGCCCACAAAGCAGGGTAGAGCATAAGGTTCTAGTTGGTTTTGTGATTATCTGACATCCGTTGAAGCATGGTTTTAAGGATTTTATTGACTTCTTCAACATGGCCATTACCTTGAGGGTAATAGGAGGTGGAATATTGATGCTCAAAACCCAACAGTGAGGATAGCTCACACCATATCTCATCTTCAAAATGTCAGCGATGGTTAGAGACCAATTGTTTCAGAACTCTGAATTGAGCAATAACATGGTTAAAGAAAAAGAGGGTGGCGGTAGCTGTCGTGTTGTTAAACGTTGGCATGGCCTCAGCCCATTTTGTGAAATAGTTAACCACCACAATGATATACTTGTGGTACCAGTGGATGAGGGTCGACACTCCATAAAGTCTATGGCCCTCTTACAAAAGGGACCAGCCAAGATGACAAGATGGAAGGGAGATGGAGGGGCTCGCACCTTAGGGGTGAAATGTTGGCAATTGGAATATTTTTTGACTGCTTCAATGCAATCACCGAAGAGAGAAGTCCAAAAATACCCAACGCGCATGATTTTCTGGGTAGTGGTAAGACTAGAGAGGTGGCCACCACAAGCGTTGCTATGAAATGCATTGAGGGCTTCCTCTGCTTTGGCATGCATGAGACAATGACAAAGGACATAATTTACACCACGACGATAAAGGTTGTCATCGATAAGAAGGTAACCGGGGGCCTAGGGTGGGATACGTTGTCGAGCATCACGGTCAAGATGGAGGGTGAAATTTTTTGTTCGCAAGTAAGTGAGGATGTCACCATACCAATGATCATATGTGGTAATGGCAAAAAAATGTTCATTGGGAAAATCATCATTAACTGGAGGATTCCGCATATTGGTAGGTAATTCAGAAATGAGTTTAGCAAGGGCTAAAACTTTCTTTCTTTTGGTTGTGTTAGGTATCTATATTAATAGTTTATCCCCTTATTGTTATTAGTGTAGCCCCCTTATTGTTATCATTATAGCCCCCTCTAACCCCAATATTGTTATTACTGTGCCCTTACATTGTTATTGTTAGGTCGGCTAGGATTACATTGTGGCCCCATGGACTCCTATATATAGAAAGGAGGTTTTTGCATTTGTATCATCCAAGAATTGTTCATTCATGTAATGTATTGGAGGTTGACCCTTGAAGTGGCTTATTTATAAGGCATTGATATATATTTTCTTCTATTTTTGGAGCTGGTTTCACAACATTTGGTATCAGAGCTTTAAATTCTAGGGTTTCGCTGCTCCAAATAGGTCATCGTGGAATTTTCGCTATAAATTTTTTTCTACAAAGGTTCAGAAGCTCAAATGTTTAGAGTATGAAGCTAAAATCCTCAGGAACATCGTAGCAAAATTTTAGAGCTTGGTTCACAAAATTTTTCGAGATATGATCTGTGGAAGTTAGATCTTTTTGCAGGCTCCTCAATTTAACCTAAACAGGTCATCGTGGAATTTTCACTATAAATTTTTTTATATGAAGGCTCAAAATCTAAAATTTGTAGAGCATGAAGCCGAAATCCTGAGAAACATCGTTGCAAAATTTCAGATCGTGGTTCACAACATTTTTGGAGATATGGTCTATGGAAGTTAGGACTTTTTCAGCCTCCTGAATTTCATCTCAAATAGGTGATCGTGGAAAAATATTCATAAATCTCTCTCTGTGCATCGGATTGGAATTTTGTAAAAAGTGGATGCAAGCACACGGAATTTAGTTTCTTATCTATCAATTTTAGAGCCGAAGGAGGAAGCAGTGACACATGGAAAGTCATACAAATTCACTCTACTGAACCAATCCATAATTAGGTCATCGTAGGAGATTGGGCACAACTTTCTCTTCAAGAATCCAAATCAGGTTAGACTTGTGGCATTTGAAAGAGGATTCATAGGGCGACCTCAATACCAAATTTAAGATATTAAAGATCTGAAATCATAGAGATAATTCAGTTTCAATATCGAGCTCCTCAAAAGCAAGAAAAAGATGTGCATTTTTTTCGAATTACATAAGTCTCATTTGAAAAAAAATAGTTGGAATTTATTCCAAGGGAATATTGAAGAATAGATATCAGTATTGAGTTCTAAAATGGCCCCTAAAAATAGTTCAACACCCATTAAGCCTTCAGAAGGCTCTACTATGACTCATGAAGACGAAGAAACACAACATGAGATATCAAAATTACAAGAGCAAGTGCACCAAATTTCGTTATCGCAAAGAGCAACAAAAAATGAAATGGAAGTTTTGAAGAAAGGCGTGGAAACTAAGATGGATGGTTTGAAGAAACGAGTGGAAGGTAATGAATGGTTTGGAAGCTAATATGGAAGGTATGGAACTGGGCATGGAAGCTAAGATGGATGGCATGGAAGCTAATATGGATGACATGGAAGCTAAGATTGATGAAAAAATGGAAAACATAAAAGTAGACATTGAAGGTTTGGCAAAGTTGATACAATAAATGTTTCCTAATGGTGAAAAGATAGTAGAGGAAACTCATGATGAGAACAAAATAAATGTTAATCATGATTTCATAAACTCTAATGTTGGATGGAAGAACCACCATATTGCAAAGATGGATATGAGGAAGTTTGATGGCAAGGATCCCGTAACATGGATACTACATATGGAGCAATATTTTGATCTCAATAATGTGCAAGACACACAAAAGGTATGCATTGCAACTTTACATTTAGAAAAAAATACATTTGTATGGTATTGATGGCTTTTCTCCCGTAAAAAAATTGTCACTTGGTCAATTTTTATGGAGGAAATGATAGCACATTATGGGGATACAAAGAGAAACACCTTCTTTAGCCAATTGATAAATCTCAAACAAAAGGGTTTAGTGGGGGAGGACATTGAGGACTTCCAAAAATTGAATATAAGGGTAACTGGTATTCCAGAGGAACACAAGATTGATCTCTTCAGAGGTACTTTAAAGGATAACACCCAACATGAAGTTCACATTTTGGAACCTGATTCATTAGAGAAGGCATTCAGGTTGGCAAGAAAAATTGAATGTAAAATTATGGCGACAAGGAAGCCTACCACTCATTTCTATAAAGAGGGAAGTGTTGCTACTCCTAGATTTCCACAACCTAAAAGGTTGAAACCACAAAAATTGGAAGAAAAAATAGCCAAAGGGCTTTGCTACAGTTGTGCTGAGAAGAAATTATTTTACATAGATTGTGAAGAGGAAGAAGAAAATGAACAAGAAGAGGATATACACCAGGAACCAACCCTAGAAGATGAAGAAATGAGTCTGACCATATCTTGTAATGCATTGGCAGGAATTACCACTCCTAAAACTCTCAAGATAGAAGGTCATATCAAGAAGAAAAAGGTAATAGTGTTGATTGATTCAGGTAGTACCCATAATTTTATTAATTGTAAGGTAGCCAAGGAATTGAATTGTTTCCTATACCTAGCACCAAAATGTCAAGTGATGGTTGCAAATGGAGGAACAATAAATTGCTCTGGGAAAATTCCATAATATCAAGATAACCATGGGGGAATATGTATTTAATAGTCCAATTCTTTCCATTCCTATGGGAGGTGCTGATGTTGTACTAGAAGTATAATGGTTATAATCTCTGGGGATGGTAGTTTTTAATTTTCAAGAACTTTTCTTGAAATCTTTTTTAGAAGGAAAGGAAGTCGAATTACAGGGTATCGTAGGGAAGCCAGGAAAGATAATAAGCTCTAATTTCATGACAAATCTTCTGAAGAAAGAATAATGAGGTGTAATTGCTCAATTATGCTTAATAGAAGTTCCAACATCAAAATAATCTATTTGTGCAGATCTCCAAAAAGTCTTGGAAAATCATTCCAAGGTGTTTGAAACTCCCAAAGGACTCCCACATATTCGTGATCATGATCATGCTATTCATTTGATTCCAGGAAGTGTTCCTCCAAACATCAAGCCTTATAGATATCCTTATGTCCAAACAAGCGAAATTGAACGTATGATTGCAAAAATGTTAGAGGCTGGTATAATTCAACCTAGTCAAAGTTCCTTCTCTGCTCCAGTAGTATTGGTGCACAAGAAGGATGGATCATGGTGCATGTGTCCAGATTATATGGAGCTCAATAAGCTCACCATTAAAGATAAATTTCCCACTCCTGTTATTGATGAATTATTGGATGAATTATATGGAGAAATTTAATTTACCAAGTTGGATCTTCGTTCAGGATATCAACAAATTAGAATGAAGACTAAAGATATTCTGAAAACAACATTTCGAACTCATGAGGGTCATTATGAATTTTTGGTCATGCCTTTTGGCCTTACCAATGCACCTTCTACATTTCAAGGGTTTATGAATTCCATTTTCAAACCCTTAGAAAATTTGTGTTAGTATTTTTTGATGATATACTAATCTACAATAGGTCTTGGAAGGATCATGTTCAACATGTTGACAGGGTGCTCAAACTATTGTAGGAGAAACAATTATATGCAATATCATCCAAATGTTTCTTTGGAGTACAAGAGGTGGAATATCTGGGTCATATTGTATCTCATGAGGGTGTTAAGGTAGACCCTAACAAAATTAAAGCCATTAAGGAATCGAAAGTCCCCACAACTATAAAGCAGTTGCGAGGATTTCTTGGTTTAACAGGATATTATCGCAATTTTGTTAAGAATTATGGGAGAATAGCAGCACCTATAACAACTTGATTGAGAAAGATGCATTTTCATAGACTCCTGAAGCAACTAAGGCCTTTGAACATCTTAAAGAGGCAATGTGCCTAGCACTAGTCTTAGCTATGCCAGAATTCACAAAAACCTTTATTGTGGAATGTGATGCCTCAGGAAATTGAATTGGTGTTGTTTTAATGCAAGAAGGAAGACCCATTACTTTTGAAAGTCATCCAATCAAAGAAAAGTATTTACAGAAAGTTATTTATGAGAAGGAAATGTTAGCAATACTACATGTACTAAAGAAATGGCAACCTTACCTAATGGGAAGACACTACAAGGTAAAAAATAACCATGATAGTATTAAACACTTTTTTGAACAAAGACTATCTTCAGAAGAGAAACAAAAATGGGCCACAAAGAAGTTGGGTTATGAATTTTAAATAATCTACAAAAAAGGGAAGCTAAATGTTCTTGCAAATGCACTCTCAAGAAAAAATGAAGAGGTGGAAGCATTGCTTTGTGCCATTTCTATTATCCAACTAGATTGGATAACCAAAGCAATGGATGAATGGAAGAGAGATGAAGAAGTGTGGAAACTCATTCAAAAGTAGCAGAAGATCCTAGTACATTTGATACATTTATTTGGAAAATTGATTCCTTATGGTACAAAGATCACTTATATCTTTGTAAGAATTTGCAACTAAAACAAAAGATTCTTTTGGAATTGCACACTTCTCCTTTAGGAGGACACTCAGGATTTTTAAAAACTTAGCATAAGGTGAAGAAAGAATTTTTTTAGGATGGCCTTAAATCTGATATTCAAAAATTTGTGTCAGAATGTTTGGTTTTCCAGCAAAATAAATTTAAGACAAATAAGACCTTAGGTCTTCTACAATGTTTATCCATTCCAAGTCAACGTTGGGAGGAGATGTCAATGGATTTCATCACAGTTTTACCTAAGTCTAAAGGAAAGAGTGTCATCATGGCGGTAGTTGATATCCATACCAATTATGCACACTTTTGTGTATTATATCATCCATTTAAAGCAAGTAGAGTCGCTACTACACTTATGGAAACAATTCAAAAGCTACATGGAAACCCAAAGGTTATTGTGAGCGACAGAGATCCCATTTTTACTGGAAATTTTTGGACAGAGTTATTTTGTTGTTTGGATACTCAATTAGCTCGTAGCTCATCTTATCATCCTCAATCCGATGGTCAAACTGAGATAGTAAATAAATGTTTGGAAGGATATCTTCGTTGTTTTGTATCTGATAAAAAAACACAATGGGTCAAGTGGTTACCTCTCGCCGAATGGTGGTATAACACTTCCTTCCATACTGCAGCAAAAATGACCCCATTTATGGCACTTTATGGATATCATCCACCGTCCATCACATCATCTTTAAGAGAAAATTCTAAGGTTCAAGCAGTGGAAGATCACATCGAGCATCAACAAGAAGTTCTCCAACTCTTAAAGGATAACCTAAATTTGGCACAAATTTGAATGAAACAACAAGCATATCAACATCGTAGTGAGAGAAGTTTTGATGTAAGAGACTGAGTATTTTTACGGCTACAACCATACAAAAAAATGTCCCTCAAGCAAGCTAAGAAGGATAATAAATTATCACCGAAGTACTATTGTCCTTACAAGGTGTTGCAAAATATTGGTACTATGGCATACAAATTGGAGCTTCCTGCTTCTTCGCGAGTTCATCCAATTTTCCATGTTTCTGTTGGCAATATGATGCAGAGTGTTTTCCTTGATGGAAACCCATTTTGATGAAGATGATGACAACCTACTAGATGAAGTTGTCCTTTATGGCAAAGGAAATGGAAAAGAAGGAGCATCTGAAACAGTAACTAAGAAAAGAGAGAGGTAGAAGAGGCAGCAGATGAAATAGAGGTATTAAAGCAGAAGCAATAGAGGAAGAACAAAAGGAGCAGAGATAGAATGGGAGAAAAGAGTACAAAGGCGCATCAGAGTTTTGGTGTACAACAACACGCATTCAAGAAGGATGGGAGAAATGTAAGGATGAATGAATTTTCATGGGCCGCAACCACAAATTGCAAAGGAGAGTTGATTATGGTGTTGGGAAGTGCCATTTTACAGTGAAATGAAGTCAGTCGAAGTTACAGACTACGGAGGAGCATAGTTTATTTAAAAACAGTCATTTTGGGTGTTTAAGCCCTCAACAACCAAGTATGAAGAAAAATTGAATAAAACAGCGGAAGTTCTTTAAGTCTTTGAAAGCAGCAGGACAAGTGGTCCCTACCACTTGAGCGCAAATCGTAAAGCGCAGTTTTGAAGTTTAGTGTCTTGTTGATATGGATTATTTGCGATGTGCGATCTCCGCGCCATCGCACGATCACAACATCGCGATGTCACAAAATCACCCTCCGCCCAAGCCAGAGTTTGTTGATTATTGCGATAAGCGATCATCGCAATATCGCAATATCGCACATTTGTTATTTCTGCCATCGCAAGTTCCGTTGTTTGCGATGTGCGATCATCGCGCCATCGCATGATCACAATATCGCACATCCATGTGTTCCGCCTTTTGTTTGATCGTGCCATTGCATATCGCACCTTCGCATTTTGTTTGATCCGCCAATATCGCACATCACAAATGGCCGACTGTGATGTGGGCCTGGGGTCAAAGAATGAAATCCAGTTTGTTTGAAGATTGAAGTTCGGGTTAAAAGTTCATTGAAATTTGATTAAAAGTAATGTTACGGGGGCAGTGTAAAGTTTTAAAATAACTGGAGGGGTCCCCCTTGCAGTTGACCAGAAAATCAAGCGCTGACCATAGATCAACGGTGGAGAATTACTATGGGGGCACTGCATGCCAAGTCAGCATCAACCGTTTGGTGCCTCCGCAGGGACCCACAGAGGGGTTATAGTTATAAAATTTGAACATTTTGTTATAAAGTGTGAAGGAAGCCCCCGAATTGAAATAATATTATATGGCGGAGATAAAAGACTACCTTTGGGATGATTCATGAATGGAAGAACGGAGGTTAGGGTTTTCAAATTGGATTGGCACGATTATTAATACAAAAATTATTGAGATGTATGGCCGTTACGCCTGTGGAACTCACCACATCAACAAGACACTTGCGTATGGAAAAGCGTTGGATATTGTTTATAAAATCCAAAGGGTTAAACTTTGGGTTAAAGGCTGGGCGCACATAGATAATTTGAATCTCCTCGTTTGAATAAAATAAATTAAAAAGAAATCGAAGAGCCCCGGGGATAGACTAAAGGAATACCATTAGCGGTTGAGTGGTTTTAGACTCATGGTATTGAGAAAGGGGAGATCTATATAAAGAACAAAGATCATTATTCGATTGAAAGGTTTGGTGCGAGCATTGGTGAAGAAGGAATTCCTCTAAGGAATATCCGTATGGATAGACAACGCGCTTAATTGATGATTCTGATTCCATGATGCACCCTTCGAGACATTGATCTAAAAGTTGATGAGTCGTGAGAGTTTTCAACAGAAGAAATGATGAAAAACTAGCAGATGTCTACTGAAGAAAACATATGGATCCGGTGCATATGACAGTTGGAGTTTCTGAAGGTTAATACACACAGAAGGATACACGGAATGTTGAATGCATAAATTCTCTGAAGTCTGGATTACAGTGGTCTCGTTGTTCTGTTATGTAGAACTTGGCAAAATATGTTTGTTAATTGAATAAAGGGTTGCGTTGGGTCAGAGGGTTGAAGCCTTTTGTATATAAAAGCTGATGTTATGATCAGGGGGGGTTGTAGCTCCCTTCCAGGAGAGGCTGGTAAATGAGAGAAGGTTGTAGCCTTCTGCAGGTGGGTGCCTGCATGCTGGTATAATTCTGCGCCAGCACAAAAATTGAAATATGTTTTCTTTATAATAAAATATTGAAGACAAAAACATCAGCAGCGGTGGTTTTCTCCCGAATTGGGTTTCCACCTTAAATCCTGTTATTCTTATGTGTTTCTATGTTTGATGGTTTGTACTGTTATTTCTATTCATGCTTATCTGATGAATAAATGATGCAATGATTTAAGTAAAGACGTGATAAGATCTATGGACATACAAGTAATGTAACATATGGTATTAACAGAAAGGAAAACCAAAAGAATTATCAGTTAGCTCTAAATACTGATTCACCCCCCCTCTCAGTATTTTTCCTCAACAATTGGTATCAGAGTTAGGTCCTTCTGAAAAGCTTAGCCGCTAAAAGGAAGATCAATCAAGATGAGCAATCAAGATGGAACAACGTCTATCAGGCCTCCACTCTTCAACGGAAAAAAATTAATCTTTTGGAAAACAAGGATGAGGTCCTATCTTCAATCTCTGGGAGCAGATGTATGGGCTATTGTTGAAGGAGTATATCGATATCCAGCCACAGTTCCAACAGATCCAATGCAAAGAAAGAATTATGAAACAAATGCAAAAGCAGTCAATGCTCTATTGGGAAGTCTAACTGAAGCAGAATTTATCAAAGTCATGCAGCTGAACACAGCAAACAAAATATGGGACAAAATCATTCTAAGCTATGAAGGTGATGCAAAGGTAAAAAGTGCTAAACTTCAAACTCTTAGAATTCAATATGAGAATCTAAAAATGCTTAATGAAGAAAGCATTGCAAATTTATTTCTACGTCTTGATGATATTGTAAATCGCATGAGAAATCTGTGAGAAACAATAACTGAATCTACTTTGGTTGAGAAAATCTTAAGATCTCTAACAGCAAAATTTGAGTCAAAAGTTTCAGCTCTTGAAGAAAATCAGGATCTTCAAAATCTTACTGTGGTACAACTTCATGGTATACTAACTGCATATGAAATTAGAAGAGGAGGACCATCTGAAGTCAAATAAGTAGTCTTTAGAACTTCTACAAAAGGGAAGGAAGTACAAATAACAGAAGGATCAAGATATATCTCAGAAGAAGATGAGATAAACTTCGTAAAGAAACTTCAACTTGGCACAGGACGGTTCAGAGGTAAGCCTCCTTTCAAATGTTTTGATTGTGGAAGAGTTGGTAATTATGCTGCTAAGTGTCCTTATAAAGAAACACATAGAAAGGGGAAGGAAGTAGCAAAAAGGAATAAGAATCAGTTTAGCACTAGAAAGAGTTACTATACTCATGAAGATAGTGATGGGCTATCAGATAGTGAGGAAGAATGTGAACAAGAACTTAGACTCCTCATGGAATTTGAAAAAGAATCTAAAGAAGAAAAGGATACTTTTGTGGATGCTCTAGAAGACAGTGATTTTCTTGATGAAAACAATAAACTCAAAATTTTCCTAGAAGAGAGTAAAATAATCATAGAAACTCTCAAAAAACAGCTTGAAGATAAAGAGAAACACAATGAGAATTTAGAATGTGAAGTTGTGAATCTAAGAAAAGAACTTGAGAAAGTAAAAACTCTGAATCTTAGATTTGCTAAAGGGTCTGAAACCTTAGATGAGATTATCAAGGTACAACGTTCTCCTCTTATAAAGACAGGTCTTGGATATATTGGAGAATCTTCTCAGGCATCAGCACCAAATTATCTAAAAGCAGTTACAGCTGGTTTACAACATGCTGCCACTCAACAAGGGAATAAAGAATATTTACAGGTAAAGCATGATCATTTCAATTCAAGAAACACTAACAGAAATGTCTTTCAAAGAAACACTAATCAACAGATAAATTCATATAGAAGATCTTATGATCACAGAAATTTCTTCTTCAATGGACAATGTTTCTCATGTCACAATTTTGGTCATAAAGCTATTCAATGTGTAGCATATAAAACTATTATGACAAGAGAAGCAAGAAAGAAAAGGATTGATATTGAAGCAAAGAAGAATACTTATAACAACTTTTCTCCTCTTCAAAATGAAGTTGAATGCACTTACTACAATAACTTTGGCCATAAAGAATCTGAATGTAGGAGAAAAGTTCAGCCAAAAGAACAAGTTTCTTCAAGCTCCAAAGTATGGAAAAAGAAGGAAGTACAGGTTGAAAATTGTGGCATAGCGTTATTTGCAGAAGATGAAGAAAACCAATGGTACATTGATAGTGGATGCTCAAGACATATGACAGGTGATAAAGACAAACTTCTTGCATACAATGCTCTAGAAAAGGAGAAGAATTTTACTTTTGGAAATGATACTCCTGCGGTCATTAAAGGAAAAGGGTCTGTTTTCCTAAAGGATAAGGTGAAAGATAATGAAGTCGTGTATGTCGATGGATTAAAACATAACTTGTTAAGTGTAAGTCAAATGTGTGATCAAGGAACTGAAGTTGTCTTTAGTTCAAAAGAATGTGTGGTACGTGATCTTGATACAGGTAAAGCGATTATAAAAGGAAAAAGAACTCCAAACAACCTGTATATATTGAAGAACCCCAAAGAACAATGTTATTTGAGTAAATCTTTAGAAAATTGGCTATGGCATATAAGGTTGGGGCATCTGAGCTTCTCTCAAGTCTACAAATCAAGCAGACTTAAAGCTGTTCGTGATCTTCCCAATATTACTCTACTTGAAAATATCATATGCAAATCTTGCCAATTCAGTAAGCAAACCAGGGTACAATTTAATGCCAAGGAAGGATCATCAAGTAAGCCTCTTGAACTCATTCATACTGACATATGTGGACCTATGAGGAAAAATTCACCCCGTGGTGAAGAATACTATATCCTATTCATTGATGATTTCTCTAGAATGTGTTGGATTGGACTGCTTAAACACAAAGATGAAGCTTTTGAGAAATTTCAGATCTTCAAAGCACTAGTTGAGAATGAATTAGAATTAAAAATCAAGTGTCTGAGATCTGATCGAGGAGGAGAATATACATACAAAGGATTTCTTGAATTATGTGAACAAAATGGCATAAAAAGACAGTTCTCTGTAGCTGGCACTCCACAACAGAATGGTGTTGCAGAAAGAATGAACATAACAATTCAACAAATGGCTAGAGCTATGCTTGATGATTCTGAAACACCTGACACATTTTGGGGAGAAGCAGCACATACAGTAGCAAACATTCTCAAAAAAGCACATGTTCGTGTAAATAGTGATAAAACTCCATATGAACTATGGTATGGTAATCCTCCCACTATAAAGCATTTTAGAATTTTTGGGAGCAAATTCTTTATCAAGAATAATGATGAAAAACTTGGCAAGTTTGAACCCATAGCAAATGAGGGAATATTTCTTGGTTACTCCTCTAGGAGTAAGGCATATAAATGTTACAATAAAAGACTTCGAAAGATTGTTGAATGTATTGATGTTGTTATTGATGAGTCTCCCGCAGCCCCCAAAAAAAAAAATAAACAACAGATGAAGATGATGAGGACACATATTCTCCTACATCAAAAAATAATGATACAAATAGTTCACCCAGTGAAGAATTTGAAGAGGAGTTGTCTGAAAAGGCTCCATCTAGATATGTTCAAAATAATCATCCAGAATCTCAAATTTTGGGAGAAAAGGAATCAGGTGTACAAACAAGAAGGACTCTTGTGGGATCTTCTAGCAATATGGCATTTTTGTCCACTATTGAACCTCACAGTGTCAGTCAAGCTAGCAAAGATGAATGTTGGATTCAAGCCATGAATGAAGAGCTTGATCAAATTGAAAAGAATCACACTTGGGAATTAGTACCAAGGCCTCATGACAAAAATGTCATTGGAACGAAATGGATATTCAAAAACAAGTTAAATGAGAATGGGGATGTTATAAGAAATAAAGCTAGACTTGTGTGCAAAGGGTATGCTCAACAAGAAGGTATAGACTTTGAAGAAACCTTTGATCCTGTAGCCAGACTTGAATCCATAAGAATGTTTCTTTCCTTTTCGAGCTTCCAACAAATCAAAGTTTATCAAATGGATGTTAAATATGCTTTTCTCAATGGTGATATAGAAGAAGAAGTTTATATAGAACAACCAGAAGGATTCATTTTTGGAAATGATGAAAAACTTGTTTGTGGACTTAAAAAGGCTCTATATGGTCTCAAACAAGCTCCAAGGGCATGGTACTATCGTCTTGACAAATATCTTCATCAACAAGGATTTTCAAAAGGGTCTGCTGATAGCAACTTGTACACAAAAACTGAAAATGAAAAACTTTTGATTGTAGTTGTATATGTTGATGATATCATTTTTGGAAGTAATAAAGAGTCTATGAGTCAGAAATTTGCTTCTGATATGCAACAAGAATTTGAAATGTCTTTTCTTGGGGAACTAACATTCTTTCTTGGCTTGAAAGTGCAACAAGCAACAGATGGCATATTCATATCACAAGCAAAATACCTCAAGCAAATTCTAAAGAAGTATGGCATGGAAGATTGCAAACCTATAAGTACACCAATGATAACTAGATGTAATCTCAGTTCTAATGATGATTCCCCCACAGTAAATCAACCTGAATACATATCTATGATAGGAAGTCTACTTTATCTCACTGGGACAAGACCAGACATCATGCATGCAGTTGGGATTGTTGGACGATTCCAAGCCAATCCAAAAGAGTCTCATTTGCAGGCTGTGAAAAGAATATTCAAATATCTACAGGGAACTCAAGACTTTGGACTATGGTATCCAAAGAATGCTGATCTTACTCTTCATGCATACACTGATGTAGATTGGGATGGAAGTGTTGATGATCGAAAAATCACTAGTGGTGGTGCATTCTATATGGGGCCTCGGTTAGTATCTTGGTTTAGGAAGATGCAAAGCTCCATTGCCTTATCTACAGCAGAAGAAGAGTATGTGGTTGCAACACCATGTTGCACTCAACTTCTCTGGATGATGCAAACTCTACAAGACATTCAAATCAAATGCTCACCTCCTATCTCCATTATGTGTGATAATACAAGTGCCATCAGTATCTCAAAGAATCCTGTTATGCATTCCAAGACGAAGCACACTCCCATCAAATATCACTTCTTACGAGAACAAGTGCTTGAGAAAAAGGTGAAATTGGAGTATGTTTCCTCCAAAGAACAAGTTGCTGATATATTTACCAAACCTCTACCCAGGGAAGCGTTAAAATATCTCAGACAAAAACTGGGAGTAGTCTCTGCCATGCAGAGAATCAGGTCTACTTAATTATAGAAGATTAAATTGGTTGTAAGGTGATGTTGGGAATCTCTGAATGCATAGGCTAAGGGGGAGCATCGCTCATGTGGCAAGGGTGCATTACTTGTTACTTCATTGAATTTTATGTTTGAATATTCAACATGAACTCAGGGGGAGCATGGTAACTTCAGTGCATATCAGATTTGCAGAGCGCTTCCTTCTACAATAGGAGAAAAACCTTGTGTTGGTTTTGATCCACCCTTTGCCCTTGATGTCAAAGGGGAAGAGTGACATGGTGTTTGAATAAGGGAAAAGAATGTCATGGTACTTGAAGAATGGTTATGATTAATCTGTTGTAGTGATCAAACACCATCGTGGTTGCCATCAAGTCCAAAGGGGGAGATTGTTGGCAATATGATGCAGAGTGTTGTCCTTGATGGCAACCCATTTTGATGAAGATGATGACAACCTACTAGATGAAGTTGTCCTTGATGGCAAAGGAATTGGAAAAGAAGGAGCATCTGAAACAGTAACTAAGAAAAGAGAGAAGTAGCAGAGGCAACAGATGAAATAGAGGAATTAAAGCAGAAGCAACAGAGGAAGAACAAAAGGAGCAGAGACAGAATGGGAGAAAAGAGTACAAAGGCGCAGTAGAGTTTTGGTGTACAGCAACACGCATTCAAGAAGGATGGGAGAAATGTAAGGATGAATGAATTTTCATGGGCCGCAACCACAAATTGCAGAGGAGAGTTGATTATGGTGTTGGGCAGTGCCATTTTACAGTGAAATGAAGTCATGCGAAGTTCCAGACTACGAAGGAGCAGAGTTTATTTAAAAATAGTCATTTCGGGTGTTTAAGCCCTCAACAACCAAGTATGAAGAAAAATTGAATAAAACAGCGGAAGTTCTTTAAGTCTTTGAAAGCGGCAGGACAAGTGGTCCCTACCACTTGAGGGAAAATCGCAAAGTACAGTTTTGAAGTTTCAAGTGTCTTGTTGATATGGATTATTTGCGATGTGCGATCGTCGCGCCATCCCACGATCGCAACATCACGATGTCGCAAAATCACCCTCCACCCAAGCTAGAGTATGTTGATTTTTGCGATATGCGATCATCGCAATATCGTAATATCGCACATTTGTTATTTCCGCCATCGCAAGTTCCATTGTTTGCGATGTGCGATCATCGCGCCATTGCACGATCGCAATATCGCACATCCATGTGTTCCGCCTTTTGTTTGATTGCGCCATCGCATATTGCACCTTCACATTTTGTTTGATCTGCCAATATCGCACATCGCAAATGGCCGACTGTGATGTGGGCCCGGGGTCAAAGAATGGAATCCATTTTGTTTGAAGATTGAAGTCCGGGTTAAAAGTTCATTGAAATTTGATAAAAGTTAATGTTACGGGGGCAGTGTAAAGTTTTAAAATAACTGGAGGGGGTCCCCCCGTAGTTGACCAGGAAATCAAGCGCTGACCATAGATCAATGGTGGAGAATTACTACGGGGGCACTGCATGCCAAGTCAGCATCAACCGTTTGGTGCCTCCGCAGGGACCCATAGAGGGGTTATAGTTATAAAATTCGAACATTTTTTTATAAAGTGTGAAGGTAGCCCCCGAATTGAAATAATATTATATGGCGGAGATAAAATACTACCTTTGGGATGATTTGTGCATGGAAGAACGGAGGTTAGGGTTTTCAAATTGGATTGGCACAATTATTAATACAAAAATGATTGAGATGTATGGTTGTTCCACCTGCGAAACTCACCACATCAACAAGACACTTGCGTATGGAAAAGCGTTGGATATTGTTTATAAAATCCAAAGGGTTAAACTTTGGGTTAAAGGCTGGGCGCACATAGATAATTTGAATCTCCTCGTTTGAATAAAATAAATTAAAAAGAAATTGAAGAGCACCAGGGATAAACTAAAGGAATAACATTAGCGGTTGAGTGGTTTTAGACTCATGGTATTGAGAAAGGGGAGATCTATATAAAGGACAAAGATCATTATTCGATTGAAAGGTTTGGTGCGAGCATTGGTGAAGAAGGAATTCCTCTAAGGAATATCCGTATGGACAAACAACGGGCTTAAGTGATGATTCTGAGTCCATGATGCACCCTTCGAGACATTGATCTAAAAGGTGATGAGTCGTGAGAGTTTTCAACAGAAGAAATGATGAAAAACTAGCGGATGTCTACTGAAGAACACATATGGATCAAGTGCATATGATAGTTGGAGTTTCTGAAGGTTAATACACACAGAAGGATGCACGGAATGTTGAATGCATAAATTCTCTGAAGTCTGGATTACAGTGGTCTCGCTATTCTGTTATGTAGAATTGGGAAAAATATGTTTGTTAATTGAATAAAGGGTTGCGTTGGGTCAGAGGGTTGAAGCCTTCTGTATATAGAAGCTGATGTTATGATCAGGGGGGGTTGTAGCTCCCTTCCAGGAGAGGCTGGTAAACGAGAGAAGGTTGTAGCCTTCTGCAGGTGGGTGCCTGCGTGCTGGTATAAGTCTGCGCCAGCACAGAAAATGAAATATGTTTTCTTTATAATAAAATATTGAAGACAGAAACTTCAGCAGCGGTGGTTTTCTCCCGAATTGGGTTTCCACCTTAAATCCTGGTGTTCTTATGTGTTTCTATGTTTGATGGTTTGTACTGTTATTTCTATTCATGTTTATCTGATGAATAAATGATGCAATGATTTAAGTAAAGACGTGATAAGATCTCTGGACATACAAGTAATGTAACATATGGTATTAAGAGAAAGGAAAACCAAAAAAATTATCAGTCAGCTCTAAATACTAATTCACCCCCTGTCTCAGTATTTTTCCTCAACAGTCTCATGCTTAAAGAAGGTTATAGGTTAAAATATTCCAGTTCAGACAATATTTCCAGAACTTGATGAGGAAGGAAAAATCATATTGGAACCTGAAGCAGTCACGGAAACAAGAACTCAAAAGCTATGAAATCGATCAATTTCAGAGTATCTCATCAAGTGGAAGAACTTATCCACTAAAGATTCGACATGGGAGGATGAGAATTTTATAGAGAAGCACCCAGAGCTACTCAAGCATTGACGACAACACTCTTTTGAAGGAGAGGGGCATGTTGGGTCCCCATATTACTAGTTTAGCCCCTTATTGTTATTAGTGTAGCCCCCTTATTGTTATTATTGTAGCCCCCTCTAACCCCAATATTGCTATTATTGTGCCCTTACATTGTTATTTTTAGGTTGGCTAGGATTACATTGTGGCCCCATGGACTCCTATATATAGAAATGAGGTTTTTTCATTTGTATCATCCAAGAATTTTTTATTCATGTAATGTATTGGAGGTTTCCCCCTCGAAGTGGCTTATTTCTAAGGCGTTGATATATGTTTTCTTCTATTTTTGGAGTTGGTTTCACAACATTGTGAAAAATTGAAGATCGAATTCCTCGAGGATAACGATCCAATGGGCATACTTCCCATTGATGATACGGCGACTCAATAGGAAGGCCATAGGGTTGGAATTAGTCACAACCTTGGTGGAACGCATGAGGATGTAATGACAAAGTTTTTGGACCGAGAACACGACATCCAATGCTAATTTCTCTTCATGTGAGTAGGATATAGGAGGGCCTACAAGGTTATTACTGACATAATAGATAACATGCTCGATTATGTTGTCATCTTCCTGAATAAGGACTCTAACAGTCGAATAGGTGGAAGGAGAGATGTATAGGATGAAATCCCTATCAAAGTCAGGGGGACAGATCAAGGGACAAAATGTTAGAACACGTATCAAGGCATCAAAAGACTCTTTAGCATAGTCATCCCACACAAATGGAATGTTAGATCGGAGGTGTCTAAGGAACCCATGTGCGGCAGTGGCATAGTTAGGTACGAACCGGCGAAGGAAATTAGCTTTGCCTTGGAGGCTTTGTAACTGACGTAAGCTAGAAGGAATAGGAAGCTCAAGGATGGCTTGAACTTTGAATGGGTCAAGTGTGATACCATATTTAGACACAATGAAGCCTAGAAGATGGCTGACAAGAACACAAAACACACACTTTAGCAGGTTGAGGTGGGTATTGCACTTGCAACATCGGAGAAAGATGGTACGCAGATCATGGAGGTGCTACGCCAATGTTTGGAGTGTGCAGTGAGGTCATCTAAATAAGCAAGTATAATATGAGCCAGGTCGTGGAAATAGTAAGACATGGCCCACTAAAAAGTGGCTCCGGCATTTTTAAGGCCAAACGACATGACCCAATAGGCGAAGGTTCCGCACGGACTAATAAATGTAGTCTTGAGCTGATCAACATGATGGATAACAATTTTGTTGTACCCAAAGAAACCATCCATGAAGGATAGAACCTCGTGCCCTACACACTCATCAATGATTTGGTCAATGAATGGTGTGGGGAATTTTTGTTTGGGACAAGCTTTGTTCAAGTCATGAAAGTTAGTGCAGACATGGATAGTGCCTTGTTTTTTGAGAACGAAAACTAGGTTGGACACCCAATTGGTGTATTCGATAGGATAGATAAAACCAGTCTGCTTGAGCTTATTGATTTCAGCTTTGACATCCTCTCGTCTGGAAGGATTAATGGGTCTCAACTTTTGATGGACAAGATTGGCATCGAGCCATGTATTGATATGGTGTTCGACAATGGCGGGATCAAGTCTAGGCATTTATGAATAGGACCAGGTGAAAAAATCATAGAATTATTTGAATAGCTTGGTGTAAGCCTAAATTTCTTCCAGGGTTCATTGGGTTCCCAAGGTGATGTTTTCTTCTACCCCTAGTTTGTCAGACTGTCAATCTTAATGGTAGGAGAGATATTGGCCATATTTCCTTCTTCGAAAGCATCTAGTGCAGGGATGGGATTTCTAAAATAATCAAATTCATCAGGAATGAAGTCTCTCGTTTCCACATCATATTGGTCATTGGACTGTTGTTGGAGGAAGTACGCACAGTGGTGCATATCATCCCACGGAAAGTCAGGGTTGGTCATCGCTTCCATAATGTCTTCATCAGAATGGAAGATGGGGTGACTAGAGGAAGGGAGACCACCTGACGTGGTTAAGATACCTGACTCATCATCATGTGAATAAAGGCTCACATGTGCAATGTTATGGGGGATGATCGAAGAGTAAGTAGATAAAGGATCTATCGATGTTGAGCCCAGGGCGATCGCTGAAGGGAGGTCAGGCAAAACTTCAGGGGAAGTCTCCAAGGTGGCTTCCATCGAGGGTATCATGGATGATGATAGGTAGAAAATGGTGGTCGTAGGCTCAGTCATCTCGACATCAAGAGGGGGGATGTCAATTGGAGCAGGCAGATCCTTTGGTTCTACCAAAGAAGAACTAGCAAACAAGAGGGAGGTGAACTTATTATGCTTGGCCTCAAATTGATGGAATGCTTCCAAAGAGGAACGTTACTCTTTAAGGTGGGGAAAGAGGTGAATGTAGTGGCCATGGAAATCACAAAAAGCACAAGGGTGATTTGTGTGCAATGATTTGAGTTTCAGGATTGAATCAGGTATAGTGACGTAGACCTCGGGGATATCAGACTCCGGAAATGTATCATTGACCATGGGCTTGAGGTGAGGCAACTCTAGACAGGTATGGGTGGAATGACTGACAAAATCACACAAAGCACACTAGATAGTATGCTTTGGCGGCTGAGGAGGGATAAGGTTTGTCAGGGAAACCTTGTCTTTAGATGCCTTATTGCTGGCTTTACCTCCGTTACTCGAAACTGTCACAACAAGAGGAGGTTCCTATTGAGGTGGCTGAGGCATAGTAGCAGCGGGAGGGGCCATAGGGACCAGTTGGACCGGGGTCAAAGAAAGATAAGGTTTGGGTTTACTAGGCAAGGTAGCGGCTGGGGGATCAATGTACCATACGAGAATCCCCAAGGTTAGGTTAGGAAGCGATAGGGTAGCCATGACAGATACCGAGAACACTCTAGGAGGGGGAGCTAGGAACGATATTTGACCAGAGGGGTAATGGTCGAGTGGGACGGCTTGAAGATGGTTAAGGACTGGAGGAACCGTTCCAGGAGGGTAGAGAGGCTCATGGATACCAGCTATAGGTGAATGGCCAGTAGGAGTGGGTCTAGAAGGGCTAGGTGTAGGCTGCGGAGGGCGAGGCCACTGACTAGCCGAAGTGGGCCACTTGAGGGAAGCCTCAGATGATTGCATCATGCAAACATTTGATGATTTGGGATCAAAGATAGGAGGAGGAAGACCAGGGAATGTACCAAGAAAAGAGGAGTCTTTGTAAACTCTGGGTGATACATTGGTCAATGGATCGACGGTTTGCTTATTGGCCACTCAAGAGATGATGGACTCAAGGGAGGTCTAAGACTTCAATTCGTAATATGTGAACTGTTCAAGGGTGATTATCTTTCCATTATGGGGAAAGGACATCTTGTGGTGAACCAAAAATGGGACAGTAGACATAGCATAGGTGTAGCTATGACCTAGCAGAATGTTGTAATATAAGGGGGCATCAATGAATTCTACGTCAATGCAAACAGTCTTTCCTGAAAGAGTCATAGGACAATTCCGGAACAGGCCAATGGGCTAAGAAGCATGGCCATCCCATGATCAGAGAGTTATCATGGAAGGGGATAACTCAGGTGATCCGAGTTGCTTCCAAACTGAAGCGGACATCACAAAAGTGGATGCTCCCTCATCAATGATACAACGGGAAACATTGGCATTCTGGGCCTTGATTGGGATTTGGAAGGTGACAGAAGTAGGAAGGGGAGGATTTTTTGACCGGTAAACATTGAAGACAATCAAGCGATCATCTGAAGGATCTACAATGCCCATGGAAGATAGTAGAGCTTTCGGTTGTGAAGGGCATGACTGGAGGAGTTCCAGGATTGAGATGGAAATAAGCAATTGTGCCAAATCGTCTACTATACTATATGAATGGGCAGCTTTTCTAGAAGCAACATTTCGGTGTAGTGGTCCCTTAGGGATCTGGGTGTAAACCTCTACCTTAGGCTGAGGGATCTACAAATGACTATTAGTTGTCGAAAGGGGCTCTGTAGAACCTAAAGAAGGTGGCTTGGGGACAGATGTAGCGGGAGGCTTGTTGTACTAACGAGACCGAGTCTGAAGGTTGAGGTCAACGATTAGAGGTTGGTCAGAGTTCATCATGAGAATCTGGTAATCAGAGGTACCAGATGGAGGAGGTTTAGCGGCCCCTAGACCTTCAAGTGGTTGGGTAGCCAAAAATCCCTACTGAGGGAAAGGATTAGTAAAAGCAGTCGGCTAACTAGGCGCAACACTAGGAGGGACAGAAGGGGAGGCTTGTTGTCCTCGCAATGTTTCTTGAGATTCCCACATCTACCGCATATGTGGTAAAAGAGGACAATTGTGAGTGTAATAACCATAAACACGACAACAAGAACAAGGCTAGTCCGTGCGAACATGCTTGTCCTACTTGGGCTGAGTGCCTTGTTGTTAGTTAGTAGTGTTAGGTGCATTATTTTGAGGATTAGGTCTATGATTACCGGGGCAAGATTGATTTTGAGTGCCTTTCCTATTCTTTTTGGAAGGAGGAGGATTAGTTGCGCCCTTCTATGCATACACCTGCTCTTGAGGGGGTGGTGGCTGTTGTTGCGGGGGTTGAGAAGGAAAGGGAGGTGAAGGTGCTAATGCTTGAGGAGATAGAGCATCAGGCTGCAAATGTAGATAATAAGGAGGTTGGGTAACATTGTGGTAAAAAAAAGGTTGGGAAAAAGGTGGAGGCATGCAGGAAAGGTGGAGGCATGTCGTATCCTGGATACATGATACTGGGAGGGGGAAAAGTGCAGGAGGTGCTGGCCCTTCACTGAGGGAAACCATAGCCCATGGGAGGTAGATTGTATGGATGAGAAAGAGCTCCAACGGTAGCGCCGGTGGCATGAGATGCCCTCTGTGAAATGGAACCACCGGGTCTAGGAAGATCAGGTAGAATAGTATAAACATAACGAAACTAAGCATAGATAAAGTCATATTTTAATGAAATCTGGAGAGAAAATTCTTTGGTTTGAGGGAAATGTGATGTGAAAACTTTTCTTATAGTAGGACAAAGAGATCTAAGGAACCAGTCCATGTAGACATGGTCTTCAAAGGTAGGGGCTCAACATAGGCTCTTTCTTCTCTACCATTCCTGGAGATGATAGGATAGGTGGGTCGCAGACGACTGATGAAAAGAATTCAAAAGTTCGAGACCAGTGTCATAACGAAGGGGAAGCTAGAAATAAGACAAAAAAGCCTGGGCAAGAGTCACAAAGGTGGTATGAGAGGATGAGGCCTAATCAACATACCACTTATAAGCTTCACGAGTAAGCGTACGTTGGAACAATTGAAGACAGACAGAGTCATCGGTAATGAAGTTAGACACACACCACATGTGGAAGGACTGAACATGATTTGTAGGATCTTCTCCAGCAAGACCTTAAAACTTGGGAATGTCAAAAGGGAGCTTGGTGGGCATAGCAGGACAACTAGAATCATGGTGTATAGAGTCATTGATAAACTGGATAAAATCGGGAAGACTGAGGCTTGCCATATAGGGGAGAAAGGGAGCAACCAGGGTAGTTCCTGTTGCGGTCCCACTAGTAGTATTCCCAGCATTAGGGTCGGGGCTACCACCATTTTTAGGTCCTAAACCAGACATGGTGAAGGTGACATGGGGAGAACCCGGGGTGGAACTAGAAGGGGAACCCAATGAACCAGAAGAAGAGTCAAAGTGTGGACTCGATGGAGGACTAACTCGAATCCTACGCAGAGAGGTAAGTCTTCCTACTGGAAACCGAGGATGAAGGCCAAGAAGTCTCTGGGATAAATGCCTTGGAGGCCCAATGGTGAAGGTACAAACACGACACTAAGGGATGAGAGACAAACAAGGGTGAGGAGGTGCAGTATCAACTGATTACATTGTCGAAACAAGGGCAGAGAGGGGCATGATCAATTGATTACAATGTTTAAAGTCTTTTCTTGGCGGTGTTAACCAAGGTTTTCTTCACTTAGGGTGTGTGTGTTAAGTGTGTAAATTTTAATTTTTAAAACCAAAAGTTTGTAGAGAAAAAGAAAAAGTGTGATGTATAACTGTAAATAAACCTGCAGATAACAATATATGAAACTGAAATAATAAAAAATAAACAGCTAATAATGCATTAATCTAAACCCAAGGAGGCGGGCCTCTCAACAACTAGTCTGTAGGTGGAAAAAATATAGTCAAAACACACTGAAATAGCCAATAGATCTAAGGTCGAGAGGGACAAATATCTAAAGGTCAGATTTTCTAGAAATAGGTGCAGAAAAACAAAAAAAATCAGAGGAAAATTGATGTAAATGAGGTGGCGAAAGGCTATACCCTGGAGGGGACCCTAGAGTAAAACGCCAAAAAAACTAAAAAGAGGTGTTTTGGATGGATAAATAGCCAATCTGAAGTGTATCTGAAGGTAAGGGATCAAATCTAAAAAATGACTCAACAAACTAAAATTTCAGACAACCTGTAGCAGCTAAAATTCATCCACAGAAGGTGGAGGGTATTGAAGTCCTAGAGGGATAGGTTCCCACTTAGATGAGTAAAAAAAAACAATTATAGGTCCAAAATGCGTGGATATGGAGGTCAAAGAACCCTGAACAAAGGCCCAGACAAACCAATAAAACTTTTAGAAAAACTCCTGCAAAAATTCCAGGTCGCTGTTTCTGACCTTATTTTTGCAGAGGTCATAGGTTTTGGCTTGTTTTCTGTGCCTTGGAGGTTTAGGTCACAAGTTTTGGCCCAAAAAGTGTGACCTGCACTTCCATCACTCTTGGGAGCAGGTTTTAGAAGAATTTGTTGTCTCAGCTACGACTAATGCCTGTCACCGGCGCAATAGGTCCAAAAACACATGGAAGTTAGAATTTTCAATGTTTTAGGGTTTTATAGGTTAAAAAAACATCAATAAAATCAAAAAAAGAAGCTAAAGAGAAATCGTAGGGTTTGAAGTAGCTGGATATGTAGGGATCTGAAAAACGACAGAGGTCGTAATCGTAAACCCGTGTGGAGTCGCCAGTTGTTAGCATGAATCTTAATTACAAGCGTATGAAAAAGGCTCACTATAGTTGTGCATAAAAAACAACCCTAACAACAAATATGGCTACTAATATCTTTAAATCTACAATTATTTGACCAAGATAAATGATACAAAAATCTATATCTATGCATTAAAAGACATTAAGTAGTAAATAAATGAAAGAGTTGCTTCATGCATCTAATAGACAAGACAATAATGTTTTAAAGAATTTTTGTATTTTTTGACACCTCGGAAGGGAACATAAAAAGATGTTATCAGTCCTCCTCAATGGGATGGGTTCTTGTAAGTCCTCAGCACTTCAAATCGAAAATCCCTCTCTCTTGATGGTGTAGAAAACCCAGACAAAAATGGAACTCAAAGGGAGCTCACAAGAAAAATTGTAGAAAAATATGACAATGATAGTGGATCAAAGTCAGACCAAAAGTATAGATCCAGAGTGATCTTTAGGCAACAAAAGGTAGTGAATGAATGGAAAAACCCTTCTATTTATAACAAAACATTGAGTTATTTTAGATATTGGTGCATAGTTACAATATTATTAACCAAATCAATATCCAACTTTTATGGAATATTTTATTATATTTTTTGGAGGGAAAAAGAATTTGACTTGGGTCAAATCCATTTATTTGTAAATAATAAATAAATAAATGATTTATTTATTATTTTAAGTATGTGGTTGAGTAATAATCAAATAAATAATGATTTGTCTAATTATTTATGAATGATCTAGTCAATTTAACAAGGAATGTTATTTAAATAAGGTTTAAATAATTATTCCAGAAAATAATAAGATAAATAGTGATTTACCTAATTAATTTTTCTGTTTTGGGTTAAATATGACCAGGAATATTAATTAAACTGTTGTTTAACTAATTATTCGTTGAGGAAAATCAAACAAATGTAGATTTATTTAATATTTCCTCATGGGCTTTCCTGTTTAGACCATAAAAAACTTAATAAAGGTGGTTTAGTAAGTTATTTTTCATAGTGAAATAAATTTTACTTATGGTAAACTTGGTCTTACATGGTGTACATAGGTCCATCTAATAGTAATAGGTTAGATGACCAAAAAAGGGTGTAACACATGTGTCTAATGAACAATGCATTACATAAGTATCTAGACAAATTTGTTTTGGTGTTTATTGATGACATTCTAGTATATTCCAAAAATGAAGTAGAACATAAATAACATCTCAAAATTGTCCTATAAACATTTAGAGAACATAAATTATATGTCAAACTTAGCGAATGTGAATTTTACAAAGATAAAATTCAATATTTGGGTCATGGAATTTTGGAGAAAGGTTTGGCAGTAGACCCAGAGAAGATACAAGCTATCATGAATTGGCCTCTGCCAAAAGATGTTCCGCCATAATGTTATTCATGGGTATCTTTAGATACTACAAGATATTTGTAGAATGATTTTTAGCCTTAGCATATCCTATTACATCACTATAGAAAAAGGGAGTGAAGTTTGAATGGATAGAAAAATGTCAACATAGTTTTAAATAGTTAAAACTTAAACTAACAACTGCTCCTATTTTAAAGATTGCCGATGCAAACACATAATTTTTAGTATGTACAGATGTGTGTGCAAAAGGGTTAGGAGGAGTATTATTACAAGAAAACTTAGTCATACCATATGAATCAAGAAAATTAAAGAAAAATAAACAAAATTATATTGTATATGACTTAGAGTTAGTTGTTGTAATACATGCTTTGAAGATCTGGAGACATTATCTGTTAGGAAAAAAGTTTGTGTTGATGACATATCACACAACCTGACTTAAATGCTAGAAAATTTATATGGTTGTCTTTCCTTAGTGAGTTTGACATAGAAATCAAACATAGTAAGGGAAAGGAAAATAATATTGCAGATGCATTAAGTAGGAATGAACATAAGATTTTGAATAGTGTTGGAAGCAGTGTGAAATTTGATATAGAAGCATTCATACAAGAAATGGTGAATTAAGCTTCAAACTATGAAAAAATTCAAGACAAATTACAGAATACTGCAATATTGGGATATACTCAAAAACAAAATGGACTGATTTATTATAAAAACAGATTGTATATTCCAAATGTGAACTCATTAAAACAGAAAATATTAGATGATTATCACAAACGACCCTATGCAGGGCATCCTGGTTATAAAAAATTCTTTTAGCATTGAGAAAGAATATATTTTGGCCTGGCATGAAGAAATATGTGGCTGATTACCTAGCTAGATGTCTAGAATATCAACAAGTAAAAGTGGAGCATCAACATCTAGCAAGATTGTTGAATCCATTACCTATAATGGAAGTGGGAAATAGTTTCCATAAATTTTATTACTATTTTTCCCAGAACTAAATATAAACATGATTATATAATGGTGGTTGTACACAACTTGACTAAATATGCTCACCTTTTACCAGTACAATCTACTTTTGGTATAGCTCAAGTAGCTAATTTGTTTATGAAAGAGATTGTAAAGTTACATGGTATTCCAAAAATGATTATATCAGACAAAGATGCAAAGTTTAATTCAGCTCTTTTGAAGACCCTGTTTGGAGGAATGGGTATAAAATTGAACTTTAGTACTGTATACCATCCCCAAACAGATACACAAACTGAAAGAACAAATCAGATTTTAGAAGACATGTTACGCATATATGTTATGGATAGACCAACAAGATGGGAAGATTTTCTGCATCTGGCAAAATTTACATATAATAAAAATTATCAATCCTCAATAAATATGAGTCATTTTGAAGCATTGTATGGCATAAAGTGCTACACACCGCTTAGTTTGAGTCAACCAGAGGATAAGTTATTTCTTGTACTGGATGCATTACAAGAAATGGAGAGAATTGTGAAGAGAATTCAACAAAACATTAAGATAGCTCAGGATAGACAAAAGAGTTATGCAGACAAAAAGAGAATACATAGAGAATTAAAAGTGGGAGACCATGTTTACTTAAGGATTAAGCCTAAAAATATTACTTTATACATTGGTAGTTGTGCTATAGTATCACCACATTACTATGGACCCTTTAGATTCCTAGATAGAGTAGCACTAGTAGCTTATAAGTTGGGTCTACCTAGTCACATTAAAGTTCACAATGTTTTTCATGTTTCCTTATTAAAAAATTATGTACATGATCCTACTCATGTAATTGATTGGAATGTGATACAGGTGGAGCCAGAAGGGGAATTTCTACCAAAGCCACTTTATATATTGGCACGGGAAGAAATCGAGCTCTGGAATAGGACGGTAGCTAGGGCGAATGTGCAGTGGAATCACTTTGCACCCGAAGAAGCCACTTGGGAGCGAGAAGAATAAATTAAGGAAAAATAGTCATCACTGTTTTCAAAGTAAATTAATATTTTTCAACACCGAGGATAGTGTTTAGCTTTAGAGGGGGAATATGTAATATCCCTGTTTTTATTGCTTTTATTACACATTTGAAAAATCCTAAAGATTAAGATGAGCTAAAGGAAAAAAATTATGATGGACATATTTTATTCTTTTAAATTTAATAAATGCGGAAATTCAATTATTGTGCAAAGACTAGAGTATAAATGTAGAATATGATTTCAAGTCCATGAGGATGGATAAGATTCCAAAGACTTTCCCAGATTCTCCAAAAAATCTTGGAGAAAATAAATTAAAAGTCGAATATTATATTGAAGATAAAAATCTAAAAAATATACCTCAATAAAGTGAAACGTTATTGGGAAGAGGTGGAATAAAACTAGAAAGAGGAAAAAGCTAGTTTTAAAGTACTTTTGTGGAAAAAAGAAAACAAAAACCTAGGCAAAAAGGAAAACAACATCTTGATTAAATGGACGCAGTTATGGAAACATGATGAAGGGAAATAAGGCTTAAATAAGCGATTCCTGTGTAGACAAGAGGTTGTCTACGCTGGGAGTAATTGGTCTCTGCTCGGGGGGAGCTGCGGAGAGAAAGCTCAAGGTTGGGTGGAAAATAGTATTACCAAAATTGGTATGCACAATTTATTTAATTATGTCTTAAATGCGTGTTATTATGATGCAAGCTAGAGAAATAATGGTTTATGTAGAAAGACATGTGGGAAATTATATTTTCTATATTATTACATAGTATCGAAATTTTCTGTTAGTGGTAAGTTACAAAGTGTGATGTATTTAACTTAACTTACTATAACAAATATAGTGTAGTTCTATATAGTTACATAGACATTTATAAGAGATAAACCAACTCTCAAAATGTCTAAACCTTCATAATAGGTTTAAATATGAGGTTAGGTTGTAAATATTATTATTATTATATACACATAAAAATAGATAAATACATGGGAAATAAATTAAATTTAGTGTATTTATCATTTGTTCCATAATAACATAAGTCGAACATTTATACAGAATGAGGAAATTCCTTTCACGTATTAAGTATGAAATTTTGAATTTAAAATAATGTGTTCTACTATAACATATTTAGAAGATTTTTGGATATCTATATAAACCATAGCATTATCTAAGAAATCTACCAAAGGTCAAACAAAACCTAATACATGCAAAGAAGTAAACATAGCTTAACTTCTGAAAATAAAGTATATTACATTCTACTGAAACAAAGTAAGTCTGGAGATTCCCATATACATAAATGTCAATTAAATACTGTCATAAAATTTATACAGAGTCCGAGATTCAATCCCATGGTTACAACCAAATTATCCATTTGAAATTTATTTAGAATACAAGAGGAGGAAGTCCTTAAATAATTATGGACCAACCTATGAAGATGAAGCCAAATTTTATTGTCAATGAATTACTTACAAAATTATAAATAAGTTGTATAAGTGAACAGGAAAGGAAAGGGAGTACCTACACAAAAAATTTAAGCGTGAATTAATAAATGTATTTAAATTCAAGTAAATAAATGAATACAAATAAGTGACACTGGTAATTAAACATGGAAATATTAACTTACTAGTTGTAATAGACAGGGATAGTAAAATTGCATATAAATAGGAGGAAAACGATAAAGTTGAGAATGAGTGAAATTCTTAAGTACAAGAATTAAATTAAAAAAGAGGAAAAACAGGAAATAAATCTGACAAGAAGGAAATTTGGTACCTTTAGTCTCGTCGAAAAAGTGCATAGTAAAAATATGAGAATATGACAATAATTGATCAGTTATTCCTGTATAATTTATGATTTTATTAATTTTGAGGAAATTAATAAAATCCTAAATTTGATACAAATTATTCTTTAAAAAAAATAATAATTGACATATTTATATGGATTGAAATTTTGTATACTATGAGACAAAGTAACTAAAAATTTCTCATGAGGAAATGAGTATTTCTAAGTTAAAATGAAAATAAATTTTATTTCAAGTAAAATGATCATTCCATCATATTAGGAATTCGAGGATGGTTGGAAAAAATCCTCACTAAAGAATACCTTTAAATATAATTACAGTATGAACCAATTTATATACTAATTCTCTGAAATAATTATATTGGAGAGAAAAAATGAAATAATTGAGAACCCAATAATTAAATTCTCCTTAATGAGAAAATTGAATAGTAAATTAGCAATATTGTATTGATAAGAGAAGGCAAGACCCCTATGTCCACTGGAGAAGGGTACGACAACCAATATTGAAGTTGGTTTCTCATAGTAGATTAGAGAAAAGCAAGGTGAATTAACGAAACCCATAGTTTACTGAAAAACCATAAATTTATTTAATGAAAAGTTGTAAATATATATTAATTAGAAAAAAAAAAGAGAATTTTGAATGAAATGGTTAAAATACCGGAGAAATCATACAATTGAGAGGCATTCTGATGCTAAGAAGAAGAACGATTGGGTAGAAATGAAAGGCAGGTAAGTATACTCGTAGAGAAAAGTTCCTTACTATTGGCTGACACATAGACGGAGGATTAATTACCACGAGAACAATAAAAAGGCTGCAATCAAAGTAGAAAACAAAATATCAGTGTAGAGAATCAAAACATGAATAAACTAAAATTAACAATGAACGAAATTGTAGATATGTAATACATCTAAATTCTATAAAAGAGAAATGACACCAAAGGTAATCGTAAGATATTTATAAAAATATGAAATTGCAATAAGCTCAAATGAATTGGTTAAATGAGTGCAATTCTTACCTTGTGTACAAAGAGGAAAAATCAACTCACAGATTGCCTGAAATTGGAAGGATAATGGATAATATCCTCATCCAAAAACTTAAACCCCTGCAATCAAACGAAAAGTGTGAAGACATAGAATATAATCCCTAATAAAATGGATTCAAATGTGAATCAATATAAATCTAACAGATATAAATGGTGGAAAATGTTAGTTACCTGAGGACAAGGTAAACGAAATGAGTATGAAAACCTCATTGCTAGCAAATGTCATGTCAATGTCATGATTCTGGTAACAATGAATGGACGGCATGGAAACCTTTGAGACGAGGGTTTGAGGAATATCCAGAGCTAAAGAACCATAGTGCCAAAATGATAATGAAAATACAAAAGACAAAATATGGTTTAGAATATGAGTTAATCAGAGATAGAAATATAATTCCATCGTAACCATCCACGTGGTGTGGATCTAGGGCGGGTGAGTACTCTGGCAGATGATCGGTAAGTCTCTGGAGCCATGTGATCACATGAATTAACTTAGTACATTTCATAAATGATGACAAGCTCGAGAAGATAACAATTTATAATGAATTTAAAAGTGTCTGACTTCAAAATACTATGGATAGTCATATCAAATCCCAACTGCATAAATATGTATCATTATGTGAACTAGTGTTTGGTTAATACATTACAAGGCCAATGAAAATACATAATTCCATCCTAGCTTAGGAATGGATGTAATAATAAATTACATACATTAATTGTTGCATACAATTAAATCAATCCCATATAATACCATATATATTAATATAAAGTCCTCATGTTTCAAATCAAAAATTGATATAAGTTATGGAATTTTAGAAGTTATAAAACATATATCTTATAAAGTGAAGTATAAAGTTGTGGTTAGTACATCTGAAATAAGGTAGAAATCGTTCCAAAGTCATAATGATCAAATATGACAAGTAACTTTGCACACATGTAAATTAGTATAATAAACACATTGGTAAGGTCCAATTATAACCTTAATTAAATATAAAAATATAATTATCAACTAGTGGAAGTTGATAATATAAAATAAGATGGCTATAGGCATAGTAAGAGTGACATAGATAGAAAATAGAGTAGCATATTACTATGCATTGATAATAATAATGGAATTAAAATGTTAAAGGTATAATATAAGAATTATATTATGGTAGAGTTAGCATAAGAATCAGAAATTCCATTATATTAAAATAAGGTGGTGAAGAGATGTAGTCAATGTTAGGCATCCATGAAAAATAACTGATAAAATTTCTAATTCAAACTAGATGAAAAATTCTGGACTTGAATTCATTTATTGTAAGGGAGATGAAAATCAAATGAAAGAATACGTCAAAGAGTGATGAATACCTTAATGCATTTGACGAAAATTACCCATTATGTTATATAAAAGAAAAAAATATTTGGTGGTGAGTAGAGTTGTTACACTAGCTTCATCTTGGGAGGCCTTTTTTGAGTCTTAGTTCTTGTAAGTCTCCTTTGAAATTGATTCTATAAGAAGATATTTCTCTAGTTTCTCCCCTTTGGAGGAGTATTTCCCTAGCTTGGAGCTTATATTTGGTGTTCTTTTATTGTGTTTGTGATCTTTATTGTTTTGGAATTTGTCTTGATGATCTAAACATAATAGAAGAATAAGTAATAATAATATCACCAAAATTTGTCAAGTAGAAGAGAAATCAATTATAGAAACCCTAATTATGTTGCCATAAGGATTTATCAACATTATTATTATTAATATTTATTTTTGTATAAGCAAAGTAAGGGTCAGGAGTGGTCAAAATAATTTGTATTTGAGTCATGTCCCAATTTGACATTGAAAGAAACGAAAAATAATTATTATTTTTAGTCAAGGAGGCAAACAAAGACCAATTCGGGCCTCCTTGGACAAGTCACCCTCTGTGGCATCTATTCAACCCTCCTACATACAAGTCAACTCGACCTCTTGGAGATTCATTCATTCATCACATCATATGCTATCTATTGGTACGATTGGTTAAGAAGAAAAGGAGTCAAATTCATAATATAGAGAAGAAATTCAAAGGAGAGAAAAGATCAAAGTTTTCTTCCCTAATCCAGCTCACATTGTGGTACTATGGCCTCAAAATTTCAGGGCTTGAAAATTCATGGTTTTACCAACATTTGATTTTCTTGACTTTGACCTAATTGGAGGAGACTTAGAAGAGGGTTGAATTGGAATATTTGTGAAATTTTTCATGTTGGTCTTGGGTCTTGGATATCTCATTTTGATCTAGTTTTATAATAGAAGGATTGGTTGTGTTTTCCCTTTGTGGAGTTTTTCCATGGCTTGGAGCCTAATTTATGGTGTTATTTGTCTCTTTGCGATCTTTAAGTTTTGGTAATTGCTTGATGAAGAGAACATAAAAGTTAGTAAGAAGACAATAAAAATTCACAAGTAATTAGTAAGAAGAGAAATCAAGGATAATCTATTCTATACTTGGTTTCTCAAGATATCAAACCCTCATGTTCACCAATTCTCAATGGTATTAAAAAAATTGCAATAAAAATCCTTGAATCTCATTCCAACTAGAATACTTTTCATGAAAAATTTTGAAGCTTTTTCCAGTATGGGGAATAATTTCATATACGAAAATCCCTAAGAATTCCAACAAAAAACAGAAATATTTTCTCTATAAAATAATTGTTGGAGAAGGACCCAAACGCTAACCACTTATACACTTTAGCTAAATTAGTAACCTCACAACCTTGGATAATTCTTATAGTAAGAAACCCTTATAAATTTAATCCAATAAGTGAATATTTCCTTTCATAACCATGCAATAAAGATTGATTCAGAAGTTAATGGCGGCCAATTTTAAGGGGAAACTTTGACTAATCTCATCATAATTGACAAAACAAGCAACAAGAAAGGAAATATTCCACGGAATTCCTTTATGGTCATAATTAGCCATGCTAATTTGAAATGAAACCTCCCTGAGAAATTTTCCACCTTTATCTTTGGTGAGCTTGCAATTATAAGAGCTTCACCTGAAAGGGTGTCTACAGAGGACTAAGGAACCTTGAAGCAATGCTAACACTGGAATAAGGCACTGCCCACACATCGATCTAGGGAAATGCACCCCATAGCCAACTCCAATATTAGTTAAATATTTTGATGAGAATGGTGTTTTGTAAACCATTTTTGTCTCAAAAATGTTGCTAATGCTAGATTATTATACTCACATTCACACCTTTTTTTTTATTTGGTTTCACTAGAGAAAATATGTATTGATCAATACTAGAAATCCATTTAGTGCTTACCACATTTAATAAATTATGGCCTTTTTGAAAATAATTTCCCATGAGAAAAACCAATTTTTGAGGATATGATGAATGCTAAAGGGAGCATGATGTATGTGATCCATTGTTGCATTGAAAATGTGTTGAGCTTGTAGTATTATCAGTTAAAATCAAGGCACATTGATCTTATTTAGAGCGTTCAATGGAACTTTGTCTTCTATAATGATGAAGGCATGGGTTTTTTAATTTCAAAAGTTGAGTGAAATGGTGAGAACGTGAAACACAGTAAGCCACAAGTGTGCATCTTCCAAGCCTATGGAAGTGGGAGCCTGAGTAAGCATGAACCTATGTTAGATCCTTGAGATTTTCAAGGATTCCAAGAAGGTTTTGGGAAATAAAATTGTTAATTTATTTGAGTTTTTTTGGATGCCACTCAAAAGAGGAGCCTGCAATTGTTGGAATCATGATTGTCGTTAGGCCAAAACCCACAACAGTTAGTCTCCACTACAATCACCAGAGTTAGGATCTGCAAGAGGTAGTTAGTCCATGTCGCAAAACACACGGGGAGCATTGAACCCAATGTCCAACAATCTCCCCCCCAACACAAGCCGGGTGAGTTTCGAACTCGAGACCTCTCGCTATGATACCACTTGTTGGAATCACAATTGCTGTTAGACGAAAACCCGCAGGTGTTAGTCTCCACTACAATTGCTAGAGTTAGGATCCACAAGAGGTGTTTAGTCCATGTCACGAAACACACAAAGAGAGTTGAACCCAATGTCCAACACTAATCTCTTGTAAAATATTGAAATATTAATCTGAAATTGAAAATGCAAAAAAATTAAAAAAATCTTCCAAACTAATTATGAAAGGTAGTTTCAAATAATGATCCAAACCGACTATGAAATATAGTCTCAAATAATGATAAAGAAAGTATTATAAATCGATATCATAAGCTATTTTTTGAAAAGGATAATGAATCCTTTAAATATTAATTTTATCATAGTATGCACTATAATTTACATTTTTTCACTAAATAATATATAATTGAGGCTCACATAAACGCAAAAATCATGTGGCCACGTTGTTTTACCCTCAGATTAAAAAAATGGTCTCCAATGATTGGAACAATGGCATTGCATGTGATGTGCATTTACTATTTTTTGGTGTTCGTGAAAATCACTTCCCTATACCATAGCCACCCACACCCAAAAAAAACCCAAAATAAACATTAATGGAAACACAAATGTCATTGTTTAAAAAAAAATATGGTATGAGCAAAAATCCGAAAATGAGAACTGGAGCATCCATGGCTACAATTTTTGGCTGCTAATACTCTGTCAAGGGGGAACTAGTGGATTGGAAAAAAACTGCCAAACATGAAAATGATTCTGTCCACTAGCTAGGAATAACACGCGTTCAAAGGTAGATGAGCTTAGGTTGGGTATTGGAAGCCAAAATGGCACAAAGTATTTCAAAGAAACACAATTCGAGCTAGAGCCACCAAAACCCTCACAAACACCGAAACAAAGTACAACTCACAACCTTGTAGGATTTAAAATGAGTAATGAAGTCGGTCTATTTCTTGTCACTTTCTTTATCGAACGTTTCTCATTTCCTTTGGAATTTTACTTTTAATATTTTCATCGGTTTATGCCTTCTTAAATTTTTCATTATGATTGCCTTTATTGACATACTTTTAGAGGTTTCTTTCACCATTTTAGGATTGAATAATGTGTCTCTATATTTTTTTTTAAAATTTAATGGTTTACTTGGTCATATTTTCAAGGTGACGAGTTTAAATCTCTCAAATTTTAATTCTAAATATATCAAATAACGATTTTTTGATATTTTTTTGTTTAATAATATGTTAATAATATGTGTTAGTTAAGAAATATCAAATAAATAAACTATTGAACATAATCATTTGCTCTGAATTGTCATTAATATTATCTAAGATTTTACATATTTTAAATCACTCATTCATTCTTCAACAAGCATTAAACCTAGATGGAAGTGACCTTGCAATTTGTCTTTATCGTTCAATATTGTGTATATTATAACTCCAACTTGAAGTATATTTTTTGATTAATTGGTTGGGGCTTATACAAGTGGAAAATGTCGACATAATTCTTTTGGAGTATTTCTCTTTTAGATGATGGATGTATGTTGCACCCAAAATACATTGGATATTAAAAAATTATAGCATCAATGAATCATGGAGACATCTAAATTAAATTAACTTTTATTTTTTTAGATAAAATTAATGAACAGTTTTCTACCACCACATAAAATTTACACAAGCATATATATATATATATATATATATATATATATATATATATATATATATATATATATAGATAAAGGTATTGCATTATGATCCTTTTATTCTTCCACATTTATCTCAAACACCCATACTCTGAGTAAGACATAAAATTATCCTACCATATTAACATTGGATTGACCTACTATCAAACCAATAACAACCCATAACAAACTACGATACAAAAAAAACACGTAGTGTATGATTTTTTAAACAAATAATTTTACTGCTAAAAATATAAAAGGATTTCTATGCCTAGCAATGGTAAAGAGGAAATTGCCTATAAGAATCCAATAATTAAAAAAATAGAGAATAGTGGAAAATAACTTATATACATGAAAACTCTAGATTGGAAATACTTTAATGGGATCAAATACACATAACAATACAAATCTAATGGTAGATGAATTTTGTATCTTTTTTAGAATCACATTGCCAAGATGCAGGTTTTCTTAGGAATTATCACTCTAAGGTTCCTCCTCAAATGTACTTTAAAAAAATTGCTAACCCAATGTCAGCGTTTCATGACACTTTCCTCGATATAAACTAGATGAATGGCATACAAATACTGCTACACCTAACAATGGTAAACAAGAAATTTTCCTATAACAAACCAATCATTTAAAAAAATAGAGAGAATAGTGGAATTTTTGTTATATACATTACAAAAAAATTTGAATATCCTTTAATGGAGCCGAATAATAACATGAGAAAAATTTAATGATATATGTATTTTGAATCTTGTTGATAATCACATTGTCAAGTTGAAGGCTTAGGAAATTTGGATCTAAAGTTACTTCTCAAATGTGCTTTAAAAAATGTCAAAACCAATATAAGCCTTTAGTGACTCTATATTAAATATAAAATGGATAAACGGGAGAAATAAACTACTAAAAAAATCTCTAAATCATTTGGTGATCCATTAATAGTACTTTGAAATTCATTTGAGACAATTTTGTTCACACAGTTGTAGAGAGCAAACTGGGATGACATATGTTTTATTAAAGGAGGCCTAATGATTAAATGAGGAAAAAATTGTGATGGAAGATTAAGAATGGAGTGAAATTTATCTTTAAATTCAACATGTACTAGGAAGTGTTCAAGAGTTCTAGGGAAAGATAAGGGATAACTAGGTAAAAATGCATGGAAATGAACGAATAAGTGTTTGTGACGGGAAGTGTCAGTGACTTCCAGATGTGCTAAGGAGGGAGTGAAAAGGTATGCTAGGTAGCTCTAAGGAATGTTAGAGGTCAGGGTGGCATGCCAATATGTGTTAGGTTCCATGGTGTGCCAACGTGTGCCAAGAAGTGTTAGGGAGTCCTAAGGAAACACAAGGGATAACTAGGTCAAAATGCATGGAAATGAATAAATATGAGGGAGTGACAAGGAGTGTCAAAAAATTCTAGGTGTGATAAGGAAGGAGTGACAAGGTATGATAGGTAGTGCCAACGAATATTAGAGTTCTAGGGAAACATGCTAATGTTTGCCAAGTTCCAAGTCCTGCCAATGTGTACTAGGGAGTGTTAGGTAGTGCCATGGAAACACAGGGGGGAACTAGGTCAAAATTAAAGGAAATGAATGAATAAGAGTGTGTAACAGAGAGTGTTAATGAGTTCTAGGTGTGCCAAGAAGGGAGTGATAAGGTTATATAGGCTAGGTAGTTCCAAGACATGTTACAGTTCTAAGGCATGTCAGGGAGTGCTAAGGTGTACTAGGGAGTTCCAAAGCATTTCAAGGAATGAAATGGGTTCTAACATGTGCCACATAGTGATAAGGGATTTTAATTCATGTCGATTGTTATGGTATGTCAAGATGTAAACTATGTTTCTTAGTTTTATTAAAGCCACGGTTGGAGATGAGGGTTGTCTTGGTAACGTTTTAAGTGGGATGGATTGAAATTGGAAATTAGTAGCTTAAGTTGAGTTATAGGAAGTTATTAAGTGAATAAGGCGTAGTTTATTTGTAGTAGCTTTAGCTTTTTCAAGTTGTTGTAGTCAACACAGGACTTGGTTGGGTTCTTATGTCACAAAAAGCATAAGGGTAGTTGTGATGGCATGATAACTAGGGATGGTCAAGGCATGCCAAGGAATTAAAATGTCCACTAACACATTACAAATAGTATAAATTCATGATAGTGATTATTAGGGAGTACAAGGAAATCACATAGGAGAAATAAGTCAAAATGCATGGATATGAACATATAAGAGTGTGTTTTAAGGAGTGCCAGTGAATTCCAAGTGTGCTAAAGATGAAGTGTGTTAAGAGAAGTTCATAGTATTATTTGGAAGAAGAAAGAGTATGTTTGCAATAAGGTGATAGATAGATTAGTTTCATACAAAGTGAGGCTTTGTGTTAGGCACAAAATTGTTTTTCCAATGACTTGGTTAGGTTCCCAAGTCACAAAAAAGGTAATGTTATCTATGAGGGAATGAAAACTAGGGAGTGCCAAGGTTTGATAGGGAATGTGAGGAAGTGTTAAAACATAATAAAAAGTTCCAAGGTTACATTTTAGGAATGTAAATACAGGTTAATTTCTAAGGCATGCCAAGATGTGGCAGGTGCCAGAATGTGCCAACGCATGTTATGGAGTCCCAAGGAAAGACAAGGGAACACTAGCTTCAAATTCATGGAAATTAATGAATAAGAATGTGTGACAGGGAGTGTCAACGAGTTCTAGGTGTGATAAGGGAAGAGTGAAAAGGTATGCTAGGTAGTGCGAAGGAATGTTAGAGTACCAAGGTGACATGCCAAGATGTGATAGGTGCGATGGTGTGCGAGTGCATTCCAGTGAGATGCAAGGGAGAAATAGGTAAAAATGCATGGAAAATAATGATTAAGAGTGTTTTATAGCGATTTTCAATGAGTTCTAGGTGCATTAGGGAGGAGGTGACAAGGTTATATTCTAGGAAGTGTTAAGGCATGCTAGAGTTCTAGGGCATGTTAGGGAGAGCTAGGGTGTGCTAGGGAGTGTCACAGAATTCCAAGGAATGCATGGGATGCTAGCACGTGGCACATAGTGCCAAGGGATTTTAAGATGTGCTATATTTTATGGCATGTCAATATGCAAAGTATGTTACGTAGTTAATTTACGACAACGATTGGATGTGAGCCTTGTCTTCATAACTAATTAAGTGGGATGTGTTAAGATTGGATATGAGTAGCCTAAGATGAGTTGTAAGAAGTTCTTAGGTGAATAAGGTACAATTTATTTTTAGTAACCCTAACTTTCTCAAGATATTGTAATCCAGGAGGGACTTGATTGAGTTCTCAAGTTAGAAAAAAAGTAAGAGTATTTTTTAGGGTGTGATAACTAAGGAGTGTTAGGGCATTTCAAGGAATGAAAAGGTGTGCTGAAACATTCCATAGAATGTAAATGCATGTTGAGGAGTTTTTGGGACCTTTATTCTGGAGAGGAACAGTTTTGAGTTGCGGAGGGTTGGCAGACAGGTGGCAGAACACAATCAAGGTAGACAGGGAGCTATCATGGTTGCGAAAATCTAGAAGGTAGGTGGCACGACATTGGTAGAGAACAGTGCAAATGGTAGATATGGGAGACATGAAGAATCAGTAAAACTCCCAGTAATAACGAAGAAGTGATAAGCAGCGGAGCAGGAAAAGAGGAAGGACTGACAGTCACACTAGCGGAAGAACAAATTGGCAATCAACCCGCGGATGAGACTTAGTTAGATAGTGCGGCGAAACAATGATAGGAAATAGCAGAGCCTTAGGAGAGCTTTGGGAGAAATCTGTTGTACTGACTCAATATGTAATATACTCTATGGAGTAGATGTACACTGTTCTATTATTGATAATTAAATCTAGTTGTTGCTGCATGTGATGTTATGGGTTGATTAATATTTATTTGCTTACGATGAATGTATGCTTGATTTAAAGTGTAATTCAGCCTTCTCAACATGTTTTGATGAGAGATATTTATATAGAGAGTTGGGATATGTTTGTTGTTTCCAATTTTCCAAAGTTGTCCTCTTTGGTTGCATTTGTCTTCTACCTAATCTAGCTTATAATTTTACTAAGGTCGTGGCATGCCTCGGGTGAGACACTATACTCTCTAGAGTAGGGTGAAAATTTCGGCGTTGTGCTAGACTACTATGGAAATATTGTTGGCCTCAACCCTGGACTTGGGTCTTGCCCAGAGACCTCCTTTTTAGCCAACAAATGGTTCCATTGCTGAGACCCTGAAAATTCATTTAGGAGTTAGATCATGGTATCGTGGATCTCTGAGAGGGAACTAAGAAGCTGGTGGTATAATAACTTAAACTAGTTCATATCACAAGAACCACAACTTCGAAAACAGAGGGAGAATGTTGTCAAAGATCGGAACCTATTTTCTGAATCTACAAATGACCTGTACAAAATTTCCTAGGGAAATTTTTCTGGAGAGCTTTATAATTGATTACGGAGACTGAAAATCAAGTCACTCCCAGGAGGATCGCATAGAGTCTGTCGCAAGTGGACGTACATGGATCTAGTAGCACTCCATCGGTTAGATACCAATTTGACCCGAGGAGTAGATTTTTGCATACAATCCACCTTGGAAAGATACATTGTGGAATTTGCAGCCAAGTGTTACCAATATTTTACAAAAGCCAAAGATATATTTAGATCTAGTTTGTGGGGATAAATTTTGAAATAAATCTCATTGTGGATCACAGCTTTAATGGTGGACGAGGGTTTGATGGAATTTCAAAGTTCTGAGATGGAGACTTAAACCTCCAGTACTGGGGGAAGGAACTAATGGAAAGATGCTACAAGTAAGTAAGAAGGGGGGATAAGGAAATGGATGCTGGAGCCTCCAGTATATTGAGAGAGAAACGAGCACATTGGAGGGCGCATATTATTGAGAAGTGGTGGAAAGGGCGATGAGAGGGTTTGAGAAGTAGGAAAAGGAAAAGGCACCACATATAACAAAGGAAAGGGAAGGTTGGATAGTATCCCAAGGAATATGAGGGACCATTAAGGAAGTTAGGAAAGTGTTCATGAGGGGAATTTTGAGGTCTAAAATGGGCCTTCTAAGGAGATTATAAAACAATATGGGAAATAATAAAATAATATTTGATGACATCATCAAATTTTATAGGGAAAAAAGATAAAAACACTTTTTCAACTCATATTTTCAAGTTATCTTCCAATTTGTTTACTCAAATTTCAAGCGGGAGTACTCTCTAGATGCAAAATTTAATTCCTCATCCAAGGAGTACACATGTTGCATAATTTTGATGGGTCTTGCTATATGAAAAATGAGAAATACATGAAAAACGTGATTGTAATCACTTTTTTTTTATGCATTTCTCATTTCGCGTGTAGCAAGGTCCATTGAAAGTATGAAAAATGGGTACTCCTCGAATGAGGAATGAAATTTTGTATCCAATGAGTACTTCCACTTGAAATTTGAGTAAAAAATTTGGGAGATAAGTTGAAAGTACAAGTTGAGAAACTAGTTTTATTATTTTATTATTTTTAAACCTTTTTACCCTTTAAATTAAAAGATGGAATCATCCCCCATGGTTGACATCATCATATTGAATCCTATTGGTTCTTATCATGTTTATTTTTGTTGTAAATTTTTCTTAGGAGGCCAATTTTAGACCTCAAAATTACCCTAATGAGGAGCCGAGCCCGAAGAGAAAAGGGAGAAATGCCCAATGAGGATGATTCATGCCCTGAGGAGACATTCGATGTGGAGCTGCATGTTGCGATGGAGAAACTATTTCGAGAGAGACTGACACCCATAATCTAAGGTAATCCTATTCCCCAAAGTTCAAGTAGCTCTAGTCCCGACCTTCCCCTGGTACTCTATCATCCACCTGATAAAAATTTTGTTAAGTTGTGGGAGTTTAGTAAGTTTAGTAGTGTTAAGTCTACAGTACATATATCTCCTAGCCATAGTGCTAGTAGTACAATATCTCAACTAGGAAGTAGAAGTTGTATTTTAGTACCACACATATAAGGAAATATGGTGGGATCGTTCACTCGGTACCCAGAATTCTCTGGGAGAGGTAACGATGATGTGGAGCAACACTCGTATCTCTGCGAAGCAATTTGGAGAGCTCGAAAGACACCAGAAGCAGTTAATTTGATTGATTTCAAGACCACTTTAAGAGAAAGAGCTCTTCTCTGGTTCATTAAATGGTCAGAGGCTCATCCAAACCCAACAATAGATGATGTGAATTTGTCAATGAATTCAAATTACCTTAAACATATCATCATGGATTATCTAAGTTATGAGAAATCAAACAGCAGGAAGGAGAAACAACTTGGGACCTGATGAGAAGATTCAAGGATGTGATTGGAAAGCTAAGTTACCCAAACAATGCAAATCACCAACGAGGTTGGTTTATTAGAGCACTCCTCCCGTTGACAAGAACCCCACTGATGCAACAAAAGACTGATACCATACAAGACGCCCTTGAACAAGCCATGAAAATAGAACATATGGCAGGGTACTCGCAAGGTTTCAAAGGAGGAGTAGCAGTACAAGACCCTTCCATACTAGGGCTACAACATCAGATAGTCATTTTAATGGAGAAGTTGAAATACCTTCAACCAATAAGACATGCAAGGCCCAACATGTGGTGCACTCATTTCCTGATGGAAGGGCACCTGGCCACATAATGTCTGAGGTTGTGAGGAAAAAATGCAGGAACCTCAGCATTAGGGACACAGGGGGCTCCACCAGTTGGAGGAGTTGCGTAGATAAATACCCAAGGATTATACCAAAAACAACCCCACTTTCCATGGTTCCCCACTAAGAAAAATCGGACAACAACTGAATACTATGAAATATGCAAAGGTATTGGTCATCCTCCATGACTATGTCCAATTTTGAAAAAATATTCTAATGTTCCAAAAAATATATACTGCAAATTTTATGCTTCTACAATGCATAATATAGAGAAATGTAGAGCCCTCGATGCACTGGCTAAATGACTAGACAGACCATCTTATAGAGTGAATGAGACTTGAAGGGGCTGAGGAGGAGGAATGAGAGGTGGCAGAACCAAAGGAAGAGGACCAGTAAGATGCTATAATTGTGATCAAGAAGGGCACGTAGCAAGGAATGGCCACTACCCAGAAGACCATGGTGCTCTCAATTCAGAGTTAATACACATGCGACTGAAGATTGTCCAGAGGTTATTAAAAGGTGGGAGGAAAGAGCCAGACAAAGGGGAGCTAATCTGGTAAATGTAAAACCGAGAATAGTAGAAGCTCAGTCCATGCAATAATAGCTATAGTAAATTGCGAAGGGAAGAAAACAAGGGAGGATGCATAGAGTATGGACAAGGTAAAGTTGATCAAGCCTGTATCTCTAAAAACCTATTTGAAACCGAATAGACATAAAAAATATTTTAGGGAGGTGGTGGAAACATTTTCCCAGATAGGTGGGAGTACAATTATTGGAATTCCATAGCCGATCCTCGAAAAAGAGAAGGAGAATCATAAAACTACATTGATTGAGGAATGGTTCTAATTGTTCATGAAAATTGTAACCAATGGACTGATGCTGGAACAACTAAAGAAAAATATAGATTTGGTGGTGCAAGAGAATTCAGAACTTGGAGAGTCAAGAAATTCAACAAAAAAATGCATAAGAAGGATAAAAAGAAATAAGAGAAGAAGAGGGAAGGAATTCCGTGTGAATAATCAAGTCATGGGATTTCAAATCAAAGGTACAATGCTCGATCTAGGATCAGATGTCAACATTCTACCTCGAAAGACGTGGGAAGCACTTGGAAGGCCAAAGTTGACATACTCACCAACAACTTCGGATGGAAAATCAATATTGTATTGTACTCACAGGAAGGCTAGAAGAAGTCAAAGTTGATGTCGCTGGAGTAAAAACATATATAGATTTTGAGGTGATAGACATCATGGGGGACAAGGATCCCTATCCTGCTCTACTGGGGATATAATGGGCCTTTGAGAACTATGGAATTATTGATTTGAAAAAGGAATTAATGATATTCGAAGACGAGGAAATCAGGGTGATTCAGCCACTTGACTGATATCAAGGACCCCGATACACAGAGACCATTGACAACAGAGAGGACGCTCAACTTCTAGAGAAACTCTACCTAATGACAATAGGAAAGGGAGAAGATTATATCAACCCGAAAATGGGAGGGACCGTAAGTTGGAGAAGTATCCAGAGTTCCTTTTTGGAATCAGAAATAGCTTGGTATGATTAGCAACAGGGAGGATATTAAATTAACACTAGAATATGTGTTAACATTCGGGGAGTCAACTAGATTGGTATGGAGGTAAGAGGATATCTGAATCTATCAAATATGCATTTTATAAATACATTTATTTCAAAAGTAGAAGAAGAGGTACAAATAGAACATAGAGTCCCTCTTATGGATGTATCACTACAATCCACGTTAGAAATATGGTGGGCCAACCATTGCAACTCTCTTCCACAATGGGGAGATGTTGAAATAACACTAGGAACTAGATTCCAAGAAGTTTCACGACCACAATTCATCGAAACGTATCAAGGGGATTCTGACCCAGTATAACACTTAAGGAATTGTGAGTATAACTAGAAGAAGGCAGGGTATCCATAATCTCTTTGGATGCACAATTTCATACATTCACTAGACATAATTCCACAGGCTTGGTACTTGGCGGAGGAAAATAAGAGAGGAACTAGCACCTGGCGAGTAGTTGTGGAAAGTTTCACGCAATGTTTTTATTTCAAGGGAGATACATAACCAGTTACAAAAGTGCTCGAAGCCATTAGAAGATTATTATTCTTCCCAGAGCTTTAGGAAGATGAAGAACTACCATTATTAGAATAGAAAATCAAAGAATCAGTAGCATGTAAATGGATAGATCGCGAGATGGACGATGATGACTCGGAGAATCTCTAACATTTATACTTTGAAGAGAAAGAAGGGGAGAAAGATATATAGGAGGAACCAACTACAGAAGGACTAAACTTGTTACCCTTGAAGACAAATAATTTGAATATTGGAAGCACAGAGAAACCCAAAATTGGGTCTATCAAATATTACTGGGATACATAAACAACAAAGTAAATCATTGACCTATTACAGGAATATGAAGATTTATTCCCATCTTCAGTAGCAGAGCTCAAGGGGATTAAAGGAGACATGTGAGAGATGTGCATAGTCTTAAAATCAGATGCAAGACCAGTAAAACATAGGCCTTACTGCCTAAATACAAGAGTAAAAGAAAAAGTTAAAGCAAAGATAGAAAAAATGTTGAAGGCAGGCCTGATTTTTCCAGTTGAGGAAGTAGAATGGGTCAGTCCCATTTTAATACAAAGAAAAAATGAGAATTTATAGATTAGAGTGTGTGTATATTACAAAAGTCTCAGCAACGCATGCATACATGATCCATTTCCTACCCCATTTAGCGATGAGGTTCTCGACAATGTGGCAGGAAATGAAGCGTCTTCATTCACCGATGGATTCTCAGGATATCATCAGGTGAGAATAGCATAAGAAGAAAAAATTAAGACCACGTTCACAACCAAATGGGGATGATTTGCATACCATGCCATGCCTTTTTGACTAAATAATGCACCAGCAGTATTTTCACGAATAGTGATAGCAACATTTAGGGACAATATCGATAAGTTCCTAGAAGTATATATGAATGATTGGAAAGTTTACAACTTATTGAAGAACCATGCAACTCTACCTAGAATAATGTTTAAGAGATGTAGACAATTCCAATTCTGCCTCAACCTTAAGAAATGCATCTTTACAGTAACTTTTGGGACACTTCTGGGACATGTCGTTTGTAAGCAGGGTGTTTATGTGGATCCAGCAAAAGTAGCGGTCATTGTTAATATAGAAGCACCTGAAACTGCAAAACAGTTGAGATCACTACTTGAGAATACAGGGTACTACAGAATATTCATTCGCAACTATGAAAATATTACAACACCATTAGAAATTTTTTTGCGGAAATCAGAACAATTTATGTGGAGCGATGAATGCACTAATACCCTAAACATATTAAAATAAAACCTAGAAAGTGCAACCATATTGGTTCAAACTAACTGGGACAAACAATTTCATGTCCATATTGATGCCTCTAGTATCTCATTAGGATCAGTGTTAGCTCAACCAGGAGAGACCTCTGTTGATCATTCGGTATACTTTGCAAGCAGGAAGTTGTTCAAAACTGAAAGGAATTACAAAACAACAGAACGAGAAGCTCTTGCTATGGTATACTCTCTTCAGAAGTTTCATCATTACCTATTGGTAGGTACATTCAAGTTCTTCACATATCACTCAGCATTGAAATACCTAGTAAACAAACATGTGCTTGAAGGAAGAATCTGTAGATGGCTCCTACTATTCTAGAAGTTCACTTTTGAAGTGATATTAAAACCAGGGAGGTTAAACGTGGGTCCTTAGCATTAATAAAGGTTGGAGAATGGAGAGAACGGGGGATCCCTTGATGAATAGTTGTTGGATAATGATATATTCATATTAGAAGCCATCCCAGATCACCTAGAGCAAATGGTAGTGTATCTGGCTACAGGGAAATGCCCAACAGAATACACGACAACTCAAAGAAGAAATTTGGTAGTGAAAGTAGCTGAATATCAACTCATAGCAGGAAATTTATATAAAATAAGATTGGATCATGTCTTGCGAATATGTGCCATGGACCATGAAAGAGAGGATATCTTGTGGAAATGTCACAATGGGGTTGCGGGAGGCCACGTTGGCTCAAAATGCACCATAAGGAAGATACTACATAAAGGGTTATGGTGGCCCGCAATTCATAAAGATAGTAAGGCATATGTGAAAAAATGTGATGTCTGCCAAAGAACAGGATGTTTGTCACACCTAGATGAGTTACCAATACAAACTGTAAGAGCAATGGATTCATTTGAAGAATAGGCCATTGACTTCATAGGGCCAATTACACCATTGGAACAACATTCATAGTCAAGGTATATAATAACCACAACGGATTATCTCACAAGATGGGTAGAGGAAGCACCAGTAAGAGATTGCATAGAAGATACATCAGCCATGTTTATTTTCAAGAATATCATTAGCAGATTTGGCTTTCCCAAAATCCTAACAAGTGATCAAGGTACACACTTCATTAATACAATAATTAAATCTCTGTTATATAAATTCATGGTACAACATCACAAAATCAGCTCGTACCGCCCTCAACCGAATGGAACCATTGAGGCATTCAACAAGATATTAGAAAAAGGACTAACCAAGATATGCAACACCAATTGGGATGACTGGGATGAAAGGATACCAGCCACATTATGGGCATATAGGACTACCATAAAAAGGTTTCACAATGAAACTCCATTCTAGCTGGTATACGAAAGAGAGGTGGTAGTAACAGCTGAATTTATCATACAAAGTCTCTTAAATGCTTCAACACTGCATATGATAGATGAAGACATAATCACTGAATGCCTCCATGAGCTATAGGATCTTGAAGAAGAGAAAATTCTGGTAGATTTCCATCTGAAAGTACAAAAATAAAAGACAGAAAGCCTGGCCTGACCATCACATCAAGCACAAAACATTCACCATTGGAGGAAAATGTCCTGTTGTACGACAACAAATTTCAAAAGTTCCCAGGAAAAATTAGAATGCACTATATGGGTCCATGTCATGTCATAGAAATTAAAGAGTCTAGCATGGTTCGACTAGTGCAACTAGATGGAAAAATACTACAAGGATGGGCGAATGGTTCACACCTGAAGCCTTATCATGAGTAAGTTCCACCAATTAATTTTTTTTTTCAAATAACTCTCGCAACCGAGAGTAGTCAGTAGGGTAGAATAGAAATAGATCTAGTCAATAACTCTCTCACACCCAAGATGAGACATAGAATTACCAAACTTTAACCTTTATCAGCACATTATAATAAGAATCCCAATAAAAAGACCGCACAATAGCACAAATAAACAATTTCACCTGTTGCGATGCGAAGACCACATCGAAACCAATTTTGGTCGGGGTGGGGGGGGGGTGGGGCTTGAGCTTTCCATGTCAGCAAGCCATGTGTGTCAAACATCATTCATTCATAATGATCCATCATACCATTGTTAGTCCGTAGGATCACCCGAATTTTAGAAATAACTGCCATAATTAGTAAACCCATACCATAATAAATTTTCCATACTAAGCCATAATTATTACCCATCATGTCTACCCAAATCCCGAAGCCACAGTTAGCAGTGTCATAATACACCTCACAATGGTAACTAATTGCATGATTATAGCCGTGGGAGAGACAACAAAAAATTAATTAGTTATGGGGTCATATCAACCTCATTCGTTTCGATAGAGTTACTTAACCCACATTAAAGAAGAAAAGCACCAGAATGCCTGAAAATTCTGAGTTAGAGAAAACAGAAACAACTATAACAACAAGCAATATTTCAACAGAGGAAATTTAAAGAAGCTAAGAAAAATCAAGAATTCACAACAATAGACCAGTAACAACAATTCAGGTATACAGCAGAAGAACAAATATGATGAAGGTAGAAACATCATTCGTCGAGCCCGAGCTCGATGCAAGAATTCAGAGGATAGAATCGTTGATTGGAAAGTATGACAATTCTTCGCTAATTGATACACATTTCATAGACTCCTATCAGTTTCCAGCTATGAAGAGATAATTTTATATGGAGAATTATGCCACAAAGGGAGGAGGTGAAGCAGCAAGGATGAATCTAGAATTTGGAGGTATTCAAAGGTCGACCATACTAAACCTCAGGAACCTCCCAGTATTTGGAATAACATGAGAGGCAATGTAGTGTACAACGTTCCTGATGAGCTGAGTTCAGAACGGTTCATTGTGGCTGGGAAGAGAGATACCTATCCATGTAGAGGACATCAATAGACTTACCAGATTATCAACAAAGGGGAATTAAGTCTCAACGGCATTCCAGAATCTGTCCAAAAGATCCAAGAAGTCAGGGACTATGATTATTACAAGAAGTGTGAGACCAAAAGAGGAGGGAAGAGAGTGAATATCAACATCATCAACAACCCAACAGTGAAATTTTCCTGCTATTTGATAGTAGGTAAAATAATGAGGCATTACACCAAAGGAGAATGCACCCTCGACACCATCTCAATCGCGAAACACTGCATACAGAGAGCAGAGCTAAACTGGTGCACCTTCCTGTTGAATGAACTCTTTGAGGCTTGTGAGGTAAATTATGGGCGATCCAAAAGATTCATCTATCGATATCTCATTATTGGATTTGCGATGTGGAATGGACTCACCCAAGGATTAGGCAGCTCACAGAAATCACTCACGACTAGCCAATGGCATTAATATTTACACCTTGGAGAATATTGGGAGTTCCCAGCATGAAGGAGGTTAATGAGGAGGCTTTCTTACTATGGTATAGGCAGATGGTCGATGTAGTGTGGAGCTAGCAAAGGATTCCGAGGAATATATTTGACGAATATTCTACGCAGAGATGGTTCGGGGTAACCCAAAAACAGACCTATATCCAACTGAGTTGCGTGGACAAAACCACGTTCAGAATGCAACCACTAAAGTTTCAAGTAGAAGAGGAATCATTCCACACCGAATTTTGCTTGTGGCTAGGAGTTGTGATGGAGGTTAGAAGCGGGATACCCCATTACTCATTCGAGGCGATACTACCAAAATCACTCACAAGGGAGTCACTAGAAGAAGCAAGGAAGAGGATTTCCCAACTGAAGCTACGACCTCTATTGGATCAACTCGACACAAGGGTGAAGGACATCAATTTGGTAATATAAACTCTAACAAGAGCCTCTAATGTGTTTCCTTTTTCTTCTCACTTCCAATCTTTGAATTGTCAATCCCCATCCACAACAACCCCTGTAATTACTTCCCTACCATCCACCATGTTCAATTCCCCTCTAGCAACCACAGTCACCCCAATCCGCAAGATAAAGGCACCCAAACCTTCGGTAGCTGCACCCAAGCCCAAGAAAGAACGAATTATGGTGCCCAAGAAAATAGTTGATCTCACCGGGGAAGATCAAACCCAACCTATGGATATAGGTGTACCAATTCAAGAAGAACCATAGGTTACCACCCAAGTAACCTCTGCGCTACCTGTGTTTGATCTGTCCTTGGTTCTAAACAACCAAACATCATCTCCACTTCATACTCACAACTTGTCACCATGCACTTCATTCACTTCCAAAGATCACTCCATCCATACTTCGTCCGCCTCAGTGACTCTCTAATATCTAATAAAACTAGGGAACAAGACAAACGGTGACATCGAGGTAGGTTGACAATCCCTCGGTGGGACAAGGCACCTTCCTATAACTATTATTTCAAGGAGGTTCTTTTACTTCAGATACAACGCTTTCGTCACCAGAGTTGAACACTTTTTAGCAAGCCAACCTAATATTGCAACAGATTCTATTGACCACTAGTATGAATGTCCTAGAAACTCAGCTACCACAATAGAACCAGTCTGCATCCCTACAAGAGCACTCAGAGAGATTAATCTCCAATGGGAAACCCCTTAGAGAAATAAAGTCGACCCAGGAGATGTCAAGAATTGAGAATATGCATAGTTGGGGGGCTAATCATTTATACAAGTTCATCCAACTAACAGCACAACAAGCAAAAGGACTGCACACTGACCTCCAACAAAGGTTTGAGCAACAACAACAGTAGGTCACTGCGCTTACTGAAGAGCATAATCAACTTAAAAGTGAAAAGGATACTCTACAGGACCAGCTGGAAAAAGTGACAGAAATCCTGAAAGACCTATGGCCAACAATTGTTCCCCAGGATAGCACAACGCCAGAGGACATATTGGCCTGCTCAATGGTCGAAAGGTCCATTCGAGTGAAAATTGCATGCACAAATCTGAACAGAGAAAACTAGGAGCTCAAAGAGGCACTAGAAGCCAGACCAACATTACCAGATCCTGCCACGGTATATGTGAGAAGGTCACAGAGAGACAGAAAAAAGTCGACGGTATGAGGGAAAACTCAGGAACAATAGTCAAAGAGGCTTATAGCCCGCTAAACCATTTACATGAATTCTCCAACTCTCTAACAATAGAAGTCCACCCAATCTCACGACAGCTTCAAGAAATTTCCCGCGAAATCAAATAAGTCGTTGATCCAGCCGGTATAACCCAATTGTACAACTAGGAAGAGGTGTTGGAAACCAAAATCCAGAAAATAGAAGAACATGCAGCAACCACAAAATAGGTTCTCAAAGAGCTAAGGCAACCGGTAAAAAAAAAAGCAGACGCAATACAACATATGGCGCCCAGAACTGAACCAAAGATACAGGAGGTATTCAACAAGTTGTTGCCTATAGCGAGTAAAACTGAGGCTGAAAGAGTCACCACCTAGACAGAGTAATTAATTAAAGAGTGGCAATAGGAAATCACTGAGTTCACAGAACTCAAGTCCTCATCATTGACAAAGGTTCCAGAGTTGGGGCCTTTTGCTTGGACAGAGTGAAGAAATAGAAAAAACAAGGTTATCCTCGGAAGCCGACAGACCACCAAAAGCCACAACAGTAGGAAAATATTGACTTAGGACGAGTTAATAGCATGTGGTCGGGGCATGTTTGGGCCTTTTTTTTGGAAAGGAATAGTTTTGAGTTGCGGAGGATTGGCGGATAGGTGGAGGAACACAATCAAGGTAAACAGGGAGCTGTCATGGTTGCGGAAAGCCGAAAGGTAGGTGGCGTGACATTCAGGGAAAATTTTAAGAACCCCTGTAAATTTATATGTATAATAAATGGGTGAATTCCCATGATACATAGGAAAAATGGAAGGCGATTTTATTATTAATATAATATGTCTATATAATTTTTTGGTGAATCTCTCACGAGATTATGTTATCTTGTAAAATCATGGCAAATCACTAGTACAAAATGGCGAATTGTTGTCTAGTGGAGTTTGGGGTGTTGGTTCCAATGAAGATATGGTAGTTGAACCAAGAGTTGAAGGAAGCGAACCATCGAGACCAAGCATGGCACATGGTGACTCGTGAGGGAAGTAGTTCTCGTGCAGTTTCGAAAATGCGTTTTAGTTCTACTAAGTGTAATATTGTTGCTCATGCTACTACTAGCACTGATATTGAGGTTAGAGAGGAGTTTGAGGAAGCATGGAAGATAGCAGTGGTGGATAATTACAAAGAGAACCCCATAATGGGCTCCATTTTTCCCTTTGGTATTTAGGCCTACAAGATCTTATGTCCATTGAACCAAAAATTAACCGTTTAACCAACAATCAACTTGACTGAGTTGATTAGGTACAAGTCAACTTAGACTAATATTCAAAACTATGCTTTTCATTATCCCATATTTATCACACTAATGCACACAACATTGAGCATTTGCACCCAACTCTCATGCATGCACACCAAATTTTAATTAACATCTATAACCCTAACCAAGTGAGAATTGATCAACAATGTGCACCAAAGTTTGTAATAGTGTTGAAATTTCATAATAAATTTAGATCCATAGTACCTTAAATAAATTTTGAGATAACCTCCACAAATTTGACCACAATAGAGCAAACTTTTGATAAATTTTAAACCTACAAAAATTAGGATTCGTGTTCCTAGGAACAATCATAAGAAGTAGTTGACATATAGGTCGATTTTTGAGCCTTGACACATTGATAATGAAATGGCTTAGGTCAAAACTCACACATTGAAAAGTCATCAATGAAGAGAAGACAATATCATTATGAATTACACATACTCCAAACTTCTTACCAAATTCTACTTAGTTGTCTGCAACACAGATATACATAATATTATAGTAAATACAAAATCCACAAAGCCTTCTTCACATAGCTAATAAATGGTCATTGGAAGAGCACCCCTTATATAATATTAATAGTAGCAATCAATAGATTATTTCATATTGAACTTCATAGCCATAGCACTCCTATGTATTGTATGTTGTATTCAACTTGCATTATCAAATATAGATACAATCATAGTTTTGATTGATACATGTAAATCATACTTGTGCACCATGTTGAATGCAATGTCAGTCAAGGCCTAAAGTCAGTTTGACGTGTAATGATCTATGAATTTTGCATGCAAGTTATTATAACCAACAAAAGTTTGGGCCTAGTTTGAATGAGCAGTGGAGGACACTCTCTGAGAGGCAAACTGGAATTTGTACGTGTTCTACAGTCCAATCTCAGTCAATGTCACAATATATCAAAAGAGTTATAGCTCAAGGTTACAAAACCACAGTAAAAACCTCCAGACAGAAAGAGGCAACATTACAAAACCACAGTAGGCTTAGCCCAGCACCAATTACCCTAAACAATTCTAAACAAAGCCATAAATTCATCTTTCTTTCAGCTCTGCTTCAAACTGGAACAATCTATTCTGAATTGGAGACAAGAATGACGTAAGATCTTTAATAATTGTACTTCTTTTGGAGTCCATGATTCCCTTGTCAGCGTCCAAAGACATGTTCAACTAACAAAAAAAAGACAAGGAAATTTTATAATCAAGTTTTTGAATATCATATATGACTAGCAGACTTTAAAACTAGTTTTAGAAAATATGTACATAATACAGCACAAAACTATACAACACAACACATTGAATTTCTAGACAACAATATAAATAAACAATAGTACCAGCTGGGATCTTTGCTATTTAGATGAGGATAATTTACCAACATTGATTTACACTGTCCAGAAGCTTGACACAACAGATCTTAAGAATGACAACAATTTAAAATAAAAATGTTTCTCAACATATGTGTAGACAAAGAACATCCATCTGGTAAACACCGACACTTAGTAGTGTTTACTTATGGCCCACCCCACATTCTAAATAAATATAAGCCAAAAAAAAATGTGTGTTTAAATTCCTATTTCTCTTTCAAATAGTATTTTTCGTTTCTCCTTGCTAAGACCATGAAAGAGACCTATTTGTGATCTAGAAAATAGGTATGCTTATATAATTACTACTCTTTCAGCTAGTGTTTTGGATTTCAGCTCCACTGATACTCTCCTAACTCAGAGCCAGATAGGAGCCATTTGTGGTTATGGATAGCTGATAACCGTTTGTGGCAATGGCACTAGAAAATTTGGCAAAAATTCCGATGGCCAATTCGTCACTGTTCCGACACATAGTCGTCGCAAGAGTGACAGTTCGAGGGCAGACAAAACATGGTTTGTCATGCGGTTGTAGTTCCGACACACCTAAAAAGTGTCGCACTATCGACACTTCTTCCGTCGCTTCCGAACAAGCTTCACTCTTCCGACGTCTTACGAACCGTCGTGCTTCCGACGTTCCTAAACGGTCGCACTTCGGACGAAATGTGGTCCGACGTTTTGAACGTCGCTCTTCCGACGTTTGTAAACAGTCGCAATTCTGACGCAGTGTGGTCCGACGTTTTGGATGTCTATGTTCCGACGTTTGTAAGATGTCGCAATTCCGACGAAATGTGGTCTGACATTTTTAACGTCGCTCTTCCGACGTTTGTAAGCTGTCACAATTCCGACGAAATGTGGTCCGACGTTTTTATACTGTCGCTCTGCCAACGTTTCTGATTTGTCGCAATTCCGACGTCTACAATGTGTCGGTATACCGACGGCGGTTCAATTTAAAAAAAAAAAATGAAACTTTAAAAGACGAGAAACGTTGTTTTGAATATATTATATGAAGTAAAATAGTCCATGAAGTCATTACATTTTCACATCTGAAGATTGGAACCCAAATATCCATCCAGAAAAGTGGAAGTCCCACCCCAGACAATGATAGAAAAATACCCCATGTCACATACATGGACATGATATAAAACCCAGTAACGGTCCACATGGAGATTATCTACAAATCTGAGAAAGCATCCAAATATGCCCGAGGCATCTATAAGAAAGTGAAATAGCAGTATGTAGAATAGTAAAGCAACAGATAGAGTACCGACGTCCATTGTTCCAAATACAAATTAAAGTACCCAAAACCCCGCAACAGAGAAAAACGCTAATCATAATCATGTGAGGAGTGTGATATGTCCAAAATATAAAAAGACCATCAGACCATATCAATAAACCAGCAACATAGACCAGCATCGCTAGTTTTGAAGGCAGAGTGATAAACATTAATCATTTTTATTTCACAAGAGAAAAAACGTTGTTTTGAATATATTATATGAAGTAAAACAGTCCATGAAGTTATTACATTTTCACATCTGAAGATTGGAACCCAAATATCTATCCAGAAAAGTGGAAGTCCCACCCCAGACAGTGATAGAAAAATACCCCATGTCACATACAGGGACTTGATATAAAACCCAGTAACGGTCCACATGGAGATTATCGACAAATCTGAGAAAGCATCCAAATATGCCCGAGGCATCTACAAGAAAGTGAAATAGCAGTATGTAGAATACTAAAACAATATATATAGTACCGACGTCCATTGTTCCAAATACAAATTAAAGTACCCAAAATCCTTGAACAGAGAAAAACGCTAATGATGTGAGGAGTGTGATATGTCCAAAATATAAAAAGACCATCAGACCATATCAATAAACCAGCAACATAGACCATCATCGCTAGTTTTGAAGGCAGAGTGATAAACATTAATCATTTTTTTTTCACAAGAGAAAAAACGTTGTTTTGAATATATTATATGAAGTAAAACAGTCCATGAAGTCATTACATTTTCACATCTGAAGATTGGAACCCAAATATCCATCCAGAAAAGTGGAAGTCCCACTCCAGACAATGATAGAAAAATACCCCATGTCACATACAGGGACATGATATAAAACCCAGTAACGGTCCACATGGAGATTATCGACAATTTGAGAAAGCATCCAAATATGCCCGAGGCATCTATAAGAAAGTGAAATAGCAGTATGTAGAATAGTAAAGCAACAGATAGAGTACCGACGTCCATTGTTCCAAATACAAATTAAAGCACCCAAAATCCTGCAACAGAGAAAAACGCTAATCATGTGAGGAGTGTGATATGTCCAAAATATAAAAAGACCATCAGACCATATCAATAAACCAGCAACATAGACCAACATCACTAGTTTTGAAGGCAGAGTGATAAACATTAATCATTTTTTTTTTCACAAGAGAAAAAACGATGTTTTCAATATATTGTATGAAGTAAAACAGTCCATGAAGTCATTACATTTTCACATCCTAAGATTGGAACCCAAATATCCATCCAGAAAAGTGGAAGTCCCACCCCAGACAATGATAGAAAAATACCCCATGTCACATACAGCGACTTGATATAAAACCCAGTAACGGTCCACATGGAGATTATCGACAATCTGAGAAAGCATCCAAATATGCCCTAGGCATCTATAAGAAAGTAGCAGGCAAATGAATGCAGGTAAAGCAACGTATAGAGTGATGTAAATTCATCGCCTCCATTGTTCCAAATACAAATTAAAGTACCCAAATTCCTTGAACAGAAAAACACTAATCATGTGAGGAGTGTGATATGTCCAAAATATAAAAAGACCATCGTAATTCATCAATAAACCAGCAACATAGACCAGCATCGCGGTTTTGAAGGCAGACTGATAAACATTAATCATTTTTTTTTCACAAGAGAAAAAACGTTGTTTTTGAATATATTATATGAAGTAAAATACCACATGGAGATTGTCGACAATCTGAGAAATCATCCAAATATGCCCGAGGCATCTATAAGAAAGTGAAATAGTAGTATGTAGAACAGTAAAGCAACAGATAGAGTACCGACGTCCATTGTTCTAAATACAAATTAAAGTACCCAAAATCCTTGAACAGATCAAGAAAAACGCTAATCATGTGAGAATTCCAAGTAAAGTTAATCTATTAACATTGCGAATAAAATTACACCGAAGTCAAAAACATTGCCTGGCCATACTCATGGCAAATTTGTCATCAAAAATCAAAAAATTAAGAAGACTGCCCTCATACGGGGAAACCAGTCTTGAACATTTAATTTACAGAATTCAAAAATATTACAAAGGTCCAGCACAGTAAAATAATCTAAAAGCAGCCCAATTAAGTGGGCCTGCTAAGCAAGAAAAACAAATTAACTAAACTACTCCTCCGGTGGTTCCTCCACGATTCGGCACCATCCTTCGGAAGGTCCAGGATCGCTAGGTGCTACCTTTACATGCATGCCACGGCTCCCCTCCTGAAGGCCCGAATGCTGGCCGGCTTTTTCCGAGCTCAGACCCGCCGGACGGGTGAATTCTTCCTCCGTTTGGGCCTCCTCGCGGAAGACCACAGTGACTAAAGTCGTGATTCACAGGCGGTTGAGAGAGAAATTAAAGGAAAATTGCGCAGTGCGCGTCATGGGAGAAGGTGAACTAGCGGTGGGGAAGCGAGGAGCAGGGGAATCCATACGGTGGCCAGATCCTACAACCCGACCCCGCCCACTCCTAGTATTTGGATATCGACCTGCGTAATAATCACTGGACTGGCCGGAAGTCGACTCTGTTGAGGGGCTGGAGGGAGCCCGCAGGGGTTGACCTCTAGTGCTCCCCATGCGGCAACACATCCTATGACGCACGCGAGGCATGGGTGCAGTCTCAGGCGCAGTGGGCACAAGAGGAGACGGAGAAGCAGAATTCCAATTAACAGAGGAAGACAGACAGAGACAGAACCGAGAGAAATGAAGATATGCTGCAAGGTCTAGGTAGCAGTTCAGCTAGCCACTTCTCCTTATCGTCATAGTTAGCAGGCAATGTAATCCAGCAACCGGCTCGTCTGAAAAACCATAGCTAAACGCCATTTTGTCGACCCGACTACAATGCAATCAAAGGACGCCCGTCATAATTAATCTCTGATCATTAATAATGAGAGCCGAAGGCCGGATCATATTGGAGCGTGCGGAATCGCTAAGAGGAGTGGAGGTTCGATCTTGAACAATGTTAAAAATTAATTAATGCGGATTTGATGTGAAAACTTAATTGAACAGCGTTAAATGTTAATGCGATTGATATGAAATCGCCATATCCATGTCCCATCGCCTTAAACACCATCGAATGCACCCGTAGCCGGGAGCAGGGCAAGTTTTTATTGAGGACACGTGGCAGAAATTGATTGGAGCGGATCTTTGTTTGGGCCGCTCGCGCAGTGGAAATCTGGACCCAAAAAATATTAGGGCGAATTTGATAAGAAATTCGCGTCACAACTCTCCCTCCGTACGCCAGCCCAACTTCGGACCCGAAAAAGATTAGGGCAGAATTCATTTGGTTTTCGCGTCACAAAATTGGCCAACGTCAGCAGGCTATTTTGGAACGCGAATTTGGTTTGAATTATGGTTTATCGTCGTTTGAAGTCCGGAGGGCTCGACTTAAGAACAATTTTTTTTGATCCCATCTTATAAAATTTGTGTTGGTTTTCTTTGATAATACACATATTTATAATAAATCATGGGAATACCACACTAAACATGTGGAAAAGTTATATAAATTATTGAGAACAATCATTTTTATGTAAAAATATCCAAATGTGCTTTCGGGAAATAAGAATTCGAGTATTTGGTTCATATTGTTTTAAAGGAAGGAGTGAAGTTGGAGTCTCAAAAGATGCAAGCTATTACAAAATGACCTATTCCTAAGAAAATCAAGGTTCTTAGAAGATTTTTTAGACTTACATGATATTATTGATAATTTGTTAAGAATTATGTATGCATTTCAAGTCCACTCACATATCTCTTGAAGAAAATATCATTTATATGGAATGATGAGGCTACTTTGGCATTCTCTCTTTTAATGGATGCCATGTCTTCTACACCAACATCGCTTGCACCTAATTTTGGTAAAACATTCATAGTAGAGTGTGAGGCACTAGTGTTAGTATGAATTCTTCGTCGAAGTGTACGAAAAAGAACCACTTTAGCTACGCACAACTAATAGCCCTAACAACAATAATGGCTGCAAAACATCTTCAGATCTGCAATTAGTAGTTAAAGTGCTGCAACAAACAGATCTATAAATGGAAAGATATTAAGCAGTAAAGTAAAGAGTTTGCTCCATGCATCCAACAGACAAGACAAGAACACGATTTTTGAATGAATTTTTATATTACATGGCACCTGGGAGGAAACAAGAAGGTGTATCCAGATCTCCTCAATGGGATGGGTTCTTTGTAGTCCTCAGCACTTCAGATCTAAGCTTTCTCTCTCTTGTAGATGTATAAAACCCAATGTAGAAGGTAGAGCTCAATGGGAGCAAAATGGCAGAAATGAGACCAAGTGTATAGATCCAGAGTGATCTAATATGCAACAAAAGGTGAAGAATGATGGGGAAAAACCTCCTATTTATAACAAAATATTGGGTCCTTCTAGATCTTGGTGCATGATTAAAATAATGTTAATCACATCTAGATCCACCTCTATGGAATATTTTATTATTATTTGTTGGAGGGAAAGGGTGTTTGAATTGGGTCAAATCCCTTGATTAGTGAAAAATAAATAAATAAATGATTTATTTATCTTTTTAAGGAAGTGGTTGGGATATAATCAAATAAATAATGATTTAGTTGATTAATGGTGGCTGATTTGGTCATATTTAACAAGGAATATTATTTAAATAATTATTCCTAGAAAATAATAAGATAACTATGGGTTTATCTCATTAATTTCTTTGTTTTTGGGTTAAACATGACTGGGAATAATAATTAAATTATGGTTTAATTAATTATTCCTTTTGGGGTTTCCTAATTAACATAGTGAAAGCAGTTTTACTTGGGGTAAAACGGGTCTTACATGGTGTACTTGGGTCCATCTAATGATGAAGAGTTAGATGACCAAAAAATGGTGTAACAGATTGCCCCCCAGCGTGCGAGTGTCAGGAGAAAATCGTATGACCGAAGTACGTTGTAAGAAGACAATCACTAGACAACAAAAAGGGTATGTCAGAGAGAGAAATATGAGGTAGATAGTGTGTTGGAGGACTAGACCCTGAGGAGACGAGACTCGCAGGTGCAACAAGTCTCTTTTTATGAGAGGGTACCTGTGCTGAAGGCGGCGGGGGAGGCATACCTATGCCCGCCGTGACAAAGTACAAAATAATAGTGTGTCCAGTAAACAAGGGACCGAACCATAGAGTACAGCTGGCATAAACAAAGGCCAGATAAAAATACAAGGAAGAGTCTCACATACATGCTGTGCCTGGGATAACAGCCAGGACTAGTACAATAATATCTGAGTACATGAGATAAATACAACCCAAATGCCCCCTGTAAATGGGGAAGGGCTCACAAAATCTGACTGATACATGCAAATCATAGAGGCGCTGCAGGTGGCTAAGGCCAACATCATCAAAATCTGGAGCGGCATCAAAGGCTGCAATGAAGAGGTCATCCGGGCATGTGGGGGGCTACCTGCAGGGCCACCCCCTCATGAGGGCTGAGACATCTCACACACGCCCGGGAATCATCAAGAGCTGCTGCCGGGTCACTGGACTGTCCAGTATACGAATCTCGATCATGCTGAAAGGAGCTGGAGAAGCAATCAAGTCAAAGGGAGGTAAGAAATCCCCCTGCCTGATCCGAGGCACCGAACAAAAGCGGAAGCCGGAACCAAGGTACACCGCCCTCTAGACCTTGCTTCTGGAATAAGTGTGTTGAGGTCGACAGAAGGAGGCCCGCCTTAGGTGAGGCAATGAGAGATCCTCAACTAAGGCACGAGAGAAAAGCAATAGAGTGACGGACAAACTGACACTAATGGTGATGGCGGAAATGGGAAGGGTGGAGTGGCGAATGGACGACTTCCCTTGTTAGAGCATAAAGGGCATGAATGACATGGCAGCGACTGACACAATATCGAAAGGGACAGGGGACAGTGGGGCTGAAGGTCATGAGATGCGACACAAGATAGGAACCAAGCAAAAAGAATGGAGGGCTATAGTAGGGTGTAAAAGGATGCAGGATAGACTCCATGAATGCAATGATGACTCAACTCGGATGCTCTAAGCAAGGGCGACTAGATAGTGCTGCCACACAATAAAGGCCCCAATGGGGGGTCATAGATGCATGAGTACAAGGTGGGCACTCACGACGAAAATCAACACGAACATGGACAAGTAAGGGGGCGATATGGTGCCCCAAGTACAAGTGTCGTAAGTGAGGAAATTCGATTTTGAGGAGCGGTGAAGTGACCCTTTGTGGACAAATGTGTCCGGGTGAAGTATCAAATCACCAAAAACTAAGTAAAACCCATTTGAGAGCTCGGTGAGATCCATCCAGCGGTGCTGACGGTTCGTCGAACGGGGCTACGGTGTGGTCGCAGCAGTCGAAAGAAGAAACAGGGGTTCTCTTTTAATGAGGCTGTTTTCCCTCCAAAATCATTCATTTGCTATTGTTGCTGTGGTGAATGTGAAGAGGAGAGAAGGCCCTAAATCTTGCGGCGAACGTAGCGGGCAAACCGACCGTTGGATTCGAGATCTGTCAGTTGGAGGTAAGAGGCCTAACCTTGCTCTTGCATTTTGATGGATTAGATTTGCAGTTTAGGGCCCAACACCCCAGAAACAGCCCCTCCCTCCTCTCTACGGCCGGGTCGCACCTTTTGGGGCAATAGGTGCGACCCAGGACGCAGGTTTTGGGGCAAAAGGTGCGACCTGGTCCAGAAATGGGCAGAAAGCTGCGACCTGGGAGGGGAGGGGAGCTTGATGCTGTTTGATGGCTGGGAGTTGGGTTTTTGTGTGTGGTTATGGGATGCCCGATCTGTACCCTGACAAAAAGAATGTGTTTTTGCAGGTATGGCAGAGTTACGAGTCAACTGGAGAGAGAGGGATCTGGGAACACTTCGGGCAGAGATCCAGGCGGATCAGGGCGTCCGTCGTGTATTGGCTAGATTTGGGGTTCTCAAGTTTGTGGAGAACCCGTTGATGAGCAGGAACGTTCATCGTCTTGACATTATCAACGGGTCGAGATCTTTTGTAGGGCACAGGATCAGAATCGACGCGTCCAGATGTGTATTTCCTCGACCGGCCTCCCACCAGATAGGAGATATCGCAGCTTGGCGCCGCGGGGCGATATGACGCGGAGTTTGTGACCATTGTCGACCGGGTTTCCAAGTCAAGGGGACTCGGATATCGATCGGGGATCTAGAGAGGCTAGAAACCCGTGCAGTGGCCGCAGCTGTGCTGCGAATCCCGGGCACCCAGGCGTTCCATCACATCAGCGGTGGGCAGATGATGATAGTGGAGAGTGTGTTGAGTGGGACCTACTTTGGGTGGGCCCAAATGATGTTGGTGTCGCTAAAGCGACAGTTGTCGCTATGCAAGCGGCCGGTGAATCATGATTGCTCATATGGGACTTTGTTGTGCGCCTTCTTCTTTGAGAAGATCCCGACCTTGAGGCCTCGCGTGCAGCTTCCAGATGGGGGCCCGAGAGAGCCCAGGATGCGTCATTGGGGACGACTACTCTGCAAAGGAGGAGGAGGGGCGGCCGGGCGAACATTTCGACCGGAGTTTTTTGCCCATTGGGATCAGATGCCGTTGTACATAGACGACTACCCTTATAGTGGGATGAGCTACTGTGGGGATCCGGATCTGCCACTTCCGCCTGGTCGAGTCTGGGGGCCCGATGGTAAGTGACAAATTGCTATTCTTATATGGGCATGTTTGAAGTTTTTTGAATAGTAAATAATGATACTGAGTCATGGACTTTTGGTATGCAGATATAGCACCGGTAAAACCGGCCGGATACATGGGACGACCGGCAGCGTCTGGAGCTACGGGTCCGAGTGGATCGAGGGCAGCGCAAAATGATGGTGCGGCTGCCCTACTGGAGGACATCCGCCGTAGATGTGAGCAGCTGTTGACCGGAGTATCAGAGCGCGGGTGGCAGGATTTAGACGACCAGTACATAGAGCCATGTGTTGGTCTCCCCTCGGAGTGGCGAGGTATCATGCGGCGCATGGCGATGGCCGGTCAAACTATGCGTGATCTACATGCTGCACGGGCAGAGCCATTGGCCCGGGAGCCTCCAGATAGTGATTAGGGACATATGGTGTCCCCTTTGATGTATGTAGGGGCAGGGGGTGCCTCCTATAGTGTAGGGAGGGGCATATGGTGCCCCCAGTTTTTGTTTTTGGTTTGTAACATGCTATGGGCATGTCGGATGTATATGTGTGGGGGGGCGTATGGTGCCCCCAGTTTTTGGAACATGCTATGGGCATGTCGTATGTATCAGAGTAAATGGACTCATCAATATATGGTTTGTGACACATATTATGGATATGCATCGTCTTTTGATGGTTAATTTAATGTTATTGTCCTGTATGAATTGTGTGTGATAAATGCCAATCTAGAACATGGTTTGCAATACTATCTACGTAGTGATTCTCGTCTCTGGGTACATGGTTGAAAGTGATGGTTTCAAACGCACGTATTAAGACTTTCACTCGTAAGTAGCGTCGAAACAGCACAGGGTTATGCACACGATAAACACCATTTAGTTGCATGACAAGAAGCAAGGAATCCAAGCGAACGTGCAGTTGGCGAATGCGATGCAGCAAAGCATCAGCTAGTAGGCCACGCACTGCATCGTATTCGGCCTGATTGTTGGTGGCAGAACCAATGCATACCCCGTTAGACAAAACGAGGTCATGCAAGGGGGTGAAGATGGCCCACCCTGCCGAGGCAAGATTCCTGGAGTAGCGACTTGCACCATCGGCGTAACCGATGAAGGATGTGGACAGGGGGATGCGCAAGGTGGTGTGACAAGACAATACATGAGGGGATGAAAGGAAAGGACGGCAGCGTGAGGGGGCAGAAGTCATCAAGCGGAAATGGCGGGGGGAAGGGGCAAGATGAGCAAAACTCAAACAAGGTGATGTATGAGGGCTATCGGAAACATGGCGAGGACTCGGGTTGCGAAGGTCAACAGAGACACCAGTGGAGTGATCTCGAGTATCAAGGGACACAATGGGGGAGGCGGCAGACGGGCTAGGTTCCAAGTGTCGTGGGCAAGAGGAGACAGAAGAATGGCATCAGTGTACCGTCATCCGGACATCGGGGGATATGGATGGGATCAAGGGTCCCTTGTGGCCGGGCCGCGCATATTGCTGGTGTCTGGAGAAAGGCCATTTATCTGTTCAACCTCATACTGCGGGATTACCTCATAAAAGGGAGTCACTGTTAATGCGCGGTGAGGACAATGATGGGAGAAGGGTTGAGGGATACCTAATAAAGCATGTCGAGAAGTGAGAGTTCAGTTCCGGAGACGGCTACCAAGCAGAGGGAGTTTGGGGACCGTAGTGTCAGAACGCGACTTTTACCAGCGGTGGGGCGACACGGGGCACCCCGGACCAGCATGAGGGCATGACCGATTTCCAAACATAAGGCACAAGGCTTCGAGGGTGGGGAGGAGCCGAGGTGGTTGTGGTGGTTCGGTTCTTGGTCGCCCCACGGCTTTTCCTTTCTTCCCCGGAGCCGACTCAAGAGGAAGGGTCCTGTGGAGGTGCTGGGGGCACAGTGGCTATGGAGGAAGTGAGGGGGACCGGTTGAACCGGTGTCAAAGCCATGTAAGGTTTGGGGGGACCAGGGGGGGTGGCGGCCGGGGGGTCAAGGTACCAAACCGGAATACCCAAGGTCAAGTTAGGGAGAGAAAGGGTGGCCATGACGGGGACGGAATATACTCCGGGAGGGGGAGCCAAGAAGGGGATCTGTCCAGCAGGGTAATGTCCAGGAGGAACGGCTCCAAGATGGTTAAGGCCAGGAGGGACCGATCCTGGAGGATAAAGAGGTGCGGGGGTGGCAGCTATAGGGGGAGGGCCAGAAAGGGGAGGTCCGGCTGGCTGAGACGGATGGCTAGGAGCGGGTTGCGGAGGGCGGGGAGGAGGGTGCGGGCTAGCTGAGGCAGACCGTTTATGGGCAGCCTGAGATGATTGCATCATGCAAACATTCGACAAGCTGGGATCAGTAACGGGAGGGGGAGGAAGGTGAGGAAAAGTACCAAGCAAGGTGGAATCTTTATAAACGCCGGGGGAGACACTGGTCAAGGAATCGACAGTTTGCTTGTTGGCTACAGAAGAGATGGTCGTCTCGGAGGAGGACTGAGACGATGACTCATGATACGATAGCCGGTCAATGGTGACTATCTTCCCGTTATGTGGAAAAGACATCTTACGGAAGACCGCGGATGGGACAGCAGACATGGCATAGGTGTAGCTTCGCCCCAATAGGATGTTGTAGTCCAGAGGGGCGTCAATGACTTCGACATCAACGCAAACAGTCTTACCGGCGAGGGTGATGGGACAGTTACGAAACAGGCCAATAGGCTGGGAGGCATGACCATCCCACGCTCGAAGGGTGATCGTGGAAGGGGCCAACTCAGGGGATCCGAGTTGCTTCCAAACCGAAGCGAACATCACACAGGTGGATGCCCCCTCATCAATTATACACCGGGATACAGTGGCGTTCCGGATTTTGACTGGGATTTGGAAAGCAACGGAAGGAGGAAGAGGAGGGTGGTCCGATTGAGTGGCGTCGAAAACAATCATTTGGTCACCAGCAGGATCAACAGCGCCCACGGCAGATAGTAGAGCCTTCCTTTGAGAAGGGCACGACTGGAGGAGTTCCAGTGTGGAAATGGCAGCAGGGGATTGTGCCAAATCATCTACTATACTGTACGATTGAGCGGCTCGCCCGGAAGCAGCATTTCGGCGTAATGGTCCCTTTGGAATCTTTGGATGAACCTCAACTTTGGGTTGAGGGATGTGTAAGGGGCCACTGGATGTCGAAAGAGGCTCTGTAGAACCTGAAGATGGAGGCTCGTACGCACCGAGTGGCCGCGACCGGCGAGACCGAGTTTGAAGTGAAGGTCGACCAAGGGGACCAACGGTGGAGTGCACGCGGGTGAGGATCCGGTAGTCTCGAGGAACCGAAATGGACGGTGTGGCGGCATGGTCGCCGTGGGGTGCAGGCAGCCACGAATCCGTTGAGGGAAAGGATCAGTGAACACAACTGGCGGGGTAGTGGCCACATTAGGAGGAGCGTGAGAGGAGGCGTGTTGTCCGCGCAATGTGGCTTGAGACTCCCACATCTGTCGCATCTGGGGTAAGAGAGGACAATCGTGAGTGTAGTGACCGTAATCACTGCAACACGAACAAGGCTTGTTTGTGCGAAGCGGCCTGTCCGGCCTGGGCGGGATGCCCTGAGGCTGGTTGCTAGTGTTAGGGTCCATACCAGAATTGGGTCCTCGGTTACCGGGGGCAGATGGGTTCTGGTTGCCTCTCCGCCTTCTTTGGGAAGGGGGATTAAACGCACCCTGCTGCGCAAATACTTGCCCTGGAGGGGGTTGTAAGGGCTGTTGCAGGTGGTGAGGAGGCAAGGGAGGCGGAAACGCATATGCCGGGGGAGCTGGCGCACCAGGCTGCGGATAAAAGTAAGGGTTGGGTTGGGCAGCATTGAGGTAAGCAGGAGGTTGGGCAAAAGGAGGAGGCATGCCGTATCCTGGATACATGTTGCCGGGAGGGGGCAGAGTGCTAGAGGTGCTGGCCCCTCCCTGAAGAGGGCCATGGCTCATAGGAGGATGAGCAGAGGGGTGGGAAAGAGATCCAACAATACCGTCGGCGGAATGAGATGCCCCCGGGGCGTTAGCGCCACCGGGCCGGGGGATGTCAAGAAGAACGGTATAAACATAACCAGATTGAGCATATATCAGGTCATACTTTAAAGCTATTTGGAGGGCGGCTTCTTCAGATTGAGGAAAGTGAGAGGCGACATCTTTGCCGATGGGAGACGGGAGGGTGCGAAGGAACCCGTCCATGTAAACCCGATCTTCAAAGGGAGGGGCTCGACATAAGCTCCGTCTTCGTCGCCATTCCTGAACATGGGCAGAAAGGCGTGTGGAAGAGGATTGCTTAAATGAAGTCAAGAGCTCCGTACCAGTGTCGTATCGGAGAGGGAGCTGGAAGTACGACAAGAAGGCTTGGGCAAGAGTTTCGAACGTGGTATGGGAGGAAGTGGCCTGTTCGACATACCATTTAGAAGCTTCGCCGGTAAGCGTGCGTTGGAACAAACGAAGACGGATGGAGTCATCGGTAATGGAAGTTGAGGAACACCACATGTGGAAAGACCGGACGTGATTGGTTGGCCTTCGCTATTACATACCCTTTAACTTAGAAACATTTGAGGGTAACTGGTAGGCATAGTGGGCCGTAGTACATGGTGATGGGCTTGAATCAATCAGAGCTCGTGTTGATGAGGCCGAGGCTCGCAATGCACGGGCAGCATGGGTGGGCTTCTGGGAGTAGTGGTTGTGACGGTTCCGCTAGAAGGAGGGCCGGTATTGGGGCCGCTAGCATTGGGCCCTGATCCAGACATGGTGAAGGTAAAAGGGGGAGAACCGAGAGGAGAAGGGGGACCTGAGGAATCAGGAGAGGAGTCGGAGTGCGGACTCGAAGGTGGACTGGCTCGACGACGACGGTGCGGAGCAGGTCGATCAACCGGGAACTGAGGATGAAGGCCAAGAAGTCTCCGGGAAAGGCGCCTTGGGGGCGCAATGATGACAGGAAGAAGGAAACCGACAAGGGCAGAAAAGGGCAAAATCAAGAAGGTCAAGGGCAGATAAGGTGCAGTGACGATTGATTTTAGAGTCTTTGTCAGGCGGTGTAAACCAGGCGCTTCTTCACTTAAGGTCAGTGTGTGGTGTGCGTTAATTTTAATTTTTAAACCCTTTCCGTTGTTGAGAGCAAAAAAGTGTGCAACGTAGCTGAAAATAAACCTACAGAGAACAGAATAAAAATGCTGAAATAACAGAAAAATAACAGCTACATATGCATCTATCAAACCCAAGAAAGTGGGTCTCTCAAAACTATGGAAACACACACAAACGAAGCTCAACAGATCTAGGGTCAAAGGGGACAGAGATCCAGAGGATAAAGCTGCAGATAAGGTGTGCAGATCACAGCCAAGAGACAGGGGCAAGGTGGCTGGAAAAAAGGGAAATCAGCAAAAAGCCGGGAGGGGCAAGGCAGAGGCCTTTAGGGGAGGTCCAAACAAAACGACAAGAGGTGATTTGAAAGGAAAAGAGGCTGATTTCGATGGATCCGGAAGTGAGGTCACAGATCTGGAAAAAGAAAGGGTTGAAGCTCTGAAACCGACGGCTGAAACAGCTGAAACTCTTCCACAAAAAGTGGAGGGTACTAAAGCCCTAAGGGGCTGGGTTCCCACTTAGATGAGTAAGAACAGATCAGATCTTGGTCAAGGCGGGCTGAGACAGAGGCTGGAAAACCCTGGCAGAGGCTGCAGCAGAACCCAGAAAAATTACAGAAAAAATGCTGGAAAAAAGGCAGGTCGCAGGTTCTGACCTGATTTTGGTTGAGGTCGCAGGTTACAGGCTGAAAAGTGCGTCCAGGTCGCAGGTTTTGGGCTAAAAGGTGCGACCCCCCCGTTCCGGCTGTTTCGGCGGCAGATTTTCTGAAAAATTGCCGTCTCAGGTGCGGCTGGTGTCGCTTACCTGCGCAATAGGGCCAGAAACACACGGAAGTTAGAAATTTTAGGTTTTTAGGGTTTTATGTGAAAAAAAATGACATGAAAAGAGAAAAACTAAACAGCTGAAAAGAAGCCCTAGGGCCTGAAGTAGCTGGATATGCAGGAATATGAAAAACGACAGCGGTCGTAATTTAAAACCCGTGTGGAGTCGCCATTTGTTAGTATGAATTCTTTGTCGAAGCGTATGAAAAAGAACCACTTTAGCTACGCATAACTAATAGCCCTAACAACAATAATGGCTGCAAAACATCTTCAGATCTGCAATTAGTAGTTAAAGTGCTGCAACAAACAGATCTATAAATGGAAAGATATTAAGCAATGAAGTAAAGAGTTTGCTCCATGCATCCAACAGACAAGACAAGAACACGATTTTTTGAATGAATTTTTATATTACAGGGCACCTGGGAGGAAACAAGAAGGTGTATCCAGATCTCCTCAATGGGATGGGTTCTTTGTAGTCCTCAGCACTTCAGATCTAAGCTTTCTCTCTCTTGTAGATTTAGAAAACCCAATGTAGAAAGTAGAGCTCAATGGGAGCAACAATGGCAAAAAATGAGACCAAGTGTATAGATCCAGAGTGATCTAGTATGCAACAAAAGGTGAAGAATGATGGGGAAAACCCTCCTATTTATAACAAAATATTGGGTCCTTCTAGATCTTGGTGCATGATTAAAATAATGTTAATCACATCTAGATCCACCTCTATGGAATATTTTATTATTATTTGTTGGATGGAAAGGGTGTTTGACTTGGGTCAAATCCCTTGATTAGTGAAAAATAAATAAATAAATGATTTATTTATCTTTTTAAGGAAGTGGTTGGGATATAATCAAATAAATAATGATTTAGTTGATTAATGGTGGTTGCTTTGGTCATATTTAACAAGGAATATTATTTAAATAATTATTCCTAGAAAATAATAAGATAACTATGGGTTTATCTCATTAATTTCTTTGTTTTTTGGGTTAAACATGACTGGGAATAATAATTAAATTATGGTTTAATTAATTATTCCTTTTGGGGTTTCCTAATTAACATAGTGAAAGCAGTTTTACTTGGGGTAAAACTGGTCTTACATGGTGGACTTGGGTCCATCTAATGATGAAGAGTTAGATGACCAAAAAATGAAACAAAAAAAGGCAGGTCGCAGGTTCTGACCTGATTTTGGTTGAGGTCGCAGAACAGTGCCAAAAGGTGCGTCTGTGTCGCAGTTTTGGGCTGTGTTGGTGCGACCTCTGCTCCTAAGTTGTTTCATGCGCATTTTCCGAAAAGTTGTTGCCCCGCTTGCGGTCGAGCGCCACTGCGTAATAAAGAAACAATACCTGGTTAGAAATTTTAAGTTTTTAGGGTTTTATGTGAGAAAAATGACATAAAAAGAGGAAAACTAAGCAGCTGAAAAGAAGCCCTAGGGCCTGAAGTAGCCGGATATGCAGGAATATGAAAAACGACAGCGGTCGTAATTTAAAACCCGTGTGGAGTCGCCATTTGTTAGTATGAATTCTTTGTCGAAGCGTACGAAAAAGAACCACTTTAGCTACGCATAACTAATAGCCCTAACAACAATAATGGCCGCAAAACATCTTCAGATCTGCAATTAGTAGTTAAAGTGCTGCAACAAACAGATCTATAAATGGAAAGATATTAAGCAGTGAAGTAAAGAGTTTGCTCCATGCATCCAACAGACAAGACAAGAACATGATTTTTGAATGAATTTTTATATTACAGGGCACCTGGGAGGAAACAAGAAGGTGTATCCATATCTCCTCAATGGGATGGGTTCTTTGTAGTCCTCAGCACTTCAGATCTAAGCTTTCTCTCTCTTGTAGATGTAGAAAACCCAATGTAGAAGGTAGAGCTCAATGAGAGCAACAATGGCAGAAAATGAGACCGAGTGTATAGATCCAGAGTGATCTAGTATGCAACAAAAGGTGAAGAATGAAGGGGAAAACCCTCCTATTTATAATAAAATATTGGGTCATTCTAGATCTTGGTGCATGATTAAAATAATGTTAACCAAATCTAGATCCACCTCTATGGAATATTTTATTATTATTTGTTGGAGGGAAAGGGTGTTTGACTTGGGTCAAATCCCTTGATTAGTGAAGAATAAATAAATAAATGATTTATTTATCCTTTTAAGGAAGTGGTTGGGATATAATCAAATCAATAATGATTTATTTAATTAATAGTGGTTGATTTGGTCATATTTAACAAGGAATATTATTTAAATAATTATTCCTAGGAAATAATAAGATAACTATGGGTGTATCTCATTAATTTCTTTGTTTTTGGGTCAAACATGACTGGGAATAATAATTAAATTATGGTTTAATTAATTATTCCTTTTGGGGTTTCCTTAATTAACATAGTGAAAGCAGTTTTACTTGGGGTAAAACTGGTCCTACATGGTGTACTTGGGTCTATCTAATGATAAAAGGTTAGATGACCAAAAAATGGTGTAACATTTATAGTTACCTTTGCTTATGGTAGCAGCTCACATGGTGGGTCAAAGCAAATAAAACTTTGTTGAGTGTTCCGGGGGAACAATTTTCAACTGGTGTGAAGTAGTGTTGGTCAACATGAAAGGCTAACTCATAAGAGAAAAGAATGGGAAGCTGAATAACTTTGGCTAGGGATCCATTCTCATATCTTTCAGTTTGGAGAGGATTCCACTCCTAGTACCTCAACAGTCGTCAGTGGATCTAACGGACCAAGGGAACCACAGATGTTGTGATGGGTTCCATTGATGGCTCTCCATGGTGGCAATGGTGGTCCTGTGGTTCAATATACTCAATTTTTTGTATGGCTCAGGAGCCAAATCTTCGATTGAGAATTTTCCTTATGCAGGGGTTGGTTTCAAGGGTGACCCTAACACATCACTCCCACTGGTAACAGAGTGGAATGCATCAGGTAAAAGGTCTCATTTTGAGATTTTTTTGTTATTTATTTTTTATTTGATTTTTTTATTATCCAATACTGATAAAAATATTAAAATGAAGATGTTGGCCCAACACGACCACTGATGCTTCGTCATTTTGACATACCAAAAGCACAACCTATAGTAACAGTTCCATCACTGACTGATGCAACAGAGGCCCTTGCAGAGTTAGAACACAACCTCGAGAGGTTGACCATTGACATCCCAGAGACTGGGACGGATGATTTTCCTCTCAGTTACCAGAGGCATGTGACTGGGGTTCAAGGTCCATTCAGGCGATATCAACACAGAGTGGCGTGTGCTATACGCTGCTATCCTGATCATAATCATGGATAACTGATGGTCGATCTAGATTGGAATTTTGTTTTTTGTATCAATATCTTTAAATCACAAGGTGTTTGAAACCTATGATCACAAACGATGTAATATTTTTTGACACATAACTATTTTGACCTAATGATATTACTACTTTCGATCTCTAAGTATCTTGTTCAATATGGATTGAATATTGCTTTGTTTTAATTTCAATGCTACAAATGTCTATTTAAAACTTGATTAGATAATGCATCAGCCAATGTGTTTAAATTTCTTGAAATGTGTTGATATTCAATGTAATCAAACTGTCTTTCCAAGAGATGAACCCTTAAGAAAATTCTTAACAAATACAAAATTCTGATAGCATAAACATCGTTCAAATGTAATACAATGAGTTGCGAATCTAACCTAACAATCAAACGTCAAATTCCAAATGCAATGGTATCGGATAATAGCTCAATGAATGTGCTATATTGTTCATTGTTTGACTGAGGCATATCCCATGAATAGAAACTAACTCATCAGTGGGTGAATAGATAATCCAAGCAGCGGAAGGTATGTTTTGTGTACTATGATAAGTATTGTCAGCAAAGCCAATGTAAGTCTGAAGGAACGTTGACATCTATAGTATCAAGAGTAACCAAGATAAGCAGAAAAAGTAGCAAAAACTGGTCAATCAAAATAACTAATCTAAGACACATTGTTCTAATCTAAGGCACACTGCTCTCAAATGTAACTAATGTACAAAGAAGATCTTCACAGGAAATACCATTCATAATATCTCTTGAGATAAAGACCATTTCTGGGATTATCTAAAGATATGTCGTCATAATCAACTAATTCATAGCCCCCTTTTGCACCCACACGCTTAACAATATGAGGACCATCCCACATTGGTTTGAATTTACCAGCGCCTAGTTTATTGGGAGCTTGATCATGTACTAAAACTAGGTCACAATCCGAATAGATATGAGGATTAATGCTTTTATCATATTGAGCCATAACACTTTTTATATGAGCTTCGGAAACTAATGCAACGAGTCTCATCTAACTATGTTGGGTATAAGAAGTGTTTTTCCTCTTCAGACGTAGCTGGTAATAACTCAATTGCTAGTTTGAGTGACATGATTTCACATTCAATGGGTAAAACAAATTCTAAATCTTAAACGAGTTGAAAAAGAGTAAACCCTGTGGATGTTTTTACAGAGGTACGATATGTCCACAATGCAGAAAAAAACATGGTATGCCAATTCGTTTTATGACTTCCTACAATCCGTTTAATCACGTTGGTTAAAACCTTTTTAACATCTTCAACTTGGCCATTGGCCTGTGGGTAATATGGTGTAGAATTATCATGGTGTAGGCCAAGTTGAGCGAAAAGTTTTGTCATCATAACATTTCGAAAGTGGCTACCATGGTCCGTAATGATAACTTGAGGGACACCAAACCTAGCAATCACGTGATTTAATATGAAAATAACTGTAGTATTGGCATTAACCGTGAATGTACGCATCGCCTTGGCACATTTGGTAAAGTAATATACAACAAGAATAATATAGGCATGTCCCCTGACCGAGTGAGGGTTACATGTAATGAAATTGATGCCCATTTTGAGAATGGACTGACAAATATGATTGGGTGAAGAGGAGCTGGAGGTGCACACATATTTCGATAAAAATTTTGGCAATTGTGGCATTTTATAACTGCAAGGATATAGTCTTTGAATAGTGGCGACCAGAAATAGCTAGCACGCAATATCTTTTGCGCTGTGGAAAACCCAGACATATGACCACCACATGGTCCAGAATGGAAGTCATTTAAGACCCTTTCGGATTATTCATGAGTTATACAACATTGAAAAATAGAATCGGCCCCACAACAATAAAAAATTTCACCAACAATATTATATTGTTGAGATTGGTATCGAATTCTACGTCGATCGGATCGTGAAAGGTTTGGTTTGAAGATATATAATTATATCTCCATACCAAGGATCTAATGTATTGATTAGAAACAAATATTCATTGGGAAGCTGGTCCTCTGCCACAGTTTCTAATTTAGTATGGGGAAAGTCACACATAAGTTCAACAAAAATGAGTGATTTCTTAGACTTGGATTTCTCAAACTCTAAACCAAACTCTTGTAGGATAACTATCCATTTAGAGTATTTTCCCCCGAGCAATTGTTTCATCAAAATGTACATCATAGGGTCGCAATTAGATATCACTATGGTTTTACGTAACAATATGTAATGACATAATCGTTGGACAGCTTGAATGGATGCTAAGGCCAATTTCTCCACATGCGAATACTTTATCTCTTTCGGGGTGAGATTCCGACTTAGGTAATAAATCACATGTTAATTGTTGGAGTAATCTTCTTGAACTAAAACCATTCCAATTTTGGAATTAGACATAGCTAAATACAAAAATTAATCTCGGTGATAATCAAGTGGATGCAACAACGGTGCATGGGTCAACACGTGTTTGAGTGCATCGAAATATTTATCGATAATCTCATCCCAAATGAATGGAACATCCTGTTTTAATAACCAAGTGAAACCTTCAGTTAAATTCATATAGTTCAGGATAAAATGATGTAGAATTTTTTTTTTCCCTTGCAAACTCTGGAGTTGGCGAAGAGTGGAAGCAGGAGTTAGATTCACAATGGCCTCAAACTTCAATGGCTCAACACGAATGCCTTATTTTGAAACAATGAAACCAAGTAAGCATCCTGATTGTACAAAAAATACACATTTGTGTGGATTAAAATGAATTTTATAACGCCCACATCACATAAATACAACGCACAAATGTGTAGGTTGATCTTGTCTGCGTAAAGAATGAGCAGGTAAGTAATCCAAGTATGGATGCACAATGTGTTTGATGTCGTGAAATTCGTAAGACATAGCTCTTTGAAAAGTTTCACCAACATATTTTAGCCCAAAAGGTAATTTAAAATATGCAAATGTTCCCCACGGACATATAAATGTTATCTTCGTTTGATTGGTAGGGAGTATGTTTATTTGATTGTAACCAGAAAATCCATCCATAAATGAAAATATTTCATTTCCGGCACAATCATCAACAATTTGGTTGATGTAAGGGCTAGGATAATTGTCTTTGGGACAAGCCTTATTAATATACCTATAATCGACACATAATCTGATAGTCCCTTGTTTCTTGGTGATTGGAACTATATTAGATACCCAATTTGTTAAATGAATAGGATAAATAAATCACGCTCGAAGTAGTTTTTCAACTTTAGCTTTAATAGCAGCAAATTTTTGTGGATGTATCATACACAGTCTTTGTTTAATAAGTTTAACATTCGGGTATTTCTTAATTCCATGAATCAAAATCTTAGGATCAATACCTGGTATTTCTTCATAAGACCAAGAAACAATATCTCAGAATTCTTGAAATATTTTGTACTTATTGATCTCTTAAATTGAGCAAGAAGCACCTATATGAATGTTTTCAGTTATTCCTGGTTTGATTGATATGTCAATGGAAATTATCGTGGAAATATTTCCCATTTTTTTCTCAGAATCTGAATGAAGAATGGAAATAGGATGTTTAGGTTCCTAATGAGTAATCCGTAAATATGGATGAAAATTCATTTTTGACTCTATCAAGGTTAGGTAAAAAAGAGGATCGATGATGAATATCGTCCCATGGCAATTCATCCAATGACAAGATTTCCCAAATATTTTCAGTAGTTGAAAACATTTTTTGAAATTGATTAGACAAATATGTCATGGTTGAGCTTGATAAAGAAGAAAACTCTTCACTGACCACATTTATTTGATGAGTATTAGTTGATGAAATGTCAAAATGCGATTGCGCCACTACATATGCCAATTCATATGGACTTAAAGGCATCTCATCCCCATAATAGTCCAACTCAGATTCTAAAGGCACATTCCATGTGTCATGAAATGGCATTGTGCTTGATGTAATCATATTGATATTGGTAATAGTTTGGGGTATGTTAGGAGGAGGTATAGCAAAAGCTCCCATAAAAGAAGAATATTTAACTAGTCCCACCCCAACATCTTCATAAGGGATAACCATCTTTCCAACATGTTGGATACTCTTCGTAGAGGTGAGGTTAGAAGCGAAGTAAGACAAATGATCGATTTTAACAATATTTCCTTTATGAGGAAACATGATCATTCGAAAGACTGATGAAACCACAACGGTTATAGCATAAGACAAACTTCAACCTAATATAAAGTTGTAGTCAAGAGGGGCATCAACAAATTCCACTTCAAGCATTACGATTTTTACTTATACCTCTATAGGTAGATCCTGGAGTATTCCAAATGGACGAAAACCTCTTCCATCAAAGGCTTTAAGAATCATGGGTTATCGATTTATTGGTGGAGAACTAAGATTTTTCCAACAGGTTAAGTACAAAGTGCATGTAGATGCTCCCTCGTCAATTACTGTGCAAAAAACATGCCTAGATTTGACTAAAAAAGGAATTTGAAAATCCATTTGGTGCGGGAGTCTAGGTACAAAGTTCTCAAGATAAAAGACAATGATATTAGAATATTGAGGATTAATCACTCCAATAGCTGATAATAGTAACTTCCTCTGAGATGGAAAAGATTGGATCACCTCGAGGGTCGACATTGCTGAAGGGGATATGGCCAGATCTTCAAAAATATTGTAATTCTGAGCAACTCTTGCATGTGTATTGAAAGCCAATTTTCGAAGTACAACTTTGGCAGGTGGTTTAATTACCAAATCAGGATTAGGTTTCTCGATGTGTAATGGTTTGAAAATAGGAGGATTTGATACTGTAGGTTGACTAGATGATTCAGTTTCCTTTCCAGTTATAGGACTCTTAGATCCATAGTCTTGAGATCGTGTTGCAACCATGACGTGGGAAATCATCAGGATATCCACCGATGAATTGGAAGAATATCCAATCATTTTGTTGTCTTGTGATGGAAAATGATCTTTAAGTACAACGGGTGTGGGAGAACCTTTTAAAAATTTGGATACCTCGGCCCGATAAGGGCACTCTTTGGTGTATTGATACTCATCACAGATAAGACAAAGATAACGAGGTTTCCATTTTTCATCTAATGGTTTAGTTTTTTCTACTTTCTCTTTTGGAGAATTGTTTTGTTTATTTTTACCCTTCCCTTTCTTCTTATTTCTAGATGATTTAGCTTTAGTGGTAGATGAGTCTACGACATGAATTTCGATAGAAGTTTCCAGGGAAAAGTCTCCTTTAGGTGAATCAGGTAGAGTTATGATTGGAGTAGTAGATTTAGATGATTTCTTCTTACTCTTTTATGTATTAACTATATTGATTACACCGTCTGCGGCATGAGAACCAGAAGGAGTTGTAGTAAGTTGACCTGGGTGAGGTAAATCATGAATTTTTTCATACAAAGTACTAGAATATGTGTAAACAAGGTCTAGATACTAGGCTTGAGCGATGACCTGCTCTTCTGTTATAACACCTCCTTTAGCTACATCTTAAATAATCTTAGGAAGTAATGATTTGATGAACCATTCAGCTAGAATTTGATTCGAAATGAAAACATTGACACAACATATAGTTTCATTCATGATGATCTCGAAATGTATGTAGACATATTTCCTTTTTTTTAAGTGAAGTCAAAATTTCCGTGCCATTATAATAACAACCGGCAAATCGAAAATGAGTAAGGAAAGTTGTCGCTAAAGCACCGCAATTTTTGAAAGAGCCTCGTGGTAACTCAATGTACCACTTTGTGGCTAAGATAATCAAATTTATTTGAAAAAGTCTTAAACGGATCGAATCATCGATCAAATTATTGGATGCACAAATACGTATGATAAGTCATCACATGATTCGAGGGGTCTTATCCCTTATTTTCCTTCAAACTTTGGAATGTCTAGATCAATTTTATTAAGAGATGTATTAATTTGGATGTCATTTACACAGAGGGGTATGAAGATGAAACTTAATGATATTGTGACCAATTCAAAAAATACTCTAAATGCATCAATATGAAAATGTGATTCTTTATTTCGATGAATTTCTATTTAAGAGAAAGTAGAAGGAATTTTGGACTAAAAAAGGTACAAACTTCCTAAAACATCCCATAAGAGTGATTTTCCATCAAGAAAACAAGTTCATTTCCAAGCATGACCAATATCTCTTTGTGATGAAAATGTTTGTTGATTACAAAGCCAAAATATACAATTTCATGAACAAACAATTTTCAAAAGAAAATCAACTATAAAAACCCTAAAAAGTATAAAAAATTCAAAAAAAATCAAATCTCTTAACTAACAATCCTAAGTAAGATACCTATGAGTGTCTTTTCATGATTTCTTTTAGTTAAAAACAAACTATTTTTTTTTTTTCGTTTTTACTAGCAGAAACAAAATCATAAATGACTACTTTGAGACAAATCACACTTTAGTTTTCCTTTTGCAAATGAGCTAGAAACAAACACTCAAACAAGCAAGTTTGACAAGACTCCTGGTGGCTCTAGAAGGAAATGATAGAAAACCATTGATCTAGAAAGTGAATCTATTTTCCCCAAAAGAGAAATTCATCAAACTAGGGAACACCCTACCTGAATATGCAAAAAAGGATGATTTATCAAAAATACTGTAAGGTGATTAGGAAGAGTTCACAGAGAGACTCTGAGAGTTGGTATATATCAGGTTAAACCTTAATATATATTAATTTTTTCAAAATTTCCCAGGGAGTGCATAGGTTTTCAGTTCAAACCAATGCGCATGCGCACTAAACTAATCTACAAATTTGCGAAGGTTTGTGCTCTGTTTGCCATAGAAAATATTACAAGGTAGAGAAATGTTTGAAAAATCAAACTCAAGGCTTTCTAATTCATAGAATCTAAAATATTATATACCCAACCACACTCAGAAAATTCAAACTAGAAAAGTTGGAATGCCAAACCAAACAAAATCAAGGGAAAACTAAGCTTGTTCTCCCCGACGGAGTCACCAATTTGTTTTCTGGATAAATCTCGCTTGTGGAAAAGAGCGATATCCCTGGTATCCCAACAGATAACTAGAAACAAACAACCATTTGAATACCTCTTTCTCTAAAATATTAGCATTCAGATTATTATAACTTAGAAATGAGGAGGTTATGCTCCTACCATTCAACAAGATGTTTGATGTAGACCTTTGCCTTTCGCTCCAATGAAATCCTTCAATGTTTAGAAGAACTTGCAATAAAAAAACATGAAAAGAATCAAAGTACCTACTGTATATAATAATGAAAAACACCAGTTCAACTTAATGATCAAGGAGATTAAGAATTGACATTGTTTCAATGAGTCTAAAAACAACACATTGAGAAAATGAGATCCATATGTATTATCAAGAATAAAAAAGAGAAATATTACAGCCTGAGCCTTGATGTTGTACGGATTTCTCCCGTATGTCTTTGCAATCATGCTCCTTGGTTTGAAAAGCCTTCCTCTCTAGAATGACCAACATAGATTTGTCTTCAATGAACTCTTGTGTACATTATGTAATCTTCAATGTACACTATACAATCTGGTATCTACCAACTACCCTCAAACCTGAAACTTCAGATCAATTTATAAGAGAGATTGAGGAAGCTTAAAATCCATCAAGAGAGGGATGAGACACTCTAATGAAGGGATTAGTGTTCATTTATTGAAGGGGATAAGCTCCATGAGTGGAGGGATGTAGCTCGAACTGGCATGACTCAAGAGGCTTTTAGTTGGAAGAATAGTCACCCAACTAGGCTTCTAGAAGTTACTTTTTCATGTTTACTTCCTTTTACGGGGGTGCATAGTTTCTATTGGAGAATAGAGCGGCGATCGTCGTGGCTCATAGAAGAAGTATTAGCACATGCACGAGAAATAACCAGAAATAGCGCGCAGGTAACCTTTTAAGGGTTTTAAAGAGATTTTTTCCAGTTTCCAAGACTTGGTTCAAGAACATGAATGTTTGTTACTTCTAAGGAATCATGAGTATGGATGGTGATAGATCCATATAGACAGTCAAATTTCATGGTGACAAAATGATGTGTAACAATATGGGCAGTGAGTTTGCAGATCAGATATGGAATTTTTGGTGAAAATTTTTGAAAAAAATAATTCCGATTTGAATTCCATATGAAAAGTTACCTCATTTAAAAAAAAAATTATAATTGGAGCCTGAACGTAGAAGATATCGTTGATTTAAAATTCGTTTTTTTGTTGAATTTTTAATGAAAAAACATCGTCGATGGTGGCTTTCCAATAATTTTTCGCATATTTTAGTCCATAATTTCAAGAAAATAATTTCATATTTGAGATCCTCTTGAAAAATAACCTAATTTCAAATAAATAAAAAAATCAGTCAAATCAGAGTTAAGATGAAGGAGATATTGTTGGTTCAAAATCAACTCTTTTTTCATAACTTTTTTTTTGTGACGATCAAACAGTTGCAACGTGCATTTGAGTTTCTAGAGTGCCCATATCACAATTCCAATCACATAGGAAGTTGCATAATTTCCATTCCATTTCCGAAAACAGGTTATAATAAGGATTCTGAGCCATATTGACTAAGTTGTGGTCATTTTAAAGTTTTGCCCAAAGTAAGTAATTTGTTTAAAAAAAACCCTTACTCTATTGTAGGGGTAATATCAAGATGTAATTTGCAGGAAAATATTATGGCCATATTATTGAATAATTCCTAAAAATGGAAAAGTCAAAAGATCCAACGTTTTGGAAAGTTTTATTATGGCTTAATTTTAAAGATGAGGCTACCATATGGTGGAACTCACTTGACAAATAAGTTGTTGAGCCTTCCTGGTGAAGAATTTGAAAAATTCCTTTTGGAAAAATGGTCTCATGCTATAAAACGGGATAACGAGGAACATAAGGGGTTATTTCCTGTTGGTATCTCATTAGTTCAGATTCATGGATGTATGTAAAAAGAGAAAATCATTGTGTCTATCAATGTTAGCAGTAAGCATAATTTTAGCAATGTTAATTTGGATAAAAATTTTCAATTTCCACCAAAACATATTGAAAACACATAGGTTGATAATGAGGATGTTAAAATTTATAAAGTTTTGAATATTTATATGGATAAGTATGTGTAGCATTCTAATTTTTATGCTTCAAATATGGACGAGGTAGATGTTGTTTTGGGATACCCTTGGATGAAATCCATTGGTACTATCAATATTATTGTGTAGAATAAATTCCTAAAGCTTTGGTATAAAAAGAAGAAAATTACATTATAGGATATTTCCATCAATAAACAGGTAGATTCCAAGGAGTCCCAAGCATAAAACTGTACAAATACTAGCACATCAGATGAGGAGTATGGGGTGGAAGTAACAATGGAAGAAAAGAAACAAGAGAAGGTACCATAAAAGGAACTCGATGCCATTGAGGCTCCATTAGGTGGGAAATTGAAGACAACAACACCACCATTCTTTCGGAATATCACTGCCTGCACCACCCATTAAGACAACAACACACAAGATGACACAATATTAGCAACCAGGACAGAGGAAATTGGAAGACACACAGAGAAGTAGGACAAGCTACCCACCACACATGTCCATATGGTCACCACAAGAACCATTTTCCATCTCAATCGAGTGAGGTAGCGTATAGATAATTTTTTTTTCTTTATCTTGGATGGATGGATGTGCCTGCATGGTACCATTAGACTACTCTTTTGCATAGATCTTATTATTTATGTTCTTCTCATGTTTCTAGGATGAAACATGCTTAAGGGGGAAGGAAAGTAGTATACCTAGGGGTGGATAGTATGGGGTACATGGGGAGGTACCCAAGGGTATAATGTGTAAAAGGGTATCACAAGTAGTTTGATCAGTTTAGTAAATAAATCCCATAAGTGGTTACCCACATTAATTATGATTATAGGTGGTTGAACCTCATTATAAAAAGGGACCACAAGTAATTAGCTAGTTAAATAAATGGGCCATAATTAGTAAATAAAGTGGTTAGGGTTTTTTATGGTTTTGGTATCCTAGAAAATTATATATAATCCAGTATAGGAAGGGAAGATGTGTCAAGTATTGGTTTTGTATTGAAAAGTGATGGCATGTGGAGTGATCTCCTTCCTTAAGGAGTAATTGTATGGTGTTACTGCACCTCAAGGGTTTCGATATTAATAAAGATATGAAGTGTTTCTATTTCTATTCTTGTGTTGGACCTTGGATTTGATTTTGTAGGTATATTACAAGTGTTGTGAGAATGCAGTACATTTCTACATAGGATAAGGTGGCAGATATTCTCACTAATCCTATAGTGAAATGGAAGTTAGTGAAGAACCCAAATAAGTTGTGGGTGGTGGAGAATCCCTTCCTTACAAGAAGGTATTTTTGAAGTGAGTGATATCTTTGGAAGGTCTTCTACATAGGCTTGGTGTCTTAGCATGTGGAAGACATTATTTTCCTCTTCTAAGTGCTTGCTTGGTGTAGTAAGTGATATATGTCTTCTTTACTAGGTCCAAATTAGGAAAAGTACAATAATTAAAGTAAATTAATTATTTTTTTACTATTGAGCCATTTTCTAAGGATAAAAAATTTAATTATTTAAGTGACTTGGAAATCATCTCAACTATTGATATCTAAGATGATCTTAGAAGAGAGATCAAGGTTATGGATTTTGGACTTGATGAAGATTATAAATGGAGCCTAGTGAGGGGGTGAAGACACAAGTTGTGTGAAAGATTCATCATTTAGATAACGTAATCTTCTCTAAGTGCAAGTGAATATATGGACCAGGAGTGTAGAGAAGGAGAAGAACGAGTGGATTGGGGTGAATGCAGGAGGTCAATTAGGAGGAGATTTTAGGGTTGAGTTGCTAAAGGGATATTGATTTTATCTGGAGGAGGTTGAGTTGCTAGAGGGTTGAGTTTTCCCTGTTGATTAGGGTAGATAAGTAAGGGTTCTTATTACCTAGGTGTTAAGGCTAGCAGAAGAACCCACAAGACAACCACTTTAGAAAAATATTAATTATTTAACTATTTCCTAAAGTTAGAATTAGGGAAAATTAAAAATTCATAAGTTAACTTATTATTGTAGCTGCTACAAGCCCCCTCCAAAAAGTTTCCTACGCTTCAATTTTGGAGCCTACCTTTGTTTATAAGAACTTTCATTTTGAATGTTGTCAAGTGTTTGTTGTTTATTTAGTTTTGCAATTAATTTTTCTTTCATGTAATTCTTGTGATGTCTTAATTATGTTGTCATGACAATGACAAAGCCTAGTCAACAATAGTTACATAAATTTTGAAGACAAGCAAAACCCTTTTCAAACACAATCTAATTCATGTCCTAACTAACCATTGGTTGCATGTATTGACTTGAGAAAATTCATAATCCTCCGTCTTAAGGAACTGTGAAAATTCCTGTGAGATTGAAATGGACAATCTTGAGAGACAAGATGCCACTAAGAAAGTAGACTGTGAAATCACCATTATGTAACTTAATGTGCCAGAAAACCACAAAATCCCTTGTCACTGGGGACTGTGTAGTCTCTTATGCCTGTGAATTGAACAGTCCCCTGGATAAGCCAATTATGCACTTCTAGAAAATAGGAAGTGTGCATTGTCATCTAACAGTGTGGCACACGTTTCTATTTCCAATCTGAATACAAGTGTCCGTCTCTCAATTTTATGCATGTGTTTCAAAAGGCCTAACCCTAATCTCATGAGAGGAAATATATATAAGAGAGGCTCACAGAGCTCATTCTCACATTAAAAATTGGAGCTCTATCCATTCTCACGAGTTCAAGGAGTTTTGGATTCGATTTGTGACGCTTTTCTGGGTAAGTTTCTCAAGTGTCGCTTTTTTCTATTTTTTTTGTTGCTTTTATAATTGCAAGTGTCATTTTTCCTAATTCTTCTTATAAAAAGTGGAATTTTTATTATTATTAGCTTGTACAAGTGTCATTTCAGTATTTTGAGCTTCTTTAAATGTTAATAAGAATTTCTTGTCTTTTCGCCTACTAGTAGTTATTTTCGCTAGTTTTATTTATGCATGCATGTTCTTCCCTTTGCATAGTATTAGTTGATCGATGTTGGATACTGATATAAATAATTCGAAGACCAGTTTACACCCTTCCCTTCCTCAGTGATATATCTAGAGCATGACTATCTCCTGGACTAAATTTCATAATCTTCAAGTCTTGTTGGCCTCTCCCACTACGTATTGTGCAATCACAAGCAGCAAGACCCTTCCCTTGCCATCTAAAATTATGCACTACATAGTCATTGTCCTCCTTAAGTTGCGCAATGCACAGTAATATCTATAAATGGCTCTGCATGGCAACTAAAATTGCACATTGCACAATCCAAGCCTCCTCTCCCAGTTGAGACTGCACATTGCGCAGATCTAGTCCACAATTTAGCTCCTTACAATAAAGAACTATGCAGTCTCCCTCCACAATAGCGTAACACGTAATTCCTGTGCTCAATCCACCTCCTTGCAGCCCAACATTGTGTAGTATTTTCCCTTAGTATTTATTTTGATGCTTGAAAGTTGATTGTTGAAATGATGTCTTTTGAACTAACTTACCATCACCATGAGTGCATCTTGTGCAACAGGTATTGCAGATCCTGAACAAATCACTATTTCATCATCACTTAGCACCATTCCTCCCAAGAAATTAGCTTCCAAAGAGATCAAAAAGCGTAGTACTGATGGGTCCATTAAAATTCCCTTGATATCAATTCATATTCTATCAGATACATAGTGTTACATCGAGAAGGATTCTAATGTCACTTGGCTTATTATTAAATATATATTCATTACAACATAGTTCAAAGAGGATCTGGAGGATAGGAAGGTTTATATCAACATCTAGCGATCAGGGTTCTACAGGGCTGCCTACATATTTCTATTTTTACCATGTGTAAATGTTATTAGATGTGTTTTATAGGGTTTGGATATGAAGTGTGTGACATTGAAAAGTGGTAGTAGAAATCAGCTTTCCTCCTATCAACCACATGACTTTCACTTGATTTAAAATTTTCCTAAACAAAAGCAACACCTAGATTCAAAATTCTATGCAACTTTAGGCTATCTGAACATTATGGAAGTGATCAAGTCAGGGTGGAAGAAACATGTAGCCAGATTTCACCATAAACATGATAATACTTACAAAACCAAGTTCCTTAGAATGGTATATCAGTACTTGATCGTTCTCTGTTTTCGATTCTATGGACATAGGAGTATTGAATCCTTCTGAGAAGGATAGATCAACATGATATACCTGATTCTCTTAGAACATAATATGTTCGACTGGTCCCATCTATTTTCTCATCAATTGTAGATTAATTTGAACCAGGTTAAAAGAGACTGCAAGGAAAGCAACAACAATTTTACATGTCTATGTACTTTCTAGATTGAAATGTGCTAATATATCCTTGGTATGAAATGGAAATGGACACCCACAGAACCCCCTATCCACATCTATTTCAAATCGTTGGCATAATTCAACTACTGAGGGGTATATGACAAAATTTTTGATCACTTCTTGAATTTCATATACCAAATGATATTTGAAGAAGAGGTCTCGTTCATGTCTCATGAGAAAATGAAGACTGTGGTGAAAGTACTAGTTTTTTTTGCCTCACCAGGTGGTACATACCTAAGAGTTTTTGGTTGCCAGAAACCACCTCATCTCTTGCCAAGGTACACCACAAATAAAGTAGTCATGAAAGAGGTTTGTTATCATTTTTTCACAAGTATATCTTCAGTCCCACAGAAGAAGATAAAGGCACCTTGCACTTCCTTTCCTTTAAATATGGGATCCTATGAGATTAAGAGCTTGAATGTCATAGAATATGAAGTGAAAGAACATGAAAGCCTCAAGTTTAGTACAATGGAATTTCATACATACAATCCCAAAGAATTTTGTAAGAGACAATGTGCTAAGTTGCACTTTTCGTGGCTGTATGAGACTTATGCCAAACCAGAGGAAGAGAATATTAAGAATTGATACAATGCCTCATAGTCACATGCACTAGGAAAAGAGGAAATAACTTCCAATGTAGTTCACGAGAAGATTGTTACCCAGGAAGGAAAGTAGCAATAAAAACATACTCCAGTGAGAATCAAGTATAAGAGGAAGGTTGCTCATAATCTAGAATAGGAGTAGAGTCGTAATTTCAAAGCATATTCAATCATTTTGAAAGCGGCCATGGCAACAGAAAGGATGAGGAAGGAGTGGGAACCAGAGAAGGAGGAGGAAGAGAAGAATTAAGAGGAAGAAAAGATACAAAATTAAGAACAAGAAAGGAAATAAAAGGAAGAAATGTAGGCATAGGAAGAAATGAGAAAGAAGGAAGAAGAAGAAGAAAGTTTGAATAAGTTAGAGGAAGAATATTAGAAACAACTTGAAGAGGAAGAATACAGGAAAAAGCTGGTTCAAGAGCTTGCACAAGAAATTGAGCAGATACATGCCTAGGACATGGACATTGAGTGGGTGGAACAGACCATAGAGGTCGACATCATTCCTATTGCAGAACATGTTAGCAATCAACCTTCACATCCCCCCATAGGTGGCCACATCTTGGGTGATGAAACGAGAATATCTCCTTCAAATGATGATATGGTCATGGATATTTCCAACTTGACCTTTGACAAACTCAAAAATAAGATAATATAGGAAATGAGAAAACATTTGCATAATTACTTGGTTCATCCTACTTTCATCTACACGGAGAAGGTGATTGTTACTGACACCGAGAGGAATCTGAAGACAATTGCACTAGAAAATGTGGCCATTGTAGGAGCTACAAAAAAAAATACAGACTTCTTTATGGAAGAAAACCAACAATTGGAAAAATATATAAGCGTTGCAAGACAACAAATAGATCAACTCCAAGTTAATAACCGAATATTATCTTTTGTGGATTCTCACTTGAAATAGCTTCAAGAAACTATATATAATGAAATATAGGAATTGGGAGACACCAGGAATTGGGAGACACCATGAGGCAAATTTAAGAAGAGATGATCACCTTGAATAGGGTAGTAGTGCCCTTGCATGACATGCAGAAGAGATCGCGAGAACATGTGAAAGCTTTGAAAACAATTCATGTTTCCATTAGTGTGATCCAAGAATGGGACACTAAGTACAGGAATGCACCAGCAGAGTTGGCAAGGAAAATTAGACAAGAATCAAAATTGGAGAAGGTCGAGGTTAGAATGCTCGAGCAAAGTAACAAGAAACTCGATACTTTTGTAGGAAACATTACAAATTCCTATGCATGGTTGTAAAATGGTTTGGACTCCTTGGTCAGAACACATAATATCCTTCAGCTGGACCATTTGTAGAGACAAAGGGCATAGACATGTAGGGAATATAAGAATACTTGGTCAATATAAAGCAGGTCACTACTAAATAATACTTGGAGATCAAGGCAAAACATGAAAAAGTATGTAACTCGACATGCTAAGGTTAATATGAAATTTTTCTTATGATGGAATGAGGCACAAACTAGCTTCAAAACCATTTATCCAGATGTTATGGAGATAAAAGTTATATATCAACCAAATATTCATACAAAGTATGAGGAGATAGTTGCACAATATAAAGCTTGGCATCAATATCTCACAACAAAATTATAAGTGTAAGTTTTTGAGATAGAGTTTCCTAAAAATCAAGCTTAATGTATTAAGTTTTGTCTAGTTGGGCTCTAGCCAATTTTGTCTTATATGGAGTTTGTATTTTTATATTTGAAAATAATAAAATGTAAATGTAAGTGGAAGTCCAAGAGTCAAATGTGGAATGTGAAGAGTCGTTAGTTAGAGTAAAGACAAAAGAAGTCCAATAATAATGAGGGAAGCTCAAAGGTCACAAGGGAAATATAGATTCATCCCATTTTTTATAAATAAACCCTCATAGCTCAAACAAAGGGCTTGGAATATAATATTTGCAGCTTTGGCTTCTCTAGTCTAGCATAGGAAGAATATCATTCTTTGGAGAAGCAAGTGGTGGCTTCATGTTCTACTATTGGGGCTAGTGTATATCATTGTAATTTTAAGCTTGGAACTTTCACTTAATGATCGGAAGCACTCAAAACTGACACACTTTCATGCATATATCGTGAATGTTTTAAGATTGCTATTTATATATTTTCCATGTATGTTATCTAATTTACGCTAATGTTAATGTACTAGTTAATTTAATTTTGTTTGTATCTTGTTTAATGTGTGTTGTTTATGTTATCATGATCACTGTTGTCTTGTTAAATATTTTGTAGGTTTACTAATGATTCTTTTATATGTGCTCATGTGTCTCTTTAATATAGTACTATTACTTTATTTCAAGGGGCTCACTCTTTTCCCTTTGGTGTGAAAGAACCTCTTATACATTTCATTTGATATCTCACAAAGTTCACACACTTTATATCACCAAAGCTATGCATACATCATATTATCTGTTCATTACATCCAAATCACGTCTTTGAGATGACCTATTTGTAAACCGGTCATATTTCGGTTGGGGCTCCTACTCCAAATAGTGTGGGGTCGAATTGTGACTTCACAACGGGGAGAACCCATTCCCTTTTGTTGACATCCAACATCGTCAATGAGTTTTTGTCACTATAAGGAGGGAAGATGACAAGATGAGACCATGAATTCTAGTTTCAAATTCTCATCTTAAATTGCTTCTTCCCATATCATAACCTTGGGATGTTTTCCTAGAATTTTGAATATGAAATTACCCACATGGATAATCCACAACTTGTCAAATTTAAAGCTTTATGGCAAGGGTGAAACAACCATCCTAAAGCACACCCTCTGCTTTATTGAATTTTGTGATCCTTATGATGTTAATAGTGAGGATTTTAATGAAAAAGTGTGATCTATGAATAAATCAAATTCCCTAAGTGTGGTGCTAGGCACTTAGAACAACAGAGGAAAGACTTTTCTAACACTTTCTCTAAAATATGCAGATACACGGAATGAAAAAAGAACTTACTTGTGATCCAAGCACTTCTCCTTCTCCTTATGTCATTGTTGTTGTCTCTCTCAATCCAACTTAGATTGCTAGGTTGATTCCTGCAAACATAAACATAGAACAACAAACAATATGCAAATACTTATATATACCTATCTTAATCACTCAAGTCGATTAGATGTGAAATATATATATCATTAAAGAATCCCTTGTATGAGAAATAGAAACATAAAGAGATACATTTATGGGAAAGTGAAAAACAATATTTATTAAAGAGTAGAAGGGGGAGGTTACAACCAATGATCGATTTGATGCGACCAACTCCAGCTTCATCCAAACCTCAACACATCCAACATCACACCAGTAGAATATCAGTACTTTCACTCTCTCAAATGAGAATCCAACAACATTTCTTTACCAAAATTATTCCTTTCCTAGAACTAGGATATGTGCTCAACTTATAGGGAAACTGATGGTAGTTTCTCAATGAATGAATTTCTAAGAATAGGCAAGACATGTTCCCAAGTTCAGAGGTGTTAGATGGACACTTGGATTTGAAGTTTGACACATATGAACTCTTCTTAGAAGGCATTGTCCATGTGGAGATTCCCAGAACAATGTGAATTCTTCTCCCAGGTGACCAACACACTCTTGAATGTCAGGAAGTGTATTGTAGTGCACCCTTGAATGGAGGATGTTTCATATGAAATGCAATTAGTCCCTTTAGAGGGTGCATTGGTGAGTTCATAAGTGATATAACATATATACTTCAAACGTTGGAAATATCACAATAGAAGCCATGAATGAATTGTTCTTCTCTTAGGGCATATAGCAACTTAAATGTAAGAGAATGATAGACCCTATTTCATTGGTCCTGAGGATGATGTCCAGTTTGACCAAGTCATGGGGGATGATGCCCAAATTGACCTATAATAGCTGCTCCCTAAAGCATGAATTCAAAGTAATAATAATAATTTTTTAATGAGATGCTTTACGATGTGATGAGCTAGAACTGAAGTGAAGTGGCGACCTGCATCAATCTTACAATACATTACATCATTATATTTTCATCTTGATCATGAATTGCTAAGGGAGGCATTCCCATGCTCGTCACATAAACTATCTAATAACATGTACATAGTTTAGAAAGTCATCTACATTGGAATGCTTCCCAATACAAACATGCCTATAGATATAGGCCCATGTTTGGATGATGATCTGTATGTAAGGTCACTATACAAATGAGGTGTACAAAAATTCTGAAATCGCAGCTTGGATGGATGAAACTAGATCTGGGGTCTTCTTATCTCGTTCACTCGATCATCCAGGTACAATTATAGCCATGTGAATATATGATTTGTAGTTGAACATGGTGAGAAATCATTTTATTACTAGCCAATGATGTGAAATGAAACTCGATTCTTGCCATGATTGACAAGCCCGTCACTATTTTATGTTTTAACAAGCCTAAGGACAGTGACAACCCAATCCTTTTTCATATTTAGAGAGTCTGAAAAAGAGGACAAAAGAAAAATCCATGAGTCCTTTTTCATAAATTTGTTGCTCATATCCGAAAAAGTGTAAAATAATACCTGAGAGAACCTCCTAGCCATGTTCGACTAAGGTTTTCCTTTTTCATAAATAATCTATCTCAGTCCATAAAAGGGTTAAACTTATACTGAGTAGATGTAGTTTCATTATGATCTCGAAAAGAAAAGTTCTTGGAAATCTCTTCACATTATCGGAGTCTGAAAAGAGCTAAAATAAGACTCTAGGGGTTCGTTTTTCATGCTTATCGAAGCTCGAGATAAAAGTGCACTTCAAGTATTTTTTCGCTTTTATCAAAGCTCGAAAAATAAGGATAAAAGTATGCTTTGTGGTCAAATTATTCTTGAAATAAGTGTGCATGACTAATCTGCTATGTCAGCTATAAACCTGTTCAGAACAACATCAAATGGATTCAAAATACATGTTTCATGGAAAAAAATAAATAAAAACCATAGTCACAACAATAAATATGATTTGCAGATAATAAAATGACTAATTAAAAGAGTTTTACCATTTGAAAGTTACCATTTGAATTTTGGAGTTTTGAACTAGTTTTCCCCCCCGAACTTCAGTTGTTGATTGTGATCAATTCTGTAGATGGTTTTCTTGACCGTTCGATCCAGGTTGGAGCTATAAATCTCCTCTTTCCTTCAGTAGTATTTATGTTTCATTTCATTGTAGTTTTTTAGGGATTTTGCCCCCTTAGGGTAAATTTATTTTTCACATACGGAAACACACCCTTGAATGTCGAAAGGTGTGTTGTAGTGCACTGGAATTGAAGGCTCAGTGCACTTGCAACACATTTTCCATTTCCCATGGGTGCGTTGGGCACAATTCACATTTTTGTTTGTTGCAGTGTGCGTAAATTTTTCCTATTTTTTTGCATGAAATGGGTCCTTATGAGTCTTATGATTGTGTTTAAGGGATTTAACAAACCAAAATGAAGATTACATGGAGGGAAAGAGAACATGAAGAAAAAAGCATGATTTCCCTAAATGATCCGGATACTGTAAGAGCCCTTAGAGACTGCGGGTTGTTGAAGTACTTCAGACTATCGGGCATGGGGCAACAAATGGAACTGTTGGAGTTCCTTGTTTGTTCATGGGACCCAATGATAGAGGAATTTCACATTGGGGACAAAGTGGTCCCAATATTAGTGGAGGATATATATTTTCTTATTGGATTATCGAGGAGAGGCCTGCCCATTTCTCTTTCAGGGTCTGCTCTCGGAGGAGAGATAGTGAGAGATTATATTTTGCAGTATTTCAATCCAGGGGCTCAACCTAGTAAGGATGGGAAAATAAACATCCACGATGTTTGCGATTCACCATTGAGAACCATATTATTCATGATCACAAAGCTTGCTAGCACCACTATACTACACACAACAAAAAAATCTTACATGCAGTATGCACTAGAGTGCTTGGAACCAACAGTTTTCAATTGGGATGAAGTTTTACTCTCTCAAATGAAAGTACAATTGAGCAAGGGAAAGGGAGGAAGGAAGAAAAATTTCAACTATGGTTCGATCCTCATTTCTTTTGTCTTATAGTGGATTCCTTTGATGCGACCTCAACATGTGACGTTGGGTATAGCTAACCCTATAGATCCAAGAATGCAGAGATGGGTAGAACTGATGGCTAGACATGCTGGTCAATCGACCATCGTGTTCTCGACTGCATTCTTCACCTGGTTTAGGCGACATATTATCGCCATCGATGATTATGCATATGCAGGCGTTGAATTCTGAGGAGATCCAGATTTATGTTTACTAGAAGGCGCTCAATGGGTTGAAATTGGTAAGAATTGTTTGACCATGTTTTTGATTTTTTCTATGGTTTATACATGTTTTTATATTTTGATGTTTTCCCAAGACGAAACTAAAATTTTGATGTATGCAGATGTAGGTCGAGTTCAACTAGTGGGACAACCATAGCAGGGAGTGGATGAGGCAAAAGAGAGGGCTGTCGGGAGAGAAATCCTTCAGTATTTGGATATGGCTGAGACTCTTGTTGAGCTATGACAACACATACAGGGGTTGACCTTCGAGATTCCAGATTTTTGAATAAAAGAGTTACCCATGCGACTGTAGCGCCATACTATTGGCGTTCCTTACCATTGGATGCGATTATTGCGTAGGATAGCTAGATCAGTAGCATGTTATCATGAGCACAACTAGTTTAGTTTTGACATGTTACATACATTTTGAGGTCATATGACCAATGTGTCTTGGGAAATTTTTTTGTAAAAACCTATAACTATTTATATATTTGTTTTAGTGTTTTCCTATGTTTATTGCGAAATCCTATTCAATTATTTGAATGTATCTTTACATGTGTTGCAAATGTTTGTTTATAACATAATTCGCTAAGGAATCAATTAATGTGTTCAAGTTTCTAGACATGTATTGATTTTTAATGAAATCAAAATGTCTTTCCAAAAGCCGAACTCTTAGGAACATACGATGCAGTATTATATTTCTGACAATATAAACACTAGTAAGTTGCATTACCATAAGTTGTGAGTCTAACCTAACGATGATGCGGTTAATACCAAATGAAATGGCATCAGAGAGAAGTTCGATCAACGTGCTATAATCAACGATATTGTTTGTATATCGACCAATAAAAATCCCTTGAAAACTCACTAACTCGTCGTTCGGAGAAAAAATGGCCCACGCTGAAGAGGATAGATTTTGCGTACTACAACTAGCACGATAAACATACCCAACAAATGGTTCCAAAGATTCATACATCTGCGATGAAATTTAAAGTGGATTACTAACTTCAAGAAAAATCTTGCAAAACAAACTAAGACAATAAATGAAAATCAACAACATATATAAAATATAATAAAATAGTTTACTACGCTCATGTTTAATCATAGTAACGTTTCAGATACAACCCATTTCAAAGCTGCACCAATGCAATTCCATCGTAATCTACCAACTCATAGGCACCCTTAGCAAGAACTCTTTTAACAGTATAGGGGCCATGCCATAATGGCTCAAATTTCCTTATCCCTGTTACATGAGCTTCCTGATCATAAATAAGGATCAAGTCACCCTCTGGAAAGATGCAAGGCTGGACACGCTTGTTGTATTGCGCCTTTATACATCTCTTATGTGCTTCGTTGGCCATTTTTGCTTCACGACATGTTTCATCAAGATGGATGAAGTTAAAAAGACGTGCTTCTTCAGTAGAGGTGTCAGGTAACAAGTTGATTGTGAGTTTTAACGACGATATTTCACATTGTATTGGAAAGATAGCTTCTAGACCATACACCAATTGAAAGGGGGTAAATCCGGTTGTGTTTCTCACTGAGGTTTGGTACTCCCACAAAGCTGAGTACAAGATTAAATGACAATTTCGTTTAACTACTATCATTCGTTGAAGCATTTGTTTAAGAATCTTGTTAATAGCCTCAACTTGTCCATTTGATTGTAGATAATAAGGAGTAGAACTATCATGGTAAAATCCTAATTTGGCAGTCAAATCATTCATAATATGATTGTGAAAATGTGAACCATGATCTATGACTATATCTTGTGGAACACTAAACCATGAAATGACATGATTAAAGAAAAATAATGTAGTTGTTTGTCCTGTGTTATTAAATGTAGGCATCACTTCAGCCCACCTGGTAAATTAGTCTACTATGACAATAATATAACCATTCCCCCCATATGAAAGAGGGTTACAGGTCATGATGTTAATGCCCCATATTGTAAATTTTTCACAGAGACAATAGGATGCATTTCCACTAGCGGTTTGTGGATTTTAAAATCAAATATCTGGCATGCATGAAAAATTTTGGCCATGAGGATGCAGTCATGAAATATGTTTGGCCAAAAGTAACCAGCACAGAGTATCTTTCGTGCAGTAGCATATCCAGACAAGTGTCCACCACAAGCCCCAGCATGAAAACAATTTAAAACCTTTTCGACCTCCTCATGAGTGAGGCACCTTATTAAAATTGTATCGACATCACAATGATAAAGTGTATCGCCGCCGATCAAATAATATTTGGCTTGGTATTGAATACATCATTGTTCAGAGCGAGAGGTATCAGGCCAAAAAGTATGGGTCTAGAGATAAATGATAAAATCCCCATACCAAGGATCAGGTGGTCCGATCAAAAACAAAGAATCAACATGAATAAATGGTTCCGATGTAGTAGCAGTACTATCAGAGGGAAGGTCGTAGAGAAGCTTAGCCAAAACCAAAGACTTCTTTGACCTGGATTTGATGAATTCCAAATAAAAATCCTGAAAAATGGCAATCCATTTTGAATACTTTCCCCCCCTAGCAATTGACGTGATAATATGTAAGTCATGGGGTTGCAATATGAATGACAATGGTCTTCTAGAACAGGATATAGTGGCGAAATATTTGGATGGCTTGGACGGCTTTTAAGGTGAGCTTTTTGACGTATGAATACTTAACTTCCGTATCATTGAGATTACAAATCAAATAATAGATCAAATGTTCTATCCCATGTTCTACTTGGACCAATACCATAGTAATGGTCATATCAGCCACGTCGATATATAAGAAATAATCACTCTAATAATTGGGGGGATACATTAATGATGCCCGGACAAGTTTATCCTTGAAAACATCAAAATAATCTTGCACAACCTTATCCCAATGGAAGGGAATCCCATTTTTCAAGAGCTGAGTAAATCCTTTAGCCATTTCGGTGTAGTTGGGTATGAACCTCCTTAGGAAGTTAGCCTTTCCCTGAATTTTTTGTAATTGAAGAAAATTCGATGGTGTTGGCTAATCAAGAATGGCATGGACCTTCAGTGGGTCGATTTGAATTCCTTCCTTTGATACGACGAATCCTAGCAAACCACAAGAACTAACACAAAACGAACATTTATGTGGATTGAGGCATATTTTGTAGTGTCAACTGCGTAAAAGGATTGATCTCAAATGCATCGAGTGATCAGTCCGGTTTTGTGAATGTGCGGGTAAATCTTATAGATAGGGTTGAACAATGTGCTTGATGTCAATGAAAGAATAATCCATTATTCTTTGAAAATTTTTCCCAACATTATTTAAACCAAATGAGAGTTTTCGATAAGAGAATGTGTCCCACGGATAGATGAATGGTGTCTTATATTGATCCTATGGATAGATATTTATTTGATTGTAGCCAAAAAATCCATCCATGAACGGAAATATTTTTCACCTAGCACAATCGTCAATAATATGGTCGATAAAGGGAGTAGGATAGTTGTATTTTGGACAAGCAAGATTGACATCTGGATAATCGATGCACGCTCTGATGGTCCCTTGTTTTTTCATAATAGGAACAATGTTGGAAACCCACTCAGTTAATGAAACAGGGTAAATGAAACCAACATGCAAAAGTTTTTCAACTTCTGCTTTTATGGCAGCAGCCTTCTTCGGATGAGCAGGACGAAGGCGTTGACATACCGTTTTGACATCAGGGTATGTGTTAATGGTGTGTTCAACGATACTAGTATCTATGCCTGTCATTTCTTCATAAGACCAAGAAAATACATTACGAAATTCATGAAAGAGAGAGTGATATGTTCTGAGTTCTGATGGAGAACAAGACATGCTGACATGAATGTTTTATAGAACATCAATTTTAGTTGAAATATCGATAGAAATAGTTTCTTCAATATTTGATAAGTTTCGCTCGGATTCGATTGCATTAATGGGAAAAGAATTCGAAAATAATGTTTTGATCGATGGGTGATATGGTTCAATAGGATTATATTATTTGCAATCCTGAAGATGGGAGAGATGATGATGATCTTCCCATGGTTCTCCTTTTGGCATCATGGATTCCACAATATTCTCATCTATCAAGAAATTTTAAGAAAAAGGATCAGATGGAGTACCAAAATCTAATGAATGATCAACTCAAACGATCGAGGACGATGATTTTGGATTCACCACCCAAGCCATATAGATTGATTGACATGCCAACTCAATTGGGCTGGGCGGTAGAAATTCATCCAACGTAACAACTTCACAATAACTTGTAATCTTCCTTAATCCACATAGAGTAGAAGATATCATGTAGCAGGTCTCTATTGTTTCAATTTCTGCCAACGTCGCAGGTGGCGGTAATGAAAAGGTTTCCATAAGGGTATAATCCTTTAAGAGTCTTACACAAATGTTCTGAAGTGCGAGCTGGGGTGCATGAACTAACGGAACGCTTCCAGTTACCTAGGAACTGGAGGAAAAGAAGGATAGTTTATTGATGACTATGATAACACCTTTATGTGGAAAGGTGATCATTCTAAAATATGTAGAAACAATGGTAGTCATAACATATACCCATGGCCTTCTGAGTAAAATGTTGTAATCAAGGGGTTCGTCAACGACCCCAACTTCAAAATTTATTGTTTTTCCCCCTAGTTCAACATGCAGGTTATTGATGATACTGCAAGGCTTATATGTATGTCCGTCGAAAGCTTCCGAAATCATTGGTGATTAAGATAGGCATGGCGAGCCAATTGAATTCTAGCAGTGTAGAGACATAATGCATGTAGATGCTCACTCATCAATAATAGTATGATGAACGAGGTGATTGAGAACATTTACTTGGATGGAGAATTCTAATACTGTTGGTAATTGCAACACATAGCCTGTATGATCAAAGAGTACAAGATTGGAATCTATTGGATCTATTCCACCAATTGCCAACAACAAAGCCTGCTTCTAGGAGGGAAAATTTTGAAGCACCTCAAGCGCCAACATAGATGAAGGGGATTGAGCCAAATCTTCAACTATATTATAATTTTGAGCAGCTTAGGCTCAAGGATTAAATTTTTATTTATGAATGACTCCCTTCGGTGGCTTGATTGTCAATTCAGGAATAGCAGTTAGCAGTATTGATTCCGTAGACAGATTCATGGTCGAGGTAGTAGTTTGATCAATATCCTAAATATTTTAATATTTATTACGTGTTGACAGTACCAAAACATTAGTCGATGGCTTCATGATAGACATCATAAGCACTTGGGAACTAGATGATGGATCCGTAGCAACCAAAATGTGTGTCCGGATTTGGAAATGGATCTATCAACATAGTGGATGCATGTGAGGTATTAACCAATTTTGAGACTTTGGAACGGTGAGGATAGTCTCGAAAAAGGTGCTCCTCATTACAGATTATACAAGGGTAACAAGGATTTTGATTTCCAGTCGATTGATCAGATTATCGTTCCCGTGGGGTAGAAGTTTATTTTTCTTTGATTTCCACTTTTTCTTACTTTCGGGTTGCTTGTCAATTTCGCACTTTTCAGATGACATAGTATGAATTTCGGAAGAAGACGTAGGATCAGATGTAGTATATTGATGTGTTCTTGTAGTACGGATCATACCGTCTCTAGCATGAGAGTCCTTATATGGAGGAGGAATAGTAAAATTAGATCATGGTGCCTTGGGAATTTTCTTGCAGAGTGTGCCAAACTGAGTATAAATCAAGTCTAAATACTGGGCACGAGCAATGACCTGATATTTAGTGACGACGCCACCCTTAGCCACATCCTCAGTTATAGATGGTAACATGGAATTATTGAACCACTCAACAAGGAGTTAATCAGGAACAAATGTATTAACCATTCTATGATGACAATGCCACTCATGAATATGATCAGATATTTGAGTAGCATTAGTTTTTTTAAAATTAGTCAAGAGTTCCATTCCAGTTTCATATCATATGGGTAACTGGAAGTGGGTCAAAAATATAGTAGCTAGGGCAGTGAAATTATCAAAATAATCCCTTGGTAACTCAATGTCCCATTTCGCATCCCGACCAGTGAGCGTACGCTGGAAAAGACGCAGTCGAATAGAGTCATAATTTAGGGAGTTAGATGAACACCACAAATGATAAGTCATAACATGAGTCGACGGGTCTTCCTTGGGGTTTCCATTGAACTTAGGAATATATGAGGGTAGTTTATGAGGTATCACCGACCACCAAGGAGCATAGTTGATTGGATCATTGGTGAGTCAGTTTAAATATGGTAACTCTAATGTAGAAACAAAGGGAAACTGTTGATTTAAGTCAGGTTGAGCATAGCCAGAATATGATGGAATTTCTTGGGAAACATGCCTTTGAGCACCAACATAAGGAATATGTTATTGGTAACCAAGATAGGGGTTATTTTGATAAGAAAACGCTTGAGGATTCTGTTGACCAAAACGTGGGTACAATACTTGTTGAAATGAAGGTTGTGGCATTTGCGCTTGTGGCTACCAAGTGGTCTGTCCACCAAGATTATAACCCAAACTAGGATAGCTTGGATTCAGTTGTGGATAGGTATAACTTGGTTGTGGCTATGAAATCTCATAATATGGTAATCTAGATTGTGAATAAATAATTACAGATACAAGTGGTTATTGTAAATCAGCTGAAGGAGTTGGAGTCTATAGGCCCAATACTTGAGGGTATTGGGTGTAAGGACCCGCCTAAGATGGTTGAGGTACAACAGTTTGAGCATGTAATAGGGCTAAGGATGTATTAACAAGAAGAGTAGATGTGGGTGCAACAGGTTGAACTGGTGGATACGAGTGTACAACCTTTTGTGGTTGGATGGGTAGAGTGGGCTACCACTGACAAACATTCATTTCAACATTAGGATGACCAAATAACAATGGATTACTATCAAAATGTGTGACCATAGGTTGCCCCCTAGCATGAGGAGTATAATAAGATGAAAAATATTGTTCTCCAAATGATGGGAGTCCATTTGAAATTGTGCTGGATGGAACATACCTAGATGAACCGGCTTGATATTGCCCTGATGATGTATATAAAGGATCAAGACATTCAATACTCACTATAGATTTACCAGTAAAAATACCAGACGATGACATTGGTGAAGTCCATGAGTTTGAGGATGCACTAGAGAAGGTTCCAGATAAAGATTGGTAACCAGGTGGAACAGAAGGGCCACCATATAAATATGACTCTGTTGATGTTGTGAACATTGACAGGGTAGCAAGAGCAGGTGTTGTCGCAATTGGAATATATGGTCCAACCAAAGATGTTGGCTCAGGCATGGTTATTCGACCAGATGTATACCATACTAGATCTACGGGAACTCGAATAGACACATTATCAAGAAAAGCAGAGGAAGGTGATTGAGGAAAATACTCATATAGGTAAAGCTCTGCCCCAAAATGATTTGGAGTTAAAGGTTTTTCGTATTGTGGTATTTCTTCAATCGAAATTAAACCGGGTGGAAGGATTTCGCCGTCAATTCCGAAGTATATTTCAGGTGGTTGACTGTGCAATATGGGAGACTCAATGGCTACAATAGATTGTGGGGTGACCAATACAGGAACAACTTCCGATTGTTCGACTTCGGGATTCATATTTTCTCACCAAAAAGTGACAGGATCCGGATCAACTTCCAGTTGAACAACGTCGGGTTCAGGTGGTATGGTCTCATTGACTGGATGGATCATGACCACAGGTAGCTGTGAGGACTCTGTCTCGACAAAAGTAGATGGACCAATATTTGTAGAAACAACTTGAGCCGACTCTGGTATATGTAATAATGATGTCGCACTAGAGGTACTGATAGTACTAGTTTCAGTAGAGGGATGTTGCCTTCGCTGACCACAAATGGCTTCCAGTGGTAAAGGTGGTTTTGGTGCTATTCTACACGAACGATGAGGAAATAGATTTTCTTCTTCCATGATGAATGATTTATTTTATGACCAAAAAAAAAATAAACAAAATAGAAGGGTAATTCTAGGAAAAAGGTTTATCAAGTAATTGTGAACTGATGAATACCTCCTGGCGAACCAAGAAGTACGGGTAGGCAATCTCCCCAAATGCTATGTTTGGTGTATCACAAGTTACAAGCCAGCTGACTCGGTTCACTATGGATGGATAGAAACCTAAATTTTTCGTCCCAAATATACCCGAGGGTACGTGGAGGCCCAAGTCTATATTAGCGTTGTCTAATGCGCAACCGCATAGTGAGAGCACCCCCTTATACTTTTGGTACTAGAACACCACCCTATATACCCGAAGGTACGTGGACGAGCTTCGATATACTTACATACGTGGAGTGAGGTATCACACTCGGAATGTATCGCATAAAATTTAGTGACACTACTATGTTTAACGGTGTTGGAACACGTCTCTAGCCTAGACCTTCTAAATGTTATTGTTATGGTTTTAATGCTTTCTTAGGTAAATTGATGTAAATTTTAAGTTGATATTGTTTAAAAATTTTCCTTTTGTGGTTCACCGCATGATGTGATGGAAATTCCTAAAAATTGAAACTAAAATGATAATCAAAATTTTCAATTTATCGTTTTCAATGAAAATCCTAGCTACTAAGGGAAAGAGCAATCAAATTTTAGAGCAAAAAACAAAGAGCACAAACTAAAATGCAACTTTCCTAACTTGTTCCTATGCAACATACACAATTCACTATATGCACATGCATTTTTTCTTTTCAGCTCCCTTAATTTGAATGCAAGAAAGGAAACTATATGCATCAAATCAACAAAAGCAAGTGTTTTCTTCTTTGAGAAACGAGGAATTTAACAACAATTTCTCTTTTAGGAAAAATGAAGAATGGAACTACAATTTTTCCTACAGGAAACTAAGAATGAAACATAAATTTCCTTTACGAAAATAAATGGATCTAATCAAGAAATAAAATACTTTGAATTTGATTTGCCAATGATAAAGAAAAACACTAAAGAGACATTGAACAAATTTAGTTTTCAAAGGAGGAAGAATCTGGAAAGTTTATTGGTCTCTAAGAGGTATTAGACAGTTCATAATACAACAAACAAATGGCTGAGAATGATAGCAATGACAAATTTGAATTTAATTTGGTTGGCTAAGGGGGAAACACAGTCTCTAAGGGGAGACAGTGCGTTTCAGTGCACCCCTGAGTGGGAGACAGTGCACTCCAGTGCACTATGTCATGAACAACAGTGCGTTGGGCGCATCCGTGATTGAAAATTCAAGCTACAAAACACATTTCTAATGAAATTATTTCATTCAAATGTCTAATAACTGAAAGTATATGCTACTGATGAGGATTATCAGATGAAAAAATATCAGGATTTATAGGAAACTCCCCAATGGATTCACCAATTTGTTATGCAAAATTGTGATCGACGGATAAATCAAATTCCCTAAGTGTAGTGCTAGGCACTTAGAACAACATAGGAAATAATTTTCTAACACTTTCTCTAAAATAAGTAGATACACAGAATGATAGAATAACTTACTTGTGATCCAAGCACTTCTCCTTCTCCTTCTGTCGTTGTTGCTGTTGCTCTCAATCCAACTCAAATTGCCAGGACGATTCTTGCAAACATAAACATAGAACAAAAAAAAAATGCATATACATATATCTACCTATATTAATGACTGAAATTTATTAGATGTGAAACCTATATATCATTCAAGAATTCATTGTATGAGAAATAGAAACATAAAGAGATACATATATGAGAAAGTGAATGTAGTATCCCAAAATAGGGAAAATCTACACTATTGGGAATATCTTAAGATATTCAAAATGTGGAGCTAGAGCAATACATGAGCATAAACGAAGTACTGCAAGAATTTATCTCATAAAATTTGTCTTAGACACTCTTCCATCATATTATGGACATATCAGCAAAAGTATGCCTTTATACACTATCTCCTTGTGGGGAAAAGCAGTAAAATGGACCCTAAAAACGTTATTCCTAGGTGACTGCGTGATAAAAAAGGAAATAAAGGTTTGTTCCCTTAGAATATAGATTGAGGACCTCACATACAAAATGGGATAAAAAATAAATCCCTTTTGATACATTAAACAGGTCTCTCGGCCTTACAATGCCTTAAAAACACCCAAATCCCATGACTTTGATTATGCAGAAAAGACTGAAGCATGTACAACATTATATTATGAGGGTTTTTGAAAAATTTCAATATAAAGGCATATATCGGGAGATTGATGGCACAATATTCTAAGAAAAAAGAGATATGGCCTACTTATTGCATTATAGAGATAACCCGATAGGGGTTTCTTTAGACACATGTACAAAGAAAGAGCAGATCTGATTTATTCAGCTCAGAAATAATGCAGTCTCACTGTAACATGACATGAATTTGGATGAATAATACAAAGAGGGATAAATATCCCTTCCTCTGGCTTTCCGGGAGAAGGGTTGTCTCTTTCCTTAGGAAACTAGCTCCAAAACAAGGGTTAAAACCCTGCTGCATCAACTCTCTGGAAAATGACGCAGTTCCTGCAAGGGAATGCACTGTAGGAGAATTGAGGTGCTTTGGCCTACTGCCAAGATGTGAAATGAGCTCAAAAATCTCCTTTTCTTATCTCTCAAGAGAAGGAAGGCACCCTCTACTGAGAAACAGACCCAGGAGTGGAATGATCAACCTTCCACTGCAACACCCTGCACAATAGCACTACACTGCTACATAAATAATGCTGTGACTGATGATTTCTTCTTGGATTCAATTTTGGATGTGGAACAAATTATTACAATACTCTCCCAAGAGGCCTCTCAAGGGAAGAGGTGGGATTCTTGGTCGGGAACACCCGGTGCTCAACAACACTGCAATCCTGCTAAACAACAAGAGGAAGCCAAGAGTCTAAAACAAACCAAATAACAGTATAACATAACATGAATGGAAAAGGCTTCCATCCTCTTCATATATAGCAAGTGAACCTCTCCTCATTGGGTCCCATCCACATTTGCCTCCAAGCTCATGCAAGTTTTCCTCCACCAAATCTGCATTATTCATCAAGGAGATGCTATGTATCTAGACAACATGTGTTGACTTGTTCAAAGATGACTGAATCAGCATGATATATTCCTTGTTCACACCTAAAAGTGCTCCTTTTTAGCTGCTTATTCTTCCTCTTTTCACATGAGGAAAGTTATTCTTCCTGTCAATGGGCCTCCCTACCCATTTATTCATTTGTCTAAAGATAAAATCAACTATAATATTCCATTTAGATGAGGTATAAATTTTGGGAATATTAGAGTCCCCCCCTCCAAAATGTTCTTGTCCTCAAGCAACTGCAAAGGTAGAGCAAAATTTCTCCCTCCCTTCTCTTGTGGCCTCCTCATCAATATACCCCACCATAGCTTAGCAACAAATCCTCCCAAGTGTGTAAGAACATGAGAAAGTGGAGGGTGCAAGTGGAAATATCCTTGTTGTTCAATGGCCTCCTCAAGGTAGGAGTGATGACCAACATGGGCATATTTTTCCCAATGAGTGATTCCATCACCCATGCTATCATCCAAATGAAACAATCATTAACCCCTTGTTTGTGAAATGTAGTGGGGATGCATGGAGAGATTAGTTTTCCTTCCTTGATTTTTTTCTCTCTCCATTTATGATAAGTGTGGGGCTATTTATGTCTTTGGGCTGAAACAATAACGCAACAACATTTCCTGCTACAGGATTAATGCTGTAGCTGAAGGAGGTGGCTTGGCCTTGAGCCTAAAATGTGGAGAATGAAGTACAATACATCAAGAGGCCTCTCAAGAAGGGAGAAGGATTCCTAAATAGGAAATCCCTTGTGCTAAGCAGCACAACAATCTCAGTTAAAGAACTGAAGACAACAAATAGTCATGCAGACCAAATTCTATATCCAATAACATATCCTTATATGGCTACCTTATCCTCCCTTTATACAAATGAAAGCCTCCTTGCCTTGACCCCCACACATTAGGGTTTCCTCCACCAAATGATCTCTCCCCCATTCACACTGCACTATCTTTCAAAGTGATCCACTCCCACTAATGCAGCGCTGTTGACTTGGTCAAACTTGACCTTATCCTCATGCATTTGCCCCTTTTCACACTTGAGGGTGAAAAATAGAGCTACTCTGATGATCCCTTTCACATTATGAGGGATTTTATTCCTACTCATGGGCCTCCTTACCCATTTATTCACCTCCTAGATGATATAAGCAAAATTAATGTTCCAATTAGCTTCATGCTAATTTTGGGAACATTACAGTCCTCCCCTTCCAAATGTTGCTTGTCCTCAAGCAACTACAAGGATAGAACTGAAGGGCCTTCTTGAGGCACGAGGCTGAAATGAATTGGGATCTGCCATCCCCATATGAATCTCCCATCCCCAAGCAATCATCCATACAAATTGAGTTACCCTCCAACTTGGCAACTCTTGAAAGTCTTCCCCCACCTTTGGCTCATGCAAAGTAGGTGGGCTGAAAATCTGATCATGGTAGACAAGGTAGTCTAACCCACACTGTCCTCCTCTCCACTCATGATAAGTGTAGAGTATGTGCTGATCTTGGGTTGCAATATTTTTTTCTTAAGTGGAAAAATGAAGAACAATCCTCCAAGGATCTCCTCTCCAACATTGAAGAACAAGCTGGCCCAAAACATCTCATCCATGATGAATAGGACATGATCATCATAGGGTATCCAAATGATAATTTTTCTGAAAGTTTTATATGATGCTGCATGATACAAACAATGTCTCAAGTGGACATAGCGCAGTTTCTCCCACTGCAACTTCAGAAAATAGCATGGCAAGTGGTGTTTTAACAAATGGCTAAATGTGTGAATCATCACATCTAGTGAATAGTAAATGAGAGAATGTGCCAACTGAGCATACAAGAAATAATCAAACACTTGCCCATGGTTATACATAAGATGGTTGTCTCCATCATAATAGTTGGAAAATTTTTGTATATGGGGCTCAAAAATAAACTTTCCCTCTTGTGGAACAATGCACTGTGTGAAAATGGTAAGAAGATGCAAATAATGTGTTACATAATCAATGGATGTAAAAACAACATTCTCACCATGTGCTGAAAGTAAAGTGATGCATGAATACATGAATAAGTCCATGCTCCAAAAGAACAACATTGTTGGCCTATGCAAATAGGCTCTTGCCAACCCATAGCTCATTTCTTTGACATGATCCTTGTCAAAGACTTCTCCAACAACGTTGCTGCAATTAGGAAATTCCTCTCAAAATGGAAGTACTTCTTGTCCATCTAAGGCCAAGGAGTAGCCCCTTTGCACCATGATAGTGACATCTCACCCTCATGCAACATCATACAACATGTGAGAGCAAATCTTCCCTTGCTCTCTCAAGTACAACCCAAGCAAAAAAAGTGTTTGTTGCTTCCTCATGCTCTCATCATACAAGACACGTGATGAAGACATAATGAATGATATGAATGTCACATCAACACCATGCATCCATACTTGTTTCTGCTCAATTATGCAAGCATCCTGCCACATCTTCTCCATCCCCACACCCTTAGGAAGAGTGTATGCTAAGTGATGGCCAAACTCCTTCAAGAGTAACCAGCGCAGCCAAGCCTCCTGCTGCCCGGTATCATAAATTTGCAAGTAGCTCACCAGCTTCTTGCTCTCCATCCACATCCACTCAACCATTTGTGGATGTCTCCTTCCATTCTCCATCTTGGTACTCCTTCCATGAGGGCTACCATCCTCCCAAATCAGATTTATGTCCTTGCATTTCATGGGATGTTGAAATGCATTCTTCTCAAGGATTAATTTGATCCCATATGGACCCAAATAAGTGGTAGGGAAAAACCTCCCATCATGATGTGTAAGGCTCAAGAAATGTCCAACACAAGCATGAGAGATGTTATCCACCCTAAGATGTCCTCCATCATCTATCTGCTCCTCCTTGAATCCATGAAAATCCAAGTGTGAGAAGGGAAGAACCTCCTCAAACTGTTGAAGAACTTTGCACTCCATGATGTGTTGAAGTGCACCTCCAATGAAATCTCTCCATGAGATCTCCTCCTCATGCATGGCCTTCCAAAACCAAAGAGGCCTTGGATCTGCTGCAAGTAGAAGTCTCTCTTTGAGTTGTGGCATGCTCATTAAGAGAGTGTCATCTAGAGAGGAGAAAGAGGTTCTTATCTCCAGATGTCTACTCCTTACTACTTCCTTCGTGGCTTCCTGAATGAAGCTGCCCTTCGGATGCTCATATGAGGAATGGTTCCTATTTTCTCCATCACTGCTCTTGTACGACGTAGTGCAATTTTGCTTCTCTAAATCAACAACATGCAATGATGTAGACCCATCCATAATGTTTGCTGAAATGACAAGAGATGGACATTTAAGCATACCTTGGTGAAATGTGGAAGCTCCTTGCAGGGTTGCAAGAGTTTCCTCTTCATATGTGTTGGCTTCCAAAACTGCTGAAGATGAAGGCTGCTCCTCCATGGCTACAACAGCGCTGGTACATGCCTCTTTAACTGGTGGTGAGGGCTCCTCCCTCCTTTTTCCAAATCTCCTGATCATCCTTTGAGAAAACTCAGCAAGAGTAGAAACCCTTGCATGGCTCAAATGGCTGAACCACCAAAAATTTGCTTCACCTCAAGGTGCAGCGCTGCAATTTATACAACCTTTCTGTCTACTACATGATGTAGCAGGAAGAAAGCCTCTAGCTTCATCACCCAAGCCTCTGCTGCACATGTGAGTGATCCATCAAAAGTGGACAATAGAAATCTATTGCCTCTCATCACCCCATAGCCGTGGGGTCTTCTTTCTTCTTCCAGCTGAATAAATTGTGGTAAAGCTAGAGTCTCTTTGAAGGCTCTAGGTTTAGCTCGGTATTCAGCAAGATATTCACTTAGACTTTTAGATTCCAAGTGTTCTTCATGCTTCACGTATTTTTCTCTTTGAGAGTAGGAAGTGCACGGTCCTTCTTCTTCTCCTTCTTCCATCTTCTTAACGTCCTTGGAGAGGTCCTTCGTGGATATGAAAACTGATGAGAGCAAGCTCATCCTCTTCATCATCTTGATATCTTCTTTCTTCTTATGGCTGAAACTCACAGGCTGAGCCAAATATCACGCTTTGATACCACTATAATATCCCAAGGGAATATCTTAAGATATTCCAAATGTGGAGCAACAACAATATGTAAACACACCAATGGAATAGCAGTGATACATTAACACATAGAATGCCAGAAGATCCAAACAGCCATCATATTATGTCATAGCAGCATAATATATACAAATACTTTAGGAATCATTCACTCAAGCTAGGCAATACCAGCCTCAAGAATAATGTACATGGAAATATGAAAAATACTACTACATGAAGAAAGCCCAAGGCCATGGCTGCGCAGTCTATGAAGAATAAATGCTGAAAAATGATGTCAATACATATATATATCAATATACCGCTCATACAACATGGGAAGCAAAGATAAATACTCACAAAGGCAATTTCTAGACAATCCTGGAATGATTGGCTGGAATATGCAAAACTGCCAAAATGCCGGAGTTGCAGGGTAGCAGCTGCAACTCAAAAACTAGAAATGGATGAAGATAGCTGAAGATGATACATATGATACATGAATCTCATCCAAAGGATCCTTTAGGTGAAAGGCTGGTCCAATCACTGAAGATCTCACCCTCCAAACTAGCAATGTAAACCCCCACTGCAAATATACTCAGAAATAACGCAGTCAAGGACATGGACTGTGCTGTAGGAGATGGGAAGTGCTTGGCCTGATGCCAAATATGTGCAATCAGCTCCTGAATCTTCCTCAATAACCTCCCAAAGGAATATAATCTCCCTCCTCTGAAATATGAGCCAAGGAAATGGTGTTGTGGAACCCTCCATTGAAACACCCTGCAACACAACGTTTCCTGCTACAGGAATAACACTGTAGCTGAAGGAGGTGGGTTGGCCTTGAGCCTGAAATGTGGAGAATGAATTAAAATCCATCAAGAGGCCTCTCAAGAAGGGAGAAGGATTCCTAAACATGAAATCCCTTGTGCTAACCAGCACATCAATCTTAGTTAAACAACTAAAGACAACAAATAGTCATGTAGACCAAATTCTATATCCAATAACATATCCTTCTATGGCTTCCTTGTCCTCCCTTTATAAAAATGAAATCCTCCTTGCCTTGGCCCCCAAAAATTAGGGTTTCTTCCACCAAATGATCTCTCCCCCTTTCACACTGCGCTGTCTTTCAAGGTGATCCACTCCCACTATGGCAGCGCTGTTGAATTGGTCAAAATTGACCTTGTCCTCATGCATTTTGCCCCTTTTCACACTTGAGGGTGAAAAATGTAGCTACTCTGATGATCCCTGTCACACTATGAGGGATTTTATTCCTACTCATGGGCCTCCTTATCCATTTATTTACCTCCTAGATGATATAATAAAAATTAATGTTCCAATTAGCTTCATGCTAATTTTGGGAACATTATCATGAACAACAATATTTATTAAAGAGTAGAAGGGGGAGGTTACAACCAAGGATCGATTTGATGCCACCAACTCTAGCTTCATCCTAGCCTCATCACATCCAACATCACACTAGCATCATATCAGTACTTTCAGTCTCTCAAATGAGAATCCAACAACATTTCTTTACCAGAATTCTTCCTTTCCTAGCACTAGGATCTGTGCTCAATTTATAAGGAAACTGATGGTAGTTTCTAAATGAATGAAATTATAAGAATAGGAAATACATGTTCCCAAGTTCAGAGGTGTTAGATGGACACTTGGAATCAAATTTTGACACACATGGAATCTTCTAGAAGGCGCTGGCCATGTGGATATATCCAGAACAATGAGAATTTCGTTCCCAGGTGACCAACACACTCTTGAATATCGGGAAGTGCATTGCAGTGCACCCTTGAATGGAGGATGTTGCATATGAAACACAGTTATTCCCTTTATAGGTTGCATTGGTGAGTTCATAAGTGATATAACATATACTTCAAACCTTGGAAATATCACAATAGAAGCCATGAATGAATTGTTCTTCTCTTAGGGCATATAACAACTAAAATGTAAGGAAATGATAGAGCCTATTTCATTGGTCCTGGGGATGATGTCTAGTTTGACCAGGTCATGGGGGATGATGCCCAAATTGACCTATAACAAGGATGTTTCTTGCAGGTTGTGCATTCTCACATTTGAGGGTTGTGTTAAAAAATGGCATTATACATTACCGATAGCTTCTATCCACTTTTTCCAATGACTTGTCATGGAGCTTCACCAAGGCTTTGATAAATATGACTATAAAATTGTTTATAAGAAAATTATTCATCTGAGAATGAAATCTGATGAATCCTTGGAGGATTTTCATGATCGATTTATTCACTTTTTTTATGATTTTTCAGAGGATGACATAGATTGGGATTTTATGAAAGAGAAATTGTAGTATATTGTTCAGATTTCTTTGAATCCCCCTAAATATGAATCACTTTCAAGTTTCCTAGTTGTTCTTGGTCATGGAGCTCTTAAAGTTTCAAAGGAAGAATCTAATGTTTTTTCTGACTTTTCGTCTTCTTTTATTTCTTTATCAAATGGAGCAGCTCCATGTAGCAATGTTAAGGTTGGAAAACATGAATATTAGATTGTTGATCTAATCCCATGTTCCCCTTCCCCTCATAATCAATATTTGAACTCATGATTCAATCTTGAATATGATTTGATCAATGAAATTTCTTCTTCAAGATATGTCTCTCACTCTACCTCAGTCATTCCCATTGATCCTCTTTATCTTGATTCACCGAATCAACCTGTTAAATCAACCTCTATTGAACCTCATGAGGATCAAGTTCAAAATGGTGTTAATGGATATCAAGAGATTAATGATATCTTTCATGATGATTGTGTGTGGGCTTTCATTATGAACAAGAATCTATTACCAAATATAATTTGTTGCTAGACTTTTCCTTTTCTTCTCGACCATTCACTCACTTTCCTAACACGTTTAATGAATCTGTTGCACTAGTTTTTTCATTCAGTGATTCAAATATCAATGCTTACGGTGTTGATTGTAGTCAGCATTGGTGGGATATTTATTTTAAATTTAAAGAAGATAAGGAAGAACAAATTTTTCATAATATATCTCCTTCCTTGTCTTTTAAATGTGAATAAGCAGAGGTTGCAACTTCATGTTTTCAGTCAAGCCCCTTTTTCAATTCATCAAATCATGAAGACCCCCTAGACTTGAATGTAAAATTTTATGCTAATAGTGGCTTCCTTAATTTCTTCATCGATTCATCTAATAATTATTGTGTATCTTCAATTGTTGATATTTCTAAGCCACTAGTGTTTGATGATTCACTTTTCAATAGTTTGGGATTATGTCAAGAAGTTGAGACACTTTATCCTTCACTGATGGTTATGTGAGGATCTCATGATATTGGTAGGTTTTCCAAACATTATCATTTCGATATTATATCATAGGAAAATATTCATGAATTGACTCCACATGTTAAGAATGAATATATTGTTCAGTTTTGGGATTGTTCACCTAGTTACGGTGATCCAATTGTCAAATGGTTGGAAGAGTTTTACTTGGCGAGCCCTTTTGCTAGAAATACGCTTCTATCTTTATTGATTTTTTCCAAGACTAAAAGTTGGAATGGATGTTCAAACATGAAAATCTATAGTGATGTGTGTAACCACCAATATACAATATCATATTATTTAGCATCAACTTTTATATTATATTTTTCTGCTAGTATTTCTTTCCTTCGAATTTTGGAGTGTGTTGCAATATATCTTTGTTTCTTTGCACTTTATTTGATTATATTTCTTATTCCTTATTCCCTCATTGATATTGGTGAGGAATTAGTTCATTAGTTGCATTGGAAATTTAATTTTATGTGAGCCTGACCTTTCCTTTGGTTAGTTTAGGAGTAGGCTTAGTTCAGTGTGTTCACTTCTCTTTCATCTTGTATTTTTTTCTTTTGAAGTTTATTTGTGATAAGCTTTGTATGAAAGTGGTGTTTTGGTTCTAAATAAGCGTGGAAAATTTTGAAGGATGTTGTATAACTATTAACACTTGGTTAAATTTCTATCCCCCTCTTTGCATGGGCTTTGTATATTTTAGTTTATTATGCTTAGATGGAAGATATGTTATTTCTCATAAAAACCTTGGTGGATCTATGATGCTTGAATTTTTAATAGGATCATCTTCTTGAATATAAATTTTATGTTTAATTTTTTTTGGCTTGTCAACTGGGTCAAGTAGAGAAGGGAGAGGGGGAAACTTAAGTTAGAAAACTTTATTTCATAGGTATACATAATTTTCTCTGAAGGAGAACCTCTCTTGGTCTCAATAATTTGGGATCCTTGTTCTTCCCTGGTGATGTAAATGTTGACATAATTCTAATGAGCATAAAGATATAAAATAAAACAACTAAAGGGTGAAATAAGAGAAGGGATTTTTGCTTAGAGAGGTGAAGCAAGAAACTTTGTTGAGATACTGAATAGGCCTATTAGTAGGGAAGCGATGATTTTTTTCCTATAGTGACTATGTCGGGGTACTGAATAGGTTCATTAGTAGCAATGAAAAACCATAGAAGAAAATTAGGACTCTGAAATGATTCACTCATGTACCTCTATACTCCTAACCCCTAATCGAGATGATTGAAGTTTGACTTGCTTGTGTAAGTGTTTCACTGATGAAGGGAATGAAAGAAACTATATATTTAAGATGAGTTAAGTAAGGAAAATATGTTTATCAATGGGATGGAAAAATAAATCATGAAGATCTATACTCGGTATGTACATTTAAAACCAAACAGAGAATTTGGAGTTTTACCAATGTGTCACCAAGTGTTGTAGCTGCTACAAACCCTTCTAAATTTTTTCATATGCTTTGACTTTGGAGACTACCCTTGTTTGTAAGAAAAATTATTTTGACTGCCTTCAAGTGTTCTTCTTGTTTATTTAGCATCACAATGACTTTTTCTTTCATGTAATTCTTGTGATGTCTTAATTGTGTTGTCATGATAGCGACTAGTTCTTATCGATAGTAGTTACACAAATTTTGAAGACAAGCAAACTTCTTTTAAAACACAAGCTAAGTCATGTACTGACCAAGTATTGATTTCATGTCTTTCCTTAAGAAACTATGCAATCCTCTATCATAGGGAAATGAAAAACTCCCTATGATACTAAACTGTGCAATCTTGAGAGACATGATGCCACTGAGAAAGTAGACTACGCAATCACCACTATGAGACAGAACTACGCAACTCATTGCACCAACGAATTATGCAATCCATTATCACTTGGGACTGTGCAGTTTATTTTTCAAATGAACTTAATAGTCCCCTCGATCATCCAATTGTGCACTCTTATAAAATAGGAAGTGCACATTCTCATTTGATAGTGTGGCACACATTTATATTTCTGATCTGAAGACAAGTACTAGTCTCTCCTTGATTTTAGGCACACACATCAAAAACTCTAACTGTAATATCATAAGAGAAAATATATAAGAGAGGATCATATATCTCATTCTCACATTCAACATTGGAGTTATAGCCATTTTCATGAGTTCCAGGAGCTTTGGATTCGATTTGTGGTGTTTTTTTTGGTAAATTTCTTGAGTGTCATTTTTTGTTGTTTTTTTCATCAATTTTATCGCTTTTACGTTTTCCAGTGTCGTTTTGTCATATTATTATTGTAAAAAGTGGAATTTATATTATTATTAGCTTGCACAAGCATCATTTCAGTATTTTGAGCTTCTTTACAAGTGTTGTCAACCATTTATTATCTTATCTCCTACCAGGAGTTACTATTGTTGGGTCTATTTATGCATGCATCTTCTTATCTTTGCACCATCTTAGTTGATCGATGTTGGGTATTGATATGAATGATTCCAAGACTGGTTTACACCCTTCCATTCCTCAGTGATATATCCAGAGTATGCCTCTCTCCTAGACTGAACTACACAATATTCAAGTCTTGTTGGCCTCTTCCACTATGCATTGCGTAATCACAAGTAACAAGACCCTTCCCTTAACAGTTGCAAGTGTGCAATTCATAGTCACTAGCCTTCATAAGTTGGTAGTGCACAATCACAACCAATAGGGGCTCTTCCTAGAAACTAAAATTATGCACTACACAATCCAAACCTCCTCTCCCATCTCAGACTGCAAATTGAAAAAATCCAATCCACAAGCCAATTCCTTACAATCTAGAACTGTGAAGTCTCACTCCATAGTTGCACAATGTGTAATTCTAGTGCCTAATCCACCTCCTTGTAGCCCAACATTTTTTAATATTTTCCCTCAGTGATTATTTTTCTGGTTGAAAATTGATTGTTTAACTGATCTCTTTTGAACTAGCTTATCATCAACATGAGTGCATATTTTTCAACAGGCGTTGTAGATCCTAAATTCTTAAAAAATGCATGGTAAACACACACAAGTAGGAAAGATAAGCATGAGATATGATTTTATTAACCATATATGTGTATTTATATTACATTGGCTTAACTCTTGGATTCCACATTCCAAGGTCACTTGGACTCCTCTTTGACTGTTCAGCTTCCACACCCAGCCATAGAGGATTAGGTGTCCAACATTCCCCCCCTTAATCCGAAAGGGTATGTGTGAGTCCAAGAAGAGAGCTATAATACAAAAATGGAAAAGTATGCATGGAAGAACTTAGGCTGAATGAGCTCTCTAAAATGTTGGCATAAAGAGGTGGTTTAAGGATGACCACCAACACTGGAATGCTTAGTGTAGTTTCGGGAACTATTCCAAATTTGGCAAGAAGCTGAGGTATTATGCTAGAGGAAGTGCTCCTAATATTTTGAATAGGGATACATTTAACCTAGAAGAAGGGAAATCTACAACCTGCGATGGTTTAAGGATGACCACCAACTCTGGAATGCTTGATGCATTTCCTGTAACTCTACCAAAACTGGCAAGAAGCTGAAGTCTTCTGCTAGATGAAGTGTCTTGAATTCTTTGAAGAGGAAGAATGTCAACCTCGCATAGATGGTTTAAGGCTAACCACAAAACAAAGGAATTCTCATGGGCACCACTGTCTCTGGCTACAACTCTAAATTTGGAATGACAGATTGTGGCTTACGCTCGCTTGAACTGTTGTGTCTTTGGCTACAACTCTAAATCTGCAATGAGAGATTATGGCTTAGGATCACTTGATGTGGCTTCAAAGCTTGTATATGACCACCATTTTCCCCCCTGTCACATACAAGGTGAGATGATGGCGAAAACTCAACTTCCATATTGTTCAATATTCTAGAACAAGTTCTGACATATGACTTAATCATCTTCTTGGCTGTTGATGCCCATTACTAAGAAGCGATCCATCTAAGATGAATGTTTGTTCTTGCAAGAGGCTTTTTTTTGAAGCATCTGTGTGAAGAATGGGTGTGCCAACCATAGTGCTTACATGGGTGAAAATCGAAACAATGATCTTTCATATGGCCAACGTGATCACAGTGTTGGCATTTTATAATCTGTTGTTGCTACTGTGGAAGAGGGGAATAATCTGGAACAGTTGTGGGTGAGCTATCACGAAGAAATCCGACACTTTAAAATTTGATTTGCTTGGAGTAGTCCAGAATATGAAAGGACACATCCTTGTCATATCCAAGGCCAGTTATGTGCTTGTTTTGGACAAGCTCTTCCCAACGTCTGATGATGGGATTGGGAAGTGCATGCTAAATTTTGACACCTGCATGAAATTTTTCTTTTGAACTATGCACTGAATGTGAATCGACTGCAACATTATTGACTTTCTACTTATGGGAGTCTGTTTCAATGTTTGGAACAAAAACTGGTTCAGAATGATGACTCCGCTGATGTAATTCTTCTTGTTGTAGTTGAGATTCAAGCTGCAAAAATTCAATGTTTTCTTGTTCATTTTGTAGACTGAAATTAATATTAATCAAGGTGTCCCTGCTGATTTTAACTATGTCTCCATCAATAGATAAGAGTAGATTGCTTAATAACTCTAATAATTCATGAATTTTCTCCATAGTAAAAAAATGATCACAACTATGAATTTGTAGAGAAGAAGCAATGCCCACTAACAATACAATGTCAATGCAAAATATTTTTGTAAATTTGCAACAAAAAACCAGTGTGCAATAGCCCTTTAAGACGAAAAATACTAATGATTTCTCTCCTCCAAAAAGAATTGTTTTACACCAAAAATAGTTCTATTTTATCCATAAAGACAATAACACTGGTGCAACCATATAGTTCAAAATTTATCCATATAATTCAACTCATCTTCAATGCACAAATATAGACCAAGACATATGGAGAGCTCAATCAACATACAATATTTTCCTTTTCCAAAATTCAAATCCCTCATATGTGCTAAAATATTCGCAAGATTCCACAAGGTACTTATAAAGAAAGAGAGGCCTCCCAATCGAATGAATAAAGACTACTCAACAACATTAAATTCTTCTAAAGAAATCATGGCTCGAGCAAAAGAAAAATCTTGGCAGACCACTTCCAATTCCGATGCCACAAATTTGCGACCAAATTCGAGAAGAATAAAGAAGGGTTAAGTTGATAAGCCAAGTGGAAGGATATCCAATGAAGTGACAATAGATGTAGAAATTATATAGCATATGCATTATATATCCATATTCTCCTGATCTCACAATATTTATCTTCTTGCAAAAGACAAAATCCTTCCACTGTTAATCTTTTGTGGAAATTCTAAACTCAATTGCAAACACATGAAGCAATAAAAACAATCGCACATAACACAGTTGTTTAACGGGAAATCCTGAAGCTGAAAACCCCAACTATCATATATTATGTATCATGGAGATCATGTAACAATCTCATACAAATCTTAGCACATCAAGCTCTCAGTACAATCAATCGTTACACACTAACAAGATGAAATCTGCAAATCCATGCACTGATTTCTTCCCTCCTGCTAGCTTGTCTCTACTGCGCAATCCTTGCTGAAGAATAGCTATGAATTAATTTTAATTACCCTTGCCTTCACTGCGTAATCCTCATTGGAAACTACAATGTGTGTGTGGTGAAATCAATGCATCAATATAGTCACAACAGATAGTCCATCTCACCCTTTCACCTACCTCTCCACTGGGTCTCCGCTGGAACTGACATGCACTGTAGTTAACTGCTGTATTTGTTCAGTTGATAAATGAGTTATTATTTGTGAATTAATTAACTAATTAATTCACTCCACTCTCACTAGTGTATCATTCAGTTAGACTAGATACAACTAGCTCAACTGAGTTTAACTCCATTAATTGAGTTAAACTAAATAACAACTCCATGAACTACTCTTCCAACTCTGTCATAACTTTGCCACTTCAGTTCTAACCGAGTCCTCCATGCATGAACCACTAGTAAACCATAGGAATTGTGTAATTCCTTCAGCCCACTGATTTGACAAATTTGTACACTGAAATTAAGTGCTCCAAGAGAATAAGTTGATGTTTATTGTCAAATTATTATTAAGAGCTAATAATAATCGACACTTCTATTTTTAGATCGACGATCTATAAATAGACTTCGCCCAATATTCTAAAAATAGAATTTCATCTATTTTTCCAAATTGACCAACCATCCACAAATAGCATCCTGCAACTTCTGAAATATGATCACCATGTCTAAAAATAGACATAGTCTAAAAATAGACTTGCACCTAAAAATAGCTTGTGGGCCCACATAGTGAAGGCGACTCATTTTCACTAAGCTCCATCATCTTGTTGAATCTCAACACTCCCTCTCAACAAGATAGGTATTATCATTCACCCCGATCCTGCCTCTGTGGTATTCGAATTTTCACTTGGTGAGTGCCTTGGTTAGAATATCTTCATCTTGATCTTCCATAGGAATGTACTGAAGCAACATGATATTCCGCTACACACAATATCTGATATGATTATACCGGATATCAATATGTTTAGATCTATCATGAAACAAAGGATTAATCGAGAGTTTAATGCAACTCTGATTATCACAACGTATCATTGTAGGATCTAAATGTGAACCGAACAAACCGACCAGGATCTTCCTCATTCATATAGCCTCACATGCAACTTGACTTGCTGCCATGTATTCTGCTTCCGCTGAACTAGGTGCCACGGATATTTTTTTCCTATTGTACCAAGAAACTGTTGTAGATCCGATACTGAAAATCCCTCCTGATGTGCTCTTTCTGTCTATTGGGCTACCTGCCCAATCTGCATCAATGAAGCCATGAAACTTCACCTCATCCGTCTGTCTGTACCATAAGCCATACTCAGATGTTCCCCTGAGATACCTCAGGACATGCTTGCTTGCCTTCCAAAAGAGCTAGGTAGGCTTAACGATTTCTTTTGAAAGCTGGTTCACCGCATAGCATATGTCTAGTCTTGTATTAACTAAATACATGAGCGAACCCACCAACTGTCGATAAACAGTCGCATCCACTACCTTTGCCGATGTAGCATCCTCTTTCCTCCAATTTCTTGGAAGAGGAGTATCAATAGGCTTGCAGCCTTGCATGTGAAACTTCTCCATTATCTCCTGGGCATACTTGCCTTGAGACAAAAACAGTTCACCTTCCCACTGCCATATTTCAAATCCAAGGAAATAATGAAGGAGGCCCAAATACTTCATCTCAAACTCCTTGAAAGATCTTCCTTGCATGAGTGTATCAACTACTCATCACCCATTAGTATTAAATCATCAACATAAAGAAAAATGATTAAAAGCTTACCCTCCACCACAATTTGGTACAGGTTTGCATCCGCCTCACACTTGGTGAAACCAAGTACGGTGAAATAGTTGTCAATCTGAGTGTATCCAGCACGTGGTACTTGCTTCAGCCCATACAACGCTCTTTTGAGTCTGCACACATGCGACTCACTGCTGAAGATCTCAAATCCTTATGGTTGCTCAATGTACACCTCTTCCTCAATGACCCCATTAAGGAACGTAGTCTTCACATCCATCTGATGAATGTGCCAACCCATCTGCGTTGAGAGAGCAAGGATGGTCCGTATGGAAGAATACCGTGTGACAGGTGAAAAGGTTTCTTCATAATCAATCCCCTCAATCTGTGAGAAGCCCTGGGCAACAAATCTTGCCTTATACTTCTTGACGCTCCCATCAGCAGCTTGCTTTACCTTGTAGATCCATCTTGATCCTACAACTGATTTACCCACTGACCTTGGAATAATCTCCCAAGCACTGTTTCTAACAATGGAGTTATACTCCTCCACCATGGCATCTACCCATGTTGGCTCCTGCACTGCTTCTTCAAAAGAATATGGCTCTGTCACGACACACTTTCTCATAAGATCCATGTATCTAGTAAATCAGTCAAGTGATTGTATCTGTCTGTGTTGTGATGTAGGGACTCCTACATTCTGTGCTGCATCAAGCTTCAATATCTCAGCTTCTGTGGTACACTTTTTGCTTTGTCTGATGTTTGGTTCTACATGAGTGGACTCCTCCACTCCATGAATCTCCTCCTGTAGCCGATCCACATCTAGAGGCTCATCTTTGGGAACAAGTAGCTCCTCCTCTACATGCAAGTGTAGCTCCCTCTCAAGCGACAACTTCATGGCTTTCACCTCACTGAATTTTATATCCCATTGCACCATAGTCATCTGAATGTCTGGAAAATACACACGATAATTATGGGGTGTTTCTGTGTACCCCACAAATATCCCAACTTCTATAGTTAGCTCCAGCTTCTTCCTGGCATCCTTAGTCACATGAATGTAAAAAGATGAGCAAAAATATTCAAATGAGAAATATCAGGCTTCTTACCAGTAAAATCTTCTTCAGGTGTACTCATGCCAAGTACTCTATGAGGACAACGGTTTTGCACATAAGCCGCAATGTTGCATGATTTTGCCCACAAGTGCATCAGCAGGCCTTGGTCATGCAGCATAACTCGTGCAGCACCCACGATCATTTTTTTCTTCCTCTCCGTGATCCCATCCTGCTGTGGGTTAAGAGGCGTTATGAGTTCTCTTCGAATTCCTTCTTTGCTACATAAGTCTTTGAATTCGCCCAAGATATATTCACCACCATTATCGCTCCATAGAGCTTTCACTTGCTTCCCCGACTCCTTCTCCATCAATGCTTTAAACTCACAAAACTTTCAGAATGTTTCGCTCTTCTTTTGCATGAAGAAGATCTAGCATCTACGAGAATAGTCATCAACAAATATAACATAATACCTGTGTTTTGATGTTGAAGCAATAGAGAAAGGTCCACACACGTCTGTGTGAATTCTCTCAAGGATCACCGAAGCACAGTTCTCCTTCTCATGAAAGGTGTTATTCACAAACTTACCCATAGTACATCCCTTGCACTGATCTGATTGTGAAAGTGTACCCTTGGGAATTCCAGTTGAAATTTGCTACAAAATCTTGAAAGTGCCATGGTGAAGATGGCCCAATCTCCTGTGCCATAATTCGCCCTCATCTAGGCTCACCACTTCTTCTGCTTTGCCCATCATTGCAGTGCAACCATCTACCTCCATCTTGTAGATATTATTAACTCAAATCCCTATCTTCTTGGTTTGACCCATTGTTTTATGTCGAAGGAAGGATTTTCCCTCGCTGAAAACAATGTCATAACCTTTGTCTTCCAACATTGCGACCAAGACCAAGTTATTCTTCAGACCTGGAACATGCATAAAATATTTCAACAGAAATGGATTACCTGACTCCCTCTCAAAGTTAATGGTCCCAATGCCGGTAGCATTGTATCGACCATCGTCACCCATCTCTATATGCATTTGGAGGTCCTTCTCCTCTAGATCACTAAACAACTCCTTGTCTCCCATCATATGGAAAGACACACCACTATCAAGATACCACACTGATCCCATTGCGCTTAAAACCAAGCATGTGATCAAAGAGAAATCAAGTTCAAATTGTGAGGCTAAGGTCTCACCCACTGCAGCTCCAACAACCTTCTTTTTCTTCTTCTTTTGTGGGTAGTTAGTGGTGAAATGCCCATGTTCATGACAGTGAAAACACTTCACCTTGGACAAATCCTACTTCTTGCCTTTAGCTTCGGATTTTGAAGGGAATTTCTTCCCCTTCCCCTTCCTTGCTTTGGCAGCCAAAGCGCAATTTTCTTCATCTTCATTCTTCGATGAAGAACCATCCCTGGTACTTCGCCTTGTCTCCTCCTACACAAGATTTAACCAAATTTGCCCCCATCCCAACAGTTTCTCCCGTCCATTGACAGAGTCTTCGTAGCTATGCCAACTCTTCGGAAGCCCAAGGAGAGCCAATTTCACCAAGTATTCATCATCAACAGTAATCCCCACACTTTCCAGTTCATCCTTACAATGGACAATCTTCATGAGATATTTTGGAATAATCTCGCCCTTCTCCATTTTTATTTTTCTGAGATTATCTTTAAGCGCCAACTTCCTCTGGTCGCTTCTACTTTGGAAAAGACTTGTAAAAGCCTTCCACATTGAAAATGGAGTGGATTTCCCATGAATTATTGACACAATATGGTCCTTCACACCTTCCAACATAATTCTTATTGTCTTTGCTACCTTCTTTTGCCATGCGTCAAGTAATGCAACATCGCTAGAACCCGGCTTAGGAACATTGCTATCGATGAACTCCTTCAGTCCATTATCTTCCAACACCACCTCCATCCTATCCTTACAGGCTATGTAATTCGAGCTGCCCTCAAGGGCATACTCCAATCACAACCCATTGAAATACATTTCAATGTATACTCAACTGTCACACCAAGAAATTTCTGCAGCAAATTCAAATTGTCCACCAGCACAAACTCAACAATTCTTCACAATTGCAATCTTCAAGAATTAACACTGCTTCGATACCATGTAGAAATTATATAACATATGCATTATGTATCCAGATTCTCCTGATATCACAATATTTATCTTCTTGCAAAATACAAAATCCTTCCATTGTTAATCTTTTGCGGAAATTATAAACTCAATTGCAAACACATGAAGCAATAAAAATAATCGCACATAACATAGTTGTTTAACGGGAAAGCCTGAAGCTGAAAACCCAAAATATCATATATTATGTATCATGGAGATCATGTAACACTCTCATACAAAGCTTAGTACATCAAGCTCTCAGTACAATCAATCGTCACACACTAACAAGATGAAATTTGCAAATCCATGCACTAATTTCTACCCTCCTGATAGCCTGCCTCCATTGCGCAATCCCTGCTGAAGAATAGCTCTGAATGAATTTTAATTACCCTTGCCTTCACTGCACAATCTTCATTGGAAACTCCAATGTCTGTGTGGTGTAATTAATGCATCACTATAGTCACAACAGATAATCCATCTCACCCTTTCTCCTACCTCTCCGCTGGGTCTCCACTGGAACTGACATGCACTGTAGTTAACTGCTGTATTTGTTTAGTAGATTAATGAGTTATTATTTGTGAATTAATTAATAATTAATTCACTCCACTCTCACTAGTGTATCATTCAGTTAAACTAGATACAACTAGCTCAACTGAGTTTAACTCCAATAACTGAGTTAAACTGAATAACAACTCCATGAACTACTCTTCCAACTCTATCATAACTTTTCCACTTTAGTTCTACCTGATTCCTCCATGCATGAACCACCAGTCAACCCTAGGAAATGTGTAATTCCTTCAGCCCACTGATTTTCCAAATCTGTTCACTGAAATAAAGTGCTCCAAGAGAATAAGTTGATGTTTATTGTATGATTATTATTAAGGGCTAATAATAATCGACATGCATATATTTTTAGATCAACGATCTATAAATAGAATTCGCCCAATATTATAAAAACAGAATTTCATCTATTTTTCCAACTTGACCAACCATCCACAAATAGCATCCTGCAACTTCTGAAGTATGATCACAATGTCTAAAAATAGGCATAGTCCAAAAATAAACTTGCACCTAAAAATAGCCTGCGGGCCCACTTAGTGAAGGCGACTCATTTTCACTAAGCTCCATCATCTTTTTGAATCTAAACAATAGACAGTACCTCGATATGTCTATATCGATTGAAGGAATTGAAAACCATTATAATGGACAGGGTGATAGAGTCAAAGAGAAGCACTCGATGAGTTCCATCTTTGCCTTCAAGAGCTTCATACAGAAAAGAATCATCGATTACAAAAGTGTCTCACCATGTTAAACATTATATGTTATATTTCATGATAGCTCAGCTACATCAAGATGAGAATTGTTATTCAGACTAGTCAACAATAGTTGCAAATGATTTTACATCGTGAAGAGGTCGAAGGAGGGAGGTCGACGGACGAAGAGAGGTCAATGGAGCGATCATCATTCTTCAAGCATGCACACCATGGATTCAAGCGGTCTTGCAATTTTTTTAATTATCTTGGTCTCTGTGATAATGGCTTCATCTTATACGATGGAGGAGGAGGTGAATCGCCAACAAAACGACAAAAAAATCGTTGTATCTACAGCTTTGTGTTTCATCGCTTTTTTTTTTCATACATGGGATCTCTAGAGATAAGGGTAAGCTTTTTATTACCACGGAGGGATAAAAAAATGGTATATATTACAACGTATAGAGTGGTTTGGTGGTTGCTAGAAGTATTAACTATGCGTATGTGTATGATGCCACAATCGGAGTAATCATGCGTATACACCGTCATGATGCCGCACTAGTCACGATAAGCATGGTATCGAGATATGATGTCTATTCAGAACCTTTCCAGCCCACGTTTGCAGCCCTTGGTTGTGTTTCTCTTCGAGCCCACAAGGTTTTATCAACTGTGTGAGGAGCATTGTGAACGAAGCCGAGGCTGCGTCCACTTCGGGAAGATGTGAGAACTTCAGATTACATGAAGAAAAGAGGAAGGTTCGAGGTTCACATATTCATAATCAATGTTGTAGGTGTGAGGGCTTGGCCAACACATGGGGTTGATTATTTATGTAGTGTTGGAGGGTGCAGGGGATTCGACCAGAGTGCGTATGGTTTCGGTGTGTATAGGAGGAGCGCTGTCACCAGAGCTGTATCTTGGGCTGCATGTGGCCTGACCGAGAGTGGGAGTTGTGTGCAAACAGTGTGGAGGTAACCAGACACTATTTTTAAAGTGAAAGGATGGAGATGGAGTCGAGTGTTATACATTGCGCGAGAGTGGACTGTGGAGAGGTACCGAGAGGCAACCGAAGCGAAGCTGAGGGACCAAGGTCAGTGCCGAGAGGGAGAATCACGGTGGGAGGATGAAATTGTTGAGAGACGGGGAGACATGAAAATTGAATACTAAGAAAAATTGATAGTGCAGGGAAGAATCATGAGGAACACCTAGCAGAGAGAAGGGAAACGCTATTTGGCAGGTAGGTCTACACGTGGAAAAAATTATTCTCACTCTGGCAACGGAGATACCAAGCAGACCACAAGTTTGAAGCAAAGGCAGAATACAAGTTCTTCAGGCACGCAAGAGCATATGCGTTATTGAACTGAGGTATTGAGGGGCATTCAAATGTTAAACAAAGTAACATAAATGAATTCAAAAACATTCAAGATGCAGAGTTGTCAGTTATGCTAAAAACATAGCTGACATAATTTGAATAATACCAGGACCTCACCTATAGCTCTGATACCATGTTAAAAAATGCATGGTAAACACACACAAGTAGGAAAGATAAGCATGAGATATGATTTTATTAACCATAGATGTGTATTTATATTACATTGGCATGACTCTTGGATTCCACATTCCAAGGTCACTTGGACTCCTCTTTGACTATTCGGATTCCACACCTACCCAGAGAGGATTAGGTTTCCAACATAAACATATCACTCTTTCATCATTAGGTAGCACCATGCCTCCCAAGAAATCAACATCCAAGGAGATCACAATGATCAGTATCGAAGAGGCCATTGGCAGTCCCTTGATATCAGTGCATAATCTGTCAGTTACACAATGTTACATCGAGAAGGGGTCTATTGTCACTTATATTACCCTTAAAGATATATTCACCGCAACGGAGTTTAGATAGGATCTGGAGGATATTAGGTCTATATCAACATTCAACTATCAGGGTTCTACAGGGTTTCCTACATATTGCCATTTTTACCATGTGCATATGTTATTAGATGGATTTTGCATGGCCTAGATACCAAGAGAATGACATTGAAAAATGCAAGTGGGTAGAATATTGTCCCCTATCGACCACGTGACTTTCACTTGATTTTCATTTTTCCAAAACTTGAGCAGAACATAGATTAACAATTCTATGCAACTTTAGGCTACATGAACACTAATAAAGTGATCAGGTCATGGTGGAAGGAACCGACCAAAGTTTTCCAAAAACCTTATAATACTTGAAAAACCAGTATAGCAGTACTTCATGGTTATTTGTTGTTGACATTATTGATAGAGGAGTACTAAATCCTTCCCAGAAGGATGGATCTACATGCTATACCTGATTTTCCTAGAAGGGAATATAATGAATTGGTCTCATCTATTGTCTCAACAGCTGCAGATTAATTTGAACAAGGTGAAAAACACTTTGTAGGGAAAGAAATGAAATTTTTACATGTCCACCTACTTTCTATATGGAATAGGTACTCATAAAGAATTTCCTGGTCTGGAAAAAAAAATGGAAACCCACAGAGCCCCCTATCCACATCTATTGCAAATTGTTGGAAAAATGTAGCTACCGAGGGGTATAAGAAAAAAAAATTATCACTTCTTTAAGGTATTATACCAAATGATCTCTGAAGAAGGGGCCCCTTGCATGTATCATGAAGCAATGAATATAGTGAAAAAATTTGCATATTGGTTTTCCTCGTCGGATGGTACATACCTCCGAATTGTTTTTTGTCATAAACCACCTCATCTCTTGCTGAGGTATGCCATTGATAAAATATTCATGCAATAGATTTCCTATCATATTTTCACATGTCTATCTTCATTCCTGTAGAGAAAGAAGAAGGCAATGTGGCCTTCCTTTCCTTTGCAAGTGGGATCTTATGAGATCAAGAGATTTGAAGCCACAAAATTTGAAGTGAAGGAACTTGAAAGCCTCAATTTTTGTATAATGGAATTTCATAGATATGATCCCATAGGAGTTTATAAGATAAACTATGTCGATTTGTACATTTTATGGCCATATGAAACTTATGCCAAATGAGAGGAAGATAATATTAAGAATCGTTTCAATTCCTCATGGTCACATGCACCAGGTAAAGAGGCAAGCCCTTATAATGCAGTCCTCGAGCAAAGTGTTACCTAGGAAGGAAAGCAGTAGGAACAATGCACTCCAGTGAGCATCAATTATAAGGGATAGGCTTGTTATAATACAAAAGAGGAGAAGAGCCATAAGTTCAAAGGAGATCCAACCATTTTGAAAGCGACCATGGCAACAAAAGGAGGAGGAAATAGAGAAGAGGGAGGAAAAAAAGCAAAATCAAGAGGAATAATAGGTGCAAAAGAAGAGAAAAAAAGGAAAGAAAATGAAGAAATGAAGGCACAAGAAGAACTAATAAATAAATATGAATAAGATTCAAGGTTGAATAATTTAGAGGAAGAATACTAGAAACAGATGGAAGAGGAAGAGAACAGTAAAAAGCAAGTTCGAGAGCTTGCACAAGATATTGAGGAGAAGATACAAATCTAAGACATGGACATTGAGTAGGTGGAGTATACCATAGAGGCTGACTCTCATGCCGATTGCAAAACATGCCAGCAGGTAGCCTTCACCTCCCCTCACAAGTGGCCACATCCCAGGGGATGAAACATGTTGAATATATCTTTTAGACAATGATATGGTCATAGATATTTCCAACTTAACCTTTGACCAACTCAAGAATAAGATAGTACAAGAAAGGAGGAAATATTTTCCTAATGACCCAGGTCATCCTGATTTCATTCAGACAGAGAAGGTCATTGTTACCGACACCAGGAGGAATCTGAAGATAATTGCAGCAAAAATTATGGCCTTTGCAGGAGCTGTAAAAGAAAACACAGACTTATTGATGGTAGAAATCCAACAATTGGAAAAATATCTAGATGTTGCAAGACAACAAATATATTATATCCAAGCTCAGAACCAAAAATTATCTTTTGTGTATTGTCACTTGAAAGATATTCAAGTAGTGATATATGGTGAAATCCAGGCATTGGGAGACACCGCGAGGAAAAATTATGAAGAAATGATTACCTTTCATAAGGAGGCAGTGCCCTTGCATGATTTAATCACCAAACAATGATCACCTAGCCATTTCTAACTAGGCGGATCAAAATACACCATGTGAGTTTAATTTTACCATAGTAAAATCACTTTCACTATAAGAAATAATTTAATAAACCACTTTTATTAAGTTTTTTTCCGATTAAAATCCATGAGAATAATTAAATAACCCATTATTTATTTAATTTTCTCTAGGAATAATTATTAAACCATTGTTTGATAATTATTCCTTGTCACATTTGACTAAATCACCTATAAATAATTAAATAAATCATATTTTATTTATTTTTCTTTAACTCCATCCTTGGAATATTTGTTAAATCATTATTTAATAATTATTTCATTTCACACTTTCCTTATTATTCACGAAATAGTTAATAAATAGTTTTATTTGTTAATTATTTCTATATAAATATATTTGACCATTTTAAATATCTTTCCCCACTCCAAAAATATAATAAAGTATTCCAAGTGGTTAGATCTAGATTTTGGTCAATAATATTCTCCATTTTCAAGATCAACCCAATACTTTACTATAAATAAGAGGGTTTTTCATTCATTTCTCACCATGATCATTATCATCGTCACCATTGTTGTCTCATACCTTTGAGCTCCCATTTGAGTTACACATATTGTTTGGGTTTTCACCCATAGAGAGAAGGAATATCTGAATATTGATGTGAATGTGAACCTTGTCTCCCATTTTGATGCTTCAAGTAATTCCTCCACATAAAGTGGTCTCTCCTCCTCTCGTCTTCCCATATTTCATTCAAATGAAGACATCATAGAAGCCACAACCACCCCTGATTATCCCTGGGACGATATCCACCATTGTGTATTATTCCTTTCACAGTAAACCCATGATCAATATGTTGTGGATTCCACTTATTTGCGAACCTAAAAATTCCCTCCCATCTTAACCATGATGCTTGATGACATACTCGACATCAATCCCCTCGCTACCTCCTCATTGGTGATGATCTCCATCATCCCAGTGTCGATGTTGTCTCTCATCATTATCTCACCGATATGTTGTCTTCTCACATCTTTCAAATGGATCCAGCATCCACACCTCATATCATTTATGTCGATGGTTCAAGTCGCTTCTCCAGGATTCTTGCCTCGGCAGCTTGGGCCATTTTCACCCCTCTACATTCGGTAGTTCATTCCAACTTCGCATGCATTGGATCTTCCACCAATAACTAGGTTGAATATGATGTTGTGATAGGTTTTTTATTCGATGCCCTTGATCGTCGCATCCTTCATCTTCGTGTTCATTTAGATTCCTTGCTACTTGTCATGCAATTGAATGGTGTTTATCATGTGCATAATCCTTTTCCTATTTAGAAAATATCTGCGAGTGAAGCTTTTGGCACATGAATTTGAATTCGTTACATTCAATCATGTTCCTAGAGCCAAAAATCACTATGTAGATTCCATTGAAAATAACATTCTCGATTGGAATTTATCACAAACAAGAAGGAAACCATAAACATTAACAAATGGTGAACCAAAATCATTACAAAATATGCATAAACATATTATGTATCTTCATATCAAAACATATAAGTGTTTGGAGTCCACTACTCTAAATACATCTGATATGCCCATAGCATGTTACATAGCCAAAAATTGGGAACCATATGTCCCTATACCTTGTCACTATCATTTGGAGGCACCCGAGCTGGAGGCACCCGAGCTAATGGCTCCATACCACTAGCTCGTAGGCCTCGAACTGACTGACCGACCATATCTATGCATCACATCATTACCTCACCATTATGAGGGAAGACCCATGCACTCGTATATATACTAATCTTCTAACTCATGCCACCTAGGCTCAGTCACCCTAATCAGTAGCACATTGAATCTACGTCGTAGGTCCTCTAGCAGAGCATCACTATCTGATCTATTTTGTGAGATCGATCCACCTTGATTTGTAGCTCTAGACGCTAGAAATCAACCTATATATCTTTTTAGTTTCACTAGTGCTATATCTGCATCACAAAAGTTTGGAAATCAATACCACATATATACAATTTCTAAATTTTAAATTCAACCAAACATATAGTAACTTTCACTTACCATCTGGACCCCATGCTCATCCCAGCGTAAGGGGAAAGTCAGGATCAACCTGATAGTTCATTCCAATATATGGATAGTCATCTATGTACAATGGAATCTGGTCCCAGTGTGCAAAAAACTCATGTTGGAACACTCGTCCGACTCCCCCTCCTCCACCTCGTCGTAGTCGCTGCCATTAGAGAACTTTTGAGGTCTAAAATGGGCCTCCTAATAATAATGTACAACCAAAATAAACTTTATAATAACCAATATGATTCAAGATGGTGACGTCAACAATGGGGGATGATTCACCATTTTTGGGTTAAAAAAGTAAAAAGATTTAAAAATAATAAAATAATCAAACTATTTTTTCAATTTATCTTCCTAAGGTTTTAATCAAATTTTGAGCTTGATTACTCCTTGGATGAGAAATCAATTTTTTCATCCAACGAGTGTTCCTGATTGAAATTTGAGTAAACCCATAGGGAGATAAGTTGAAAATACGAGTTGAAAAAGTAGTTTTTTCTTTTTTCCCTCTAAAATTTGATGATGTACTCTAATATTATTTTATTATTTCCACTATTATTTTATAATTTCCACTATTATTTTATAATTTTCTTAGGAGGCCCATTTTAGACCTCAAAATTCCCCTATTAACCCAACGGTGCATCCTGGGCTCTTATGGCTCCCCGTCATGGATCTGTACATGTGGACGGATGGTAGGGATCTTCTTAAAGAAGAAAAAGCATAAAACTGTCCAAAATGAACATTTATCATTAGTATGTCACCTTCATAATGTCGATTTTAATTTCAATGATGACAACATCATTTGGGTCCACCCATAGTAGGTCCCTGTCAACACAATCTCTACCAGCATCAGCTTTTCTCTAGTGATGTGATGAAATGAATGACTACCCAAGATCCATACCACTGCTACAGTTGTACCACGTGTCGCCAACATCTATATGTAATTGATATGAATGGTCATGCCCTTTGCAAAAACACCCGGATTACAATGATAATGCACAAACACATTGATCTTCCTCCTATGAGGCAGGCCTAGATGTATCTCCCCTACCATCCCCAAGGGGGGAAGTCCTGTTAGAAAATATATGTATTGGATCATCAGCTCAATCATATGTCCTTGTACCACAAATAATTCCTGATATGGGTCCCAGTAGCTCACTATCCTCGAAAAAAATGGCTCACTAGCTCTCATCAATGGGTTCTCCAAGAACTTAAGAATGCCATAATGAGCCAAAACCCCTCTAACTGTCGGATTCACCTGAATCTTAGCACAAAGAGTCTCTAAGTCTCGTTCTCTCCATGACACCTTCAACTCTACCATACCTACAAAATACCATTATGTTTTTCAGGTCAGAGTTAAAGGCATACCTCACAAGTCCTCAGCTTCATCTTTCCACAGGTCACCCATCCTGCTTTTCCTCCTTGCCCAAAATGAAGATTTTCCCCTCAAAATAGTGTTGAAAAAAATTTAAGGCCCTTTTTATACATTCTAGAATGTAGAACAGGCCCCCAAAAGTGTGTTACAATCGTGAGGAATAGCAGGGGTCTCCCACAGCCAGTTGAGGCCCTAATCTGAAATTCTAGACCATTGAATTTGAAGAGTAAGGTTAGGCCACCTGCATCAAACTCACAGATCCTGATTCTAATGATCAGTTTTCCCACAAAAATATCCACAATATTTAGGGCCCTCTCGTCCTCTCCAAATTCTCCAAAACCTCACTATACAAATGAATTGGATTTGGAGGTAAGAAGTCCTTTTCTAGAAAAAACCCTAGTTTTTTTTCGCCCATTGTGACAAAATCGTAGCTCGGTTTGAAAAACTGTTAGCACTGTTGGAAATCTCTCATCGAGTTTTATAATTAGTCTTAATTTTTTTTGGTAATTTAACACTTCACCCGGAAGCCATTTTTTCCACGAAGTTTCACTTTGCTACCAATTCAAACCGAATTTCTTCATATGAGTCGCTTGTACTTCGGTACTACTTTTCCTTGGCACTTGTTGTCTCATGTGTTGATTTTAGTCATAGGTAACCCTTATTTACTCATTTTTTTTTATGGTCCCCTGGGCCTATCCTCTGTGGCAGCATCATCGAGTCACTCTTGTTCAGAGCATCCAGATGAGTCGTCGTTACATTTATGGAGTCTGTTATGATTCAAATTGTGTCATGTTACAATATTTCATCTATATTTGCATCACATTCATCTCGTGTTGCTCCTTTTGGCATCCAGCTATATTTTCCATCATTGAAAAGCTCCCGTCTGAGTACTTTACCATCACCTCCGGAATCAAGTCAGTTGTTGCCAGGTCAAACATGCATTTTAAGCCTATAATATTCCAAAATTAGATTGCAACTAAACTGTAATATTAAAATTTTGTTTTGTCACTTAGATAGGTGAATAAGTGGGTAGGGAGGCCTATAAATCTCTTTATAAAGAATAAAACCACTTCTCATGTGAATTTGGATCATCATTTAAACTTAATAAAGCACCCTAAGGTGTGAACAGGGGCTAGAGCATGTGGACAGGGTCAAATTTGACCAGATCAACAACGTTCTTATGGAGATAGTGGAGGTTTATTGGAGGACATCACAACCATTTAGGAGGAGTGTATGCATGAGATTAACTCCTTTAATGAGTGGGGACTAGGGTGAGGATGTTCACCAAGCATAAAAGGAAGAGGATGGTAGCATTATAAGACATGGATTTGTATTATTGATTTTGATCTATTTAGATCTAGATTTGTCATGTGACATATCTATGCATACTTTTGTTGTTTAGTAGGGTTTGCAGTGTTTTTTATTACAAGGGTGTTCCCGAGCAGAAATCCCACTCTCATCCTCTGTGGACTTTGAGTGCTTACTAAGGAGAGGTTATCTTGAGCTGAATTACCAGTATCTGGAATTTGGCCAAGCTTCAGTCTTCCTCTAGAGCACAGTCTATTCTAGATTGGTGTTGTGTTGCAGGGTTGAAGCAATGGAGGAGAAATATCTCCAATTTTTGAGCTATTTTTCCATTGGAGGGGTCATCCTTTCATCCGAGAGGCCTGTGAGGAATTCCATGGTGCATTATTTCCATATTTGGCAGGAGCCCAAGTAGCTACCATTAGCTACATCGTAGTTTCCCTCAAGGACTACGTTATTTTAGACAACAACTACATCAGTGGGTTTATTTCCCTAGTTGGAGGAGTTGCGTTTCCTGTGTGGGGATAAACCCTTCACTTAGAAGATCTATTGGAGGAGGATCATGTTGAGATTCAACAAGATGATGATCTTAGTGAAAAGAGTCGCCTTCACTAAGTGGGCTCGCAGGCTATTTTTGTCGCAAGTCTATTTTTAGACTGTCTATTTTTAGACATGATGATCATATTTCAGAAGTTGCACGATGCTATTTTTGGATGGTTGGTCAAGTTGGAAAAATAGATGAAAATTATATTTTTAGAATATTGGGCGAAGTCTATTTATAGATCGTCAATCTAAAAATAGATGCATGTCGATTATTATTAGCTCTTAATAATAATCAAACTCTAAACAACAACTTATTCTCTTGGAGCACTTCAGTTCAGTGCATAGATGTGGCACAGCAGCTGACAGAAGGAATTACGCTATTCCTAAGGGTTTACTGGAGCTAATGCATGGAGGACTCAATTAGAACTCAAGTGGTAGAGTTATGATACAGTTGGAAGAAGTAGTTATGGAGTTGTATTCAGTTTAACTCAGTTAGACTTAGTTGAGCTAGTTGTATCTAGTCTAATTGATTGATACACTAGTGAGAGTGGAGTGAATTAATTAGTTAATTAATTCATAAATAATAAATCATTAATCAACTGAAGAATACATCATTTAACTACAGTGCATGGCAGTTTCAGTGGAGACCAATGGAGAGATAGGTGAAAGGACAAGATAGACTATCTGTTGTGACTATAGTGATGCATTGATTTCATCCAACACTCAGTGGAGATGCCAATGAGGATTGCACAGTCAAGGATGGAGTAATTCAAATTCATTCAAAGCTATTCTTCATCGATAGTAAGAACGTTAAGGAAAGCTAGCCGTGCAAGATCTATGCATGGATTTGCAAGATTGGCTCACTTAGTGTATGGCGATCAGACTGCATCGAGGGCTTGTGATAAGCTTGTATGTTTGTATGATATTTTCATGTGATATCCATGTTAAATAATATATAGTTGTGGTTTTCAGCTTCAAGCTTTCTTGGTTAAAAATAGTGTTATGTGCGATTGATAATTTTTGTTTATGCTTCACATGTGTGTGCAATTAATTTTTCCGCATTAACAAGTGGAATAGATTCAGTATCTTGCATAAAGTTAAATAATGTGATATCAAGTGGATCTTGGACATATGCATGCTTAGTGCATATAATTTATACATGGTATTGGAGCATTGTTGATTGAATATTGCAATTTTGAAGTGAGTTTGTGCTGGTGGACAATTCGAATTTGCTACATAAGATTCTTGGTGCAGAAATCGAGTATACATTGAAATTCCTTTCAACGGGTTGAGATTGGAGTATGCCCTTGATGGGAGCTCGAATTACATAGCATGGAAGGATAGGATGGAGGCAGCGCTGAGGATAATGGGCTGAAGGATTTCATCGATAGCGATGTTCCTAAGCCGAGATCTAGCGATGCTGCATTACTTGATGCATGGAAAAAGAAGATTGCAAAGACGAGGAGGATTCTGTTGGAAGGTGTGAAAGACCACATTGTGTCCAGAATTCACGAGAAATCCACTCCATTCTTAATGTGGAAGGCTTTGACAGATTTTTTCCAAAGCAGAAGTGACCAAAGGAAGTTGGCGCTTAAAGACAAGCTCAGAAAAATAAAAATGGAGAAAGGCGATAGTATTCCAAAATACCTTACGAAGTTTGTCCACTGCAAGGATGAACTGGGAAGTGTGGGGGTTACTGTTGATGAAGAAGACTTGGTGAGCTTGGGTCTCCTTGGGCTTCCGAAGATTTGGCATAGCTACGAAGACTCTGTCAATGGACGAGAGAAACTGCCAGGATGGGAGTGACTTTGGTCGGATCTTGTGTAGGAGGAGATAAGGCGGGGTACCAGGGATGGATCTTCATCGAAGAATGAAGATGAAGATAATTGCGCTTTGGCTGCCAAAGCAAGGAAAGGTAAGGGGTAGAAAATCCTAAATCCTGGTACAAAAGGCAAGAAGGTGGGACTTGTCCAAAGTGAAGTGTTTTCACTGTCACAAGCATGGAAATTTCACCACTAACTGTCCACAGAAGAAGAAGAATAAGCAGGTTGTTGGATATGTAGATGGAGAGGCCTTAGCCTCGAAATTTGAGTTGGATTTTTCTTTTATCGCATGCTTGGTTTCAAGCTCCATGGGATTGGAGTGGTATCTTGACAGTGGTGCGTCTTTCCATATGAAGGGAGACAAAGAGTTATTTAGTGACTTGGAGGAGAAGGACCTCCAGATGCATATAGATATGGGCAACGATGGTCGGTACAGTGCGACAGTCATTGGGACCATTACCTTTGAGAGGGAGTTCGGTAATCCATGCTTGTTGAAGAATGTCATGCATGTTCCAGGTTTGAAGAAGAACTTGGTCTCGGTCACAATGCTGGAAGACAGAGGTTATGATGTTGTTTTCAGTGAGGGAAAATCCTTCCTTTGACATAAAACAACGGGTCAAACCAAGAAGATAGGGGTTCGAGTTAAGAATCTCTACAAGCTGGAGGTAGATGGCTGCGTTGCAATGGTGGGCAAAGCAAAAGAAGTGGTGAGCTGGGATGAGGGGGAGTTATGGAACAGGATATTGGGCCATCTTCACCATGGCGCTTTGAATATTTTGCAGCAAATTTCTACTGGACTTCCCAAGGGTACTCTTTCATAGTCAGATCAGTGTAAAGGATGTACAATGGGTAAGTTTTTGAAGACCACCCTTCATGAGAAGGAGAACCATGCTTCAGTGATCCTGGAGAGAATTCACACAAACATGTGTGGACCATTCTCGGTTGCTTCAACAGAAAAACACATGTATTATGTGATATTTGTTGATGATTATTCTCGTAGATGCTAGATCTTCTTCATGTAGAAGAAGAGTGAAACGTTCTCAAAGTTCTGTGAGATCAAGGCATTGGTGGAGAAGGAGTCGGGGAAGAAGGTGAAAGCTCTAAGGAGTGATAATGGTGGTCAATACATCTTGGGAAAATTCAAAGACTTCTATAGAAAAGAAGGAATTAGAAGAGAACTCATAGCGCCTCATAACCCACAGTAGAATGGGGTCATAGAGAGAAAGAACAGAACGAACGTGGGTGCTGCACGAGTGATGCTGCATGACCAGGGCCTACCGATGCACTTGTGGGTGGAAGCATGCAACACTGCAGTTTATGTGCAAAACCGTTGTCCTCATAGATTACTTGGCATGAGTACACCCAAGGAAGCTTTTACTGGTAAGAAGCCTAAGATTTCTCATTTGAATATTTTTGGCTCACTTGTTTACATTTATGTGACGAAGGATGCGAGGAAGAAGTTGGAGCCTACTGCAGAAGTTGGGATATTTGCGGGGTACATAGAAACACCCCATAACTATCATGTGTATTTTCCAAACATTCGGATGAATGTTATGCGACGGGATATAAAATTCAATGAGGTGAAAGCCATGAAGTTGTCGCTTGAGAGGGAGCTACACTTGCATGCTAAGAGGAACTTCTGTTCTCAAAGATGAGCCTCAGATGTGGATCAGCCACAGGAGGAGATTCATGGAGTGGAGGAGTCCAATCATGCTAACCAAACATCGACAAGGTAGAAAGCATACCACAGGGTCGAGAGACTGGCAGTGGATGGACACGTAATGTAGGAGTTCCTACATCACAACACAGACTGTAGATAGCCACCTGACCGATTTACTAGATACATGGATCTTATGAGCAAGTGTATCATGATAGAGCCATCTTCTTTTGAAAAAGCAGTGCAGGAGCCCACATGGGTAGATGCCATGGTGGAGGAGTATGACTCCATTGTTAGAAACAATGCTTGGGAGATTTTTCCAAGGCTAGTGGGAAAATTAGTTGTAGGATCAAGATGGATCTACAAGGTAAAGAAAGTTGCTGATGGGAGCGTCGAGAATTATAGGGAAAGATTTGTTGCCCGGGGCTTCTCACATATCGAGGGGATTGATTATGAAGAAACCTTTGCACCTGTCACATGGTAGTCTTCCATAAGGACCATCCTTGCTCTCTCAGCGCACATGGGTTGGCACATTCATCAGATGGATGTGAAGACTATGTTCCTTAATGGGATCATTGAGGAAGAGGTGTACATTGAGCAGGCTGAAGGATTTGGGATATTCAGTAGTGAGTCACATGTGTGCAAGCTCAAAAGAGTGTTGTATGGGCTGAAGCAAGCACCATGTGCTTGGGACACTCGGATCGACAACTATTTCACTAGACTTGGCTTCACCAAGAGTGAGGCGGATGCAAACTTGTATCAAATTGTGGTGGAGGGTAAGCTTTTAATCATTTTTCTTTATGTTGATGATTTAATACTAATAGGTGATGAGCAGTTGATACATTCATGTAAGGCAGATCTTGCAAAGGAGTTTGAGATGAAGGATTTGGGCCTCCTTCATTATTTCCTTGGATTGAAAATATGGCAGTGAGAAGGTGAACTGTTTGTGTCTCAAGGCAAGTATGCTCAGGAGATACTCGAGAAGTTTCACATGCAGGGATGCAAGCCCATGGATACTCCTCTTCTAGGAAATTGGAGGAAAGAGGATGCTACATCGACAAAGGTAGAGGATGCCACCGTTTATCGGACAGGCTGGTGGGTTCGCTCATGTATTTAGTCAATAAAAAGACCGAACATATGCTATGCTAATTAAACTCGGCTTTTCACAAGTGTGTGCAAAACCTACCAAGCTCTTTTTGAAGGCAGCAATGATGTCCTCGAAAGATATCTCGTGTGCACATCTCGAGTATGGTTTATGGTAACAGACAGGATTTGATTAGGTGAAGTTTCATGGCTTCACGGATGTAGATTGGGCAGAAGCCCAATAGACAGACCCAATAGACAAAGTGCACATCAAGAGGGATTTTCAGTATCGGATCTACAATATTTTCTTGGTACAACAAGAAACAAAGATCCGTGGCACTCAGTTCAGCGGAAGCAGAATACATGGCAGCAAGTTTAGCTGCATGTGAGGCTACTTGGATGAGGAAGATCCTGTTTGGTTTGTTCGGTTCACATTTAGATCCAACAGTGATACATTGTGATAATCAGAGTTGCATTAAACTCCCGGTTAATCCTATGTTTCATGATATATCTAAAAATATTGATATTTAGTATCATCATATCAAATATTGTGTGTAGCGAAAGATCATGTTGCTTCAGTACATTCCTATGGAGGTTCAGGATGCAGATATTCTGAGGAAGGTGCTCACCAGGAGCAAATTGGAATACCATAGAGGAAAGATCGGGGTGAAGGATAATCCCTATCTTTTTGAGAGGGAGTGTTGAGATTGCAACAAGATGATGAGCTTAATGAAAAGAGTCGCTTTCACTAAGTGGGCCCGCAGGCTATTTTTGGCGCAAGTCTATTTTTAGACTACGTCTATTTTTAGACATTTCGATCATATTCTATGAGTTGCAGGATTCTATTTGTGGATGGCTAATCAAGTTGGAAAAATGGATGGACTTCTATTTTTAGACATATTGGGTGGAATCTATTTTTAGATTGCCAGTCTAAAAATAGATATGTCGAATATTATTAGCTCTTAATAATATTTGGACTATAAACATTATCTTATTCTCTTGGAGCACTTCAGTTAAGTGCACAGATGTGGCACAGGAGCTAACATAAGGAATTATGCTATTCCTGAGGGTTGAGTGGAGCTATTTCATGAGGACTCGGCTAGAACTCAAGTAAGCAGTTATGACATAGTTGGAAGAAGTAGTTATGAGTTGTATTCTACTAACTCGCTAGACTCGGCTTGAGCTAGTTGTATCTAGTCTAACTAATTGATACACTAGTGAGAGTGGGAGTAGTGGAGTGGACTAATTAGTTAATTAATTCATAAATAATAACTCGTTAATCAACTAAAGAATACATCAGCTAACTACAAAGGCATGGCAGTTTCAGTGGAGACCAGTGGAGAGATAGGTGAAAGGGCAAGATAGACTATCTGTTGTGACTATAGTGATGCATTGATTGCATCACACACTTAGTGGAGATGCCAATGAGGATTGCGCAGTCAAGGATGGAGTAATTCGAATTCATTCAAAGCAATTCTTCAACTGTGATTGCGCAATGGAGGCATGCTAGCAGGTGGCAAAGATCGGTGCATGGATTTGCAAGATTAGGCCTGATTAGTGTATGACAATTGTACTGTATTGTGAGCTTGTGATAAGCTTTGTATGTTTGTATGAGATTGTCATATGATCTCCATGTTACATAATATATAGTTGGGGTTTTCAGCTTCAGGCTTTCCCAGTTAAAAAATGTGTTATGTGCGATTGATTATTTTTGTTTATGCTTCACATGTGTGTGCAATTAATTTTTCCGCAAAAGATTAACAAGTGGAATAGATTTAGTATCTTGCATAAAGTTAAATAGTGTGAGATCAGGTGTATCTTGGACATATGCATGCTTAGTGCATGTAATTTCTACAGATCAGCCATCTCATATACCAGATCAGCCACCTCCTATCATTGATTTAGTTGAAGTGGTTATTTAGCCCTAGGGCCATATCAGCTATTTTTGTATAGTGTGTATTTTCGGAAACCTTTTCTGGGTTGTCCTGGAAATATGTTTTGGAGCATAGATCTCTAGTATTAGCACTTTTGGAGCATTGTATCAGCATATATATATATATATATATATATATATCTTTCATTTTTTTCTATTCTTATAGATAGCGCAGTTATAGAATTCTGACATTTCATGTATTAGCAACATTTTAGATTTAGGTGTATTGTTTCATTGGGGGATTGTTTTCCCAACTTGAGTGATATTTTCCTCAATACTTTGTACCTATTTTGCTGTTATAATCATAATGGAATGGCTCTATGGTTGTCTCATGTTTTGATTCAGTGATATTTCTGCATATTTCTAGTTTAATGTCACATATTGCTGCTCTCCCAATTTTGGGATATTACATGCTATAACAAGGGAAGTCGCCAGTCCGCCTCTCAATTTATTTCCTTCCATCATTATCCTAGGTGTCATTCCATCAGTCTCTCTACTATGATCCCCCGTGACTTAGTTGCGGATTCCTCATTGCCTCAACTCTAGCGAGCCCTTTTCTATCAACTTCACCACATTCATTCCAGAAGAATGGTCTAAAGGGAAGTGTACCTTGGTTCCATATTTCATAACTGTTTGGTGCCTCAGATAAAGCAAATGGAATCATCATTCCCCTTTCACTTGGTTGTTTCTCATGTGCTCAACCCCAACTCATTATCGCACTGTTGAGAATCATACACTTGATGGTTCAGTGATCCAACAGATGGTACCATTGATTATTGGGTGTGTTTGACATGTTCCATACCTCATAAGGGGGTGGTCCTTAAGTATCCCCCCACATTCATAGATTACCTTATATTACGATCTAGCCTCAGATGCAGTTCTGCATATTTGATCAGTCTAGTTGTAGCCGCTTGTAGTGCTCACAACATGCATGTCTCCTTCAGATGATCCATCCACATCTTCAGAGCACTTTCTTGTTCAACAGGGATTATTTGGGTGTGGTACCCCCTCCCCATAACAGTTTTAGGGGAATTCTGTCTCATTTACTCATATGTTATTGTATTCAGTTCTAGTTTATGTTATTCTAGGTGCATTATGTATATGGGATTCATTATATTATTTCCCGGTCCATTGATTTCAGCGGATCATGTATTATGTACCTTGTAGCTCAGTCCCATAGTATTGGGCTCACCATTATTCTTTGTACTCAGTTTTCTCGGTGGGTATGGGTATGCCTCCCCCACCTCATTTGAGATCATGTACTCCAAAATAAAATGAGACTTATATCACTTTAGTAGGTCTTGCCACCTCCATTTTTGTCCTTCCTTGCATTGCTTTAGTCATCTCTCTCTCTCTCTCTCTCTCTCTCTCTCTCTCCCCCCTTTGGTGTCTTGTGGAAGTGTAACTTACAATGTATTTCGGTCATACAAATTTCTCCTCACGCTCGTACGTTGGGGGCAATATGTTATCACCAAAAAATTATCATTCAGTCATTTCTAACTAGGTGGATCGAAATACACCATGTGAGTTTAATTTTACCATAGAAAAATAACTTTCACTATAAGAAATAATTTAATAAACTAGTTTTATTTAGTTATTTTTTATTAAAACCCATGAGAATAATTAAATAAAATATTATTTACTTAATTTTCTCTAGGAATAATTATTAAATCATCATTTGATAATTATTCCTTGTCACATTTGACTAAATCACCTAGGAATAATTAAATAAATCATAATTTATTTATTTTTCCTTAACTCCATGCTTGGAATAATTGTTAAATCATTATTTATTAATGATTTCATTTCACACTTTCCTTATTACTCCCGAAATACTTAATACATTATTTTATTTGTTAATTATTTCTAAATAAATATATTTGACCATTTTAAATATATTTTCCCTCTCCAAAAATATAATAAAGCATTCCAAGTTGTTAGATCTAGATTTTGGTAAATAATATTTTATTATTCTCCATTTTCAAGATCAACCAAATAATTTACTATAAATAAGAGGGTTTTTCAATCATTTCTAACCATGATCATTATCATTGTTACCATTATCGTCTCATACTTTGAGCTCCCATTTTAGTTCCAGATATTGTTTGGGTTTTCACACAAAGAGAAGGAATATTTGAATACTGAAGTGACAAGGACATCAAAGAATCCATCCCACGGAGGGGGATTTAAGACCCTTTGTAAATATCCTTCACTAGGTGCTATTAATGAAATATTCATTCTTTCAAATCTTTTCCATGATTGGGTTATTACATCAAATTCATTTTTGTCTTTTGTTCTTTTAGATCGAATACATCTATCTTTCTATCGGTTTTTCTCCATATTTTTTTCCAATCTGAAGTATAAGAAGCCACAATTGTTGTTAGGGTCACTAGTCACATGTGACTTTAGTGAGATCTTTTTGGTACACCTTCCAATAAATTTCATACTAACACATGACATGTAGAAGAGGTCATGAGAAGGTGTGAAAGCTCTAAAACCAATTCATGTAGCCATTATCATGATCCAAGAATGGGCCACCAAGTACACGAACATACCAGCAGAGTTGGCCAATAAACGATACAAGAAGCAGAATTGGAGAATTTTGAGGTTAGAATGCTCATGAAAAGTAACAAGTAACTTGGTACTTTTATGGAAAAAATTGTAGCTTCCTATGCACAAAGACAATGGCATAGACTCCTTGGTCAGAGCACACAATATCCCTTCGGTTGGACAATTTGCAGAGACAAAGGGTAGAAATATCACTAGATAGGCAATCCAAGAACACTTGGATAGTCTAAAGTAGGTCCCTATTAGAAGACTTGGAAATCACTAGACAAAACATGCAGAAGTATGTATATAGACGTGCTAAGGTTAATATGAAACTATTATTATTAAAAAATGAGGCGCAAACTAGTTCCAAAACCATTTATCCATATGTTATGGAGGTCGGAGTCAAATATCAGCCAAACCTTCCTACAAAGTTTGAGGAGATAGTTGCACAATATAAAGCTTGGCATCAATATGTTACTACAAAATTACAAGTTGAAGTTGTCGAGCTAGATTTTCCTTAAAATCAAGCTTAATGTATTAAGTTTTGTCTTTTTAGACTCTAGCTATTTTTGTCTTATAATGTAAGTGGAAGTCCAAGATTCAAATGTGGAATGTGAAAAGTCATTAGTTAGATTAAAGACAAAATAATTCCAAGAGTCACGAGGGAATCTCAAAGGTGAAAAACAGAAATGAAGAGTCATCTCATTTGTTATAAATAAACCATCATAACTCAAATAAAGGGATTGGAACCTAAGATTTAGAGCCTTGGCTTCTAGACTAGTCTAGCATAGGAAGAGTATCATTATTTGGAGAAGAAAGTGGTGGTTTCATGTTCCACTATTGGGGCTAGTGTCATATCATTGTAATTTTATGCTTGGATCTTTCTCTTAATGATTAGAAGCTCTCAAATCCTACACACTGTCATGCATATATCACGAATTTCTTAAAACTACTCTTTATATATTTGCAGTGTATGTTATTTCATTTACGCTAATATTAATGAACTACTTCATTTAATTTAGTATGTATCTTGTTGAATGTCTGTTGTTTATGCTATCATGATCATTTTTATCTTGTGAACTATTTTGAAAGTTAACTATCGATTCTTTTATATGTGCTCATGTGTATCTTTAAAGATAGTGCTATTACGTTATTTCAAGGGACTCACTAATTTCCATTTGGTGTGAAATAACCTTTTAGATTGATATCTCACAAAGATCTCATGCTTTATATCACCAAATCTATGTGTACATCATCTTATGTATCCATTACATCCAAGGCACATCTTTGAAATCACCTATTTGGAAACCAGTCATGTTTCGATTGGGGCTCCTACTCCAAAAGGTGTGGGATCTATTTGGGACTTCAAAACAAGGAGAATACCTTCCTTATTATCGACACCCAACACCAGAAACACTTATGATATAATATTAGCACTTGATAATGATTTAATCTCGCCCATTGAGAAGGAGAATAGGGTTGAGATAAAAATTACAAGAGGATATAAAGAGAGTTGGTGACGATTCATTTAAGAAAAAACACTATGTTAGATAAATGAAGGAAGAGTTGAGGGTTCTTGTAGATTGCGGTGACTCGACATCTGAGCAGAAGAAATCGAGTGAGGGCTAAGATCTTAGAGCCCCAACATAGTCTTTCTATTCTCATGTGTGCAAAAAATAGGATACTTTCACTCACACATGTGGGCATATTAGTTAATATGCACAAAGGTTTTGCATCCAGTGCACAGGGAAGGGGATTGATATATTTGGTCGGTGATAAAGTGATTTTCTATGTTAGAAGGGATTTTCTCCCTTGTTGTAAGTCTTGAATAAAATTCCTCCGTCATCCCAAGTGGGATATTGTTGGGTGTGGAGCCTGATTATCTTGTTTACTTTGTATCACGGCATTGGACCCCTATACCTTAAAAGGGGCAGCAACACCGCCCGTAATTAATCTCTGCCGTGGGGGGTCCAGGGGGGGGTAGCGCTTTTCAGAGCCCCCCCCCCTGGTGGGGGCTTTCGGGGGCAGCACCCCCGAAGCTAAAAACAAATGTAAAATTGCCTTGTAAAAGTATAGTAATTTCTAGTCAATCTAGGCCGTTCATTAGGAAAATGATCTGACAGTAAAAGTTATGTTTAGATTAGGGTTTTTTGCCCTAGAAGGAAAT